>CM067885.1:6844719-6924055 GCA_034621355.1 Mycalesis mineus
GACATTTTACCTGAAAATCAGACAAATTGTACGAAAGCGGACAATCGCATTTCACTAATTTCTGCAGCTTTTATTTTTCTATCTAAATCTCTATTCGAACGGAATTGAAACAAAAATCGCTATCGAAGTGCTTGCCAACAAGATAATACGAATTCTATCTCATACACCGCCCGATATAAAACCTGCTAACGTAAATGTAACATCAAAAAGCGAAGCGTAGCAATCTAGCGGGGAATAATTTTTCCGTGTGATTGCAATGCGATGTTTTGGCGCATAGCTCGACAAATAGCCCCCGTCGCAGTCCGCAGGGCGGGCCGCTGACGTTACAATTTCTACCAGCGATGTACCTACCGGGTGTCTAAAAAAAAATGTGGAAATTGGCGAAGAGCGAAACCTTGGGGTGTCGGCCGATTCGCCGCGTTGCAACACGGAGATTGTACTGTCTGTTTCGTTTGCCTCTTAACATCTTATTTCCGCACAGAAAAATTGCAAGGAGACCAAATTTTTGTCGGAAAATTGTCTCTAACATCTCCCCTAGTGGAAACTAAAGTCTCACTCTAGCGTTCACGTGCAAATGAGTAGTAAGAAAGTGGAAATAGCGTGCGGAGTAAAGACATCAAAAAAATATAAAGCGATGATAAACCAAATGAAAGTCAACGGTATCTAGTTGGTAGTTAAATAACTCATTCTCATTCTTGGAAACGTTCCCTAACTTAATAAACGACAAGAGTAGGAAGCTTGGCGTGAAAGTTGAGAGCGTATGCTATCTCATGCAAATTACGGCAGATTTATCATAAGACGTCTCAGTAATTGCGACGTGAGGAGATATGGCGCGAGCGCTTAAAGCAACTCCGCAGAAAAAAGGCAATTAAAGGGATAAACTGGAACAGTTAGGTCAGACGTCACGGATGTGATGCCTTTGGGAGGAGGGCGGCAATCATTGCGGTAGCGTTGCTACGCTCCTACGTGACACGATAAAGAGGCAGCTAAATATATTTATTTATTTATTCTTTATTTGTTCACTATAACGAAAAAAAATAGACATAAATAAGGCAATAAGTAGAGCTGGAACAGAGGGCGGAATTTTCGTTTAACAGCGATTTCTTCCAGACAATCTTAGGTTTAGGTAAACATTAGGACACTAGAATGCAGGTTATGAATAACACGCATACATACATTCTATGTATATCATAGACACTAATACATAAACAGTTACATATAATACTTATACAAAAATAATAATGAGTATCTTAAAATAGACTAATATTTATTTAATGCACCATAAAAAATGAAAATAAAAGACGGAGTGACTAGTTTGTAAAGACGTTGGGTGTAACATGGTCTAGACTGACACAAAATAGGGATAATTGGAAGAGACTGGAGGAGGCCATCGTCCACAGGGCGTATTGAAAATATGAAAATATTAAAAAAAAAATAGGGAGGAAAATCGTGTTGTATAATATAAGTATTAAATGAAGAAAATTAGAATTAGTAAATAATGTTTCTATGTATAATAATAATAATAATAATAATAATAATAATAATCGCCTTCTGGCGAGGTATCTGGTCAGGAGAGGTAGATCACGATGAGGGCCCTTGGATTGCGGCGATAGAGGAGGCATGTGCCGCAATTGAGCCGATGAACCCGGTCGCCATCTCTTCGGAGGATGTAGTTGGTGCAGTAAGGCGGGCTGCGAACTGGAAAAGTCCGGGGCCCGACGGACTGCACCACTACTGGCTGAAGGCGTTCTCGGCTTGCCATGTCACCTTGGCTCGCCAATTCCAAGAGGCTCTCGAGCAAAGGACGCTCCCGAACCTTTTCACTACCGGGATCACTCACCTAGCTCCAAAGACCACCGATACCGCGGACCCATCTAAATACCGCCCCATTACGTGTCTTACTACCATCTACAAGACACTGACATCCGTTCTGAGCTCCAAGATAACCCGTCACGTTGACGAAAATAACATCATATCTGGAGCTCAGAACGGGTGCCGGGGTGGTAGCCGCGGTACTAAGGAGCTCCTTCTCATCGATTCCGTTGCGGGCCAGCTGGTCAAACGCAACCGCCGGAACTTCGCCGCAGCCTGGATTGACTATAAAAAGGCATTCGACTCGGTGCCTCATTCATGGCTTTTGAGGGTCCTTGAACTGTACAAAGTTGATAGTACAGTTCAAGACTTCCTCCGGTCGTGTATGGGGCAATGGAGCACGATCCTTTCTCTCCATGGCGAGCGGCTGGCGGCTGCCGATGACCGGATAAGGATACGGAGGGGTATCTTCCAGGGCGACTGTCTGAGTCCACTATGGTTCTGCTTGGCCTTGAATCCTCTTAGTACATTACTAGAGAATTCGGGGACAGGCTTTCAGTTTCGGAGAGGAGGGACAAAAGTGCCTCACCTTCTCTACATGGATGACCTCAAACTGCTGGCACCCAATGCTGCCCGTCTGAAGGAATTACTGAACCTCACCACGGGATTCAGTAATTCTATCAGAATGGAGCTTGGGCTAGACAAGTGTGCGGTCTTGCATGTTGAGAGGGGAAAGGTTACTCATACGGCCGGGATCAACCCCGGGCCAACTAACATCAAGACCCTCTCTGAAGCTGAAACATACCGGTATCTGGGCATGTCACAATCCGTAGGGGTAAATGAGGCGGACATGAAACAGTCAGTTTGCGAGGACTTTTTTCGACGTCTGACAAAGATCTGTAAAAGTTACTTGTCAGGCGCCAATAAGGTCCGAGCTTATAACGGCTGGGTCATGCCCGTTCTCATGTACTCCTTTGGCGTGCTCAGATGGACTCAGACCGAACTTGACGCCCTGGATACAAGAGTCCGCACGACTATGACTCTCCACCGTATGCATCACCCAAAATCGTCTGTCATGAGGTTGTATATCCCCCGAAAGTGCGGTGGCAGAGGCCTACTCAGCGCCAAAACCATGCACAATCGGGAGATATGCAGCCTCAGGACCTACTTCGAGACGAAAAGGGAGTCTCCGATGCATGTGGAGGTCATAGAATGTGATAAAGGACTCACCCCCCTATCCTTGGCCAAGAGCGATTGGCAGAAACCAGTGGTACTGAGCACCTCTGACCGAGAGACCGTATGGAAGGGGAAGGAGCTGCACGGACGCTTTTTTAAGGCTCTTCATGAGCCCCATATTGATAGAAAAGCGTCCGTGCAGTGGTTGCGCTTCGGAGACCTCTTTGGGGAAACCGAAGGGTTTGTCTGTGCGATACAAGATCAGGTGGTTAAGACGCGGAACTACCGAAAGTACATTCTGAAGGATGGCACTCACGACATTTGTCGAGCCTGTCGCCATCCCGGAGAGTCACTCAGACATGTGCTTTCGGGCTGTTCGGCTCTTGCCAACACTGAGTATTTGCACAGACACAACCAAGCAGCCAAAATCCTTCACCAAGAGCTTGCTCTGATGTACGGTCTCTTGGATCAGCGGCTGCCTTATTACCAGTATACACCGGTGCCAGTGCTAGAACGCGACGGAATCCGGCTCTATTGGGACCGGTCTATCATCACGGACAGGACTATTCTAGCGAATAAGCCTGATATCGTGGTGTTAGACCGGGCACAGTCGAGGGTGTTTTTGGTGGACATTACAATTCCATATGACGAGAACCTTGTGAGAGCTGAGACGGAGAAAAAACGTAAGTACCTTGATCTGGCTCACGAGGTTACCGCCATGTGGCATGTGGAGTCC
Organism: Mycalesis mineus; assembly: GCA_034621355.1. Taxonomy (NCBI): domain Eukaryota; kingdom Metazoa; phylum Arthropoda; class Insecta; order Lepidoptera; family Nymphalidae; genus Mycalesis; species Mycalesis mineus. The sequence continues at coordinate 6,848,444 of CM067885.1, forward strand.
ACTGAAATCATCCCGATCGTTATATCTGCCAATGGGTTGGTCCCAGTCAGCCTCGCTCACCATCTGAGGCGGCTGGGGTTCCGTGGCGGTTCGCTCGCAGGCAAGATGCAAAAAGCGGTCTTGCTCGACTCGGCTAGGATAGTCCGCCGGTTTCTTCACCTGTCGCCCTGACCCCCGGCCGTTTGGTCTCCCTGCCGGGGTGAATCCTCCGCCCGGAGCATATATGTATTTGTGTAGCGTATATTTAAGTTTGTTTATATTAAGTATTTAAGTAAGTTTATTATAACAGTTTCGGTTTTTTATATGTATTTATTGTGCATCCGGGCGTGAGAGTATAGAGTATAATAATAATAAGATCCGAGCTTATAACGGCTGGGTCATGCCCGTTCTCATGTACTCCTTTGGCGTGCTCAGATGGACTCAGACCGAACTTGACGCCCTGGATACAAGAGTCCGCACGACTATGACTCTCCACCGTATGCATCACCCAAAATCGTCTGTCATGAGGTTGTATATCCCCCGAAAGTGCGGTGGCAGAGGCCTACTCAGCGCCAAAACCATGCACAATCGGGAGATATGCAGCCTCAGGACCTACTTCGAGACGAAAAGGGAGTCTCCGATGCATGTGGAGGTCATAGAATGTGATAAAGGACTCACCCCCCTATCCTTGGCCAATAGCAATTGGCAGAAACCGGTGGTACTGAGCACCCCTGACCGAGAGACCGTATGGAAGGGGAAGGAGCTGCACGGACGCTTTTTTAAGGCTCTTCATGAGCCCCATATTGATAGAAAAGCGTCCGTGCAGTGGTTGCGCTTCGGAGACCTCTTTGGGGAAACCGAAGGGTTTGTCTGTGCGATACAAGATCAGGTGGTTAAGACGCGGAACTACCGAAAGTACATTCTGAAGTATGGCACTCACGACATTTGTCGAGCCTGTCGCCATCCCGGAGAGTCACTCAGACATGTGCTTTCGGGCTGTTCGGCTCTTGCCAACACTGAGTATTTGCACAGACACAACCAAGCAGCCAAAATCCTTCACCAAGAGCTTGCTCTAATGTACGGTCTCTTGGATCAGCGGCTGCCTTATTACCAGTATACACCGGTGCCAGTGCTAGAACGCGACGGAATCCGGCTCTATTGGGACCGGTCTATCATCACGGACAGGACTATTCTAGCGAATAAGCCTGATATCGTGGTGTTAGACCGGGCACAGTCGAGGGTGTTTTTGGTGGACATCACAATTCCATATGACGAGAACCTTGTGAGAGCTGAGACGGAGAAAAAACGTAAGTACCTTGATCTGGCTCACGAGGTTACAGCCATGTGGCATGTGGAGTCCACTGAAATCATCCCGATCGTTATATCTGCCAATGGGTTAGTCCCAGTCAGCCTCGCTCACCATCTGAGGCGGCTGGGGTTCCGTGGCGGTTCGCTCGCAGGCAAGATGCAAAAAGCGGTCTTGCTCGACTCGGCTAGGATAGTCCGCCGGTTTCTTCACCTGTCGCCCTGACCCCCGGCCGTTTGGTCTCTCTGCCGGGGTGAATCCTCCGCCCGGAGCATATATGTATTTATGTAGCCTATATTTAAGTTTATTTATATCAAGTATCTAAGTACGTTTATCATAACAGTTTCGGTTTTTGTTTATATGTATTTATTGTGTGTCCGGGCGTGAGCGTATAATTTATGTATATAATAATAATAATAATGACCTCAAACTGCTGGCACCCAATGCTACTCGTCTGAAGGAATTACTGAACCTCACCACGGGGTTTAGTAGTTCCATCAGAATGGAGCTTGGGCTGGACAAGTGTGCGGTCTTGCATGTTGAGAAGGGAAAGGTTACTCATACGGCCGGGATCAACCCCGAGCCAACTAACATCAAGACCCTCTGTGAAACTGAAACATACCGGTATCTGGGCATGTCACAATCCATAGGGGTGAAGGAAGCGGACATGAAACAGTCAGTTTGCGAGGACTTCTTTCGACGTCTGACAAAGATCTGTAAAAGTTACTTGTCAGGCGCCAATAAGGTCCGAGCTTTTAACGGCTGGGTCATGCCCGTTCTCATGTACTCCTTTGGCGTGCTCAGATGGACTCAGACCGAACTTGATGCCCTGGATACAAGAGTCCGCACGACTATGACTCTCCACCGTATGCATCACCCAAAATCGTCTGTCATGAGGTTGTATATCCCCCGAAAGTGCGGTGGCAGAGGCCTACTCAGCGCCAAAACCATGCACAATCGGGAGATATGCAGCCTCAGGACCTACTTCGAGACGAAAAGGGAGTCTCCGATGCATGTGGAAGTCATAGAATGTGATAAAGGACTCACCCCCCTATCCTTGGCCAAGAGCGATTGGCAGAAACCAGTGGTACTGAGCACCTCTGACCGAGAGACCGTATGGAAGGGGAAGGAGCTGCACGGACGCTTTTTTAAGGCTCTTCATGAGCCCCATATTGATAGAAAAGCGTCCGTGCAGTGGTTGCGCTTCGGAGACCTCTTTGGGGAAACCGAAGGGTTTGTCTGTGCGATACAAGATCAGGTGGTTAAGACGCGGAACTACCGAAAGTACATTCTGAAGGATGGCACTCACGACATTTGTCGAGCCTGTCGCCATCCCGGAGAGTCACTCAGACATGTGCTTTCGGGCTGTTCGGCTCTTGCCAACACTGAGTATTTGCACAGACACAACCAAGGAGCCAAAATCCTTCACCAAGAGCTTGCTCTGATGTACGGTCTCTTGGATCAGCGGCTGCCTTATTACCAGTATACACCGGTGCCAGTGCTAGAACGCGACGGAATCCGGCTCTATTGGGACCGGTCTATCATCACGGACAGGACTATTCTAGCGAATAAGCCTGACATCGTGGTGTTAGACCGGGCACAGTCGAGGGTGTTTTTGGTGGACATCACAATTCCATATGACGAGAACCTTGTGAGAGCTGAGACGGAGAAAAAACGAAAGTATCTTGATCTGGCTCACGAGGTTACCGCCATGTGGCATGTGGAGTCCACTGAAATCATCCCGATCGTTATATCTGCCAATGGGTTGGTCCCAGTCAGCCTCGCTCACCATCTGAGGCGGCTGGGGTTCCGTGGCAGTTCGCTCGCAGCAAGGATGCAGAGAGCGGTCTTGCTGGATTCGGCTAGGATAGTCCGCCGGTTTCTCCACCTGTCGCCCTGACCCCCGGCCGTCTGGTCTCCCTGCCGGGGCGAATCCTCCGCCCGGAGCATATATGTATTTATGTAACGTATATTTAAGTTTATTTATATTTAGTATTTAAGTAAGTTTATTATAACAGTTTCAGTTTTTTTTTTTTTTTTATATGTATTTATTGTGTATCCGGGCGTGAGAGTATTTTTTATATATAAAAATAATAATAAAAGCCTTTATTCTCTGACCATACAAAAATTTCATCTTATATACTAATACAATTTTTATTTTTTTGATTTATAATAGTTATTTACTTTTTTTTCAATTAAATTAAAGTAAAAAGTAAACATTAAAGTAAAAAAGAAATCTTCAACAACTACTACGTTGGTCAGGTTGTCTTTCGACATAGGCCTCCATAGAATGTTTCTATGTACATGATAGTTTTAAGTTTTTTCAGTGAATAATTTATTATTATTATTATTTTTATACATAAATTACACTCTCACGCCCGGATACACAATAAATATATACAAAAACCGAAACTGCTATGATAAACGTATTTAGATACTTAATATTAATAAACATAAATATACGCTACATAACTACATATATGCTCCTGGTGGAGGATTATTATTATTATTATAAAATAATGAAATAAAAAAGAATTGATGACTGCGAGTTGGAACCATAATAGTCGCTATGAATTACTAGATACCCATCTTAATCAGTTCAGCCATATTGATAACAAACAACAGATGAAACAAGGTAAACGCTGTAAATTGTTGAAGAGTTACCTTGTCTGTATTGCAGCTTCATGATCAGATCGGCTCTGAATGTTCATTAAATTTTATTGCTTAAAAATACTTAATGGACAAGTTAGAAATGCTTCAATCGTCTCTACAGTTTATTTTAATTCTCTTTGTGGCTGGTGGGAGGCTCTTCAGCGATTTAGCGTTCCCGTACGATGTCGTGTAGAAACCGAAAGGGGTCTGGATTTCATCCTACTCCTAACAAGTTAGCCTGCTTCCATCTTAGATTGCATCATCACTTAACATCTGATGTGATAGCAGTCAAGGGCCAACTTGTAGTCTATAAAAAAAACGATATCTCCAGGATAACGTCATCAGTAATAAGTAATAAGGATTATATGATCAAAATGGGTTCATATACGACGAATATATACGCGAACATATTTATATATACGGTTGAATTGACATACCTCCTCCTCCTTTTTTGAAATTAGTTAATAAAGAAAGTCACGTAAGTACTAACATTAAATCCTAGATTTTGAAAACTTGTGTACAAACAGATTGTGTGTAATTTTATATATATATTTCCGCGTATTTGTGTTCCAAATTCTTAAATCTAACAAATTAAATTCCAACATACTACTATAATATCTACTACATATACTACAAGTATGTTAGTAGGCACCTATGTGTATGTAGAGACTTTCTAGTTAAAGTCACGTCGCAACTAGTACTTACGCTTCAGTTGCGTAGGTGTGTGCGAGGCTTTAAGATCCGCTTAACACGTAAAGGGCGGGGGCAATATCATAGACTACAGACTAGAGACGGAGCGGTAACATCCGCCAGCGATGCTATTGCACTTGAAGCCTTACAGCGCTGAAAGCAATACAGTTATTTGATTTGAGTCGGGTGTTTGCTGCCGTCTTCCGCTGGATTGTGTTTCCTGGTTTGGCAGATGTCAAAGTTGTATATTTTGAAACAAAGACTTTGCCTTTTATATTTACCTATATCTTTTGTTTTGGAGTGTAATCTCGACTAGATAACTGCACGTGTAAATTTGAATGTATTAAACACTTTTTCATCTCACTTGTTCGGAAAAGTAGTTTTTGCTTTTCCAAATTTGGACACAAACGTCGACTTTGTCTGCTAGGCAGGCTTAGAATCCTTTGCTTGCTCGGTATTCAATACGTGCAAAAATCAATTTTGCTGCCTAGCATAACAAATAACTATTTTTGCCAGCGATGCAGTTGCACTTGTTCTTACAGCGCTGAAAGCAATACAGTTATTTGACTTGAGTCGGGTTTTCCGCTTGACTGTATTGCTGCTTTTGTTACCTGCTACCTCCCAAAGACACTATGATCCAAATACTAAAGTAGCTAATCTGTGTAATGATCTATTGTAAGACCTTAGGCTAACAAAGTAAATAAAATGTATTTACCATCGGATGGACTTACTGTTATTTTTATAAAAAGGTTTTACCATCACAGTTTCTCGTTCTAATATTCTAAAACTTTTAAATAGTAAAAGGGAACCACAAAAACCTATATAAAATAAGTTCGAAGCAAGTCATATTAAAAAATATGCCTGTTATCTTTTAACAACTTAAACAACTTCGTTGTGCCGTAACATGATATAAATAATGTAAGTATTAACCGGGTAGCTCACCTTGTATCTCAAAACATTTTAGCCGGACAAGTTAGCGGGTGGACCGTGGGTTAATGGGTTGTCATCGTATGATGGGTCGCCGCCTTACGAGTTACTAGCTCATCAGGGTTGCGGGCAGTGACAGCCCCTTATTGACACCCGCTTAGCAGGGAAAATGTGGGGTAAGATGAGTTTAGTAATTTTAAGTTTTGAACTATTCATAAGTGACGTTTTATTATGAACACGTTGTGATATTATATATGTAAGATTGGTTAATTCATTGAAGATATTATCTGTGTTGTGTTGTGTGGCTTAGATCACGAGGTCCTGGGTTCGTTACTTATCGTCGGGTCATAGAATAATTCTGGGCCTTTTCATTCTTCTATGAAATGTTCAAATTCAAATTCAAAATCATTTATTTCAAGTAGGCTTATTACAAGCACTTTTGAAACGTCAAATTGGACTATTTGTAGTGACTCTACCACCGGCTCGGAAGGCAGGCCCTGTTGAGAAGAGCCGGCAAGAAACTCAACAGTTGCTCTTTTTATAATATTATCAATTTTACAAAATTAAGTGTGTTGTTACATAAAGTTATTTATTTTACTTCCTGTGTGAAGTTGAAAGCCTATCCAATTGGATTTGAACATCTTTGTCATTTAAAAATTCATCGATAGTATAATAACCCTGACTCAGTAAGTGAGTTTTAATACATTGTTTAAACTTATGCAATGGCAGATCTAAAACTGAATTGGGCATCTTGTTGTAGAAGAGTACACCCAATCCTACGAAAGATTTTTGTACTTTTCGGAGGCGATAAGCTGATATGACTAACTTATGTCCATTTCTAGGAAGACGGTCGTTTAAATCCTTTTTCTGTTTATACATATTTATATTTTGTTTAACATAAACTAGGTTATTGAATATGTATTGACAGGCTACTGTAAGAATTCCTATTTCTTTAAATTTGACTCGAAGGGACTCGCGTGGTTTAAGTTTATAAATCGACCGAATTGCTCGTTTCTGAAGTATAAAGACAGAATTTATGTCAGCAGCCTTTCCCCACAACAAGATGCCATAAGACATCACACTGTGGAAATAAGCAAAATAAACCAGTCTAGCTGTTTCTACATCGGTAAACTGTCTTATTTTTCTCACTGCAAATGCTGCTGAGCTAAGTTTAGCTGTCAGTGACTCTATATGAGCGCTTCACTGAAGTTTACAGTCCAAGGTCACTCCTAGAAAGACTGTAGAACTCTCCATTCTTAGCGTTTCACCATTTATCATTAAAGACTTATTTATTTTTTTTACATTCGGTAAAGAAAACTCAACACATTTAGTTTTCTTTGCATTTAATAGTAAATTATTAGCAGTAAACCAATGCGACACATGCGATACAGCACGGTTTACATCGTCAAAGTCACTTTTATTTCTATCAGTTTTAAAACATTCCAAGCCCGGAGTTTGGAAGTTGGTGGTGTTACACTCCCGTGCCTCGGAGAGCACGTTAAGCCGTCGGTCGCGGTCACTATTATCAACATCTGATAGTGATCGTTAATAAATGAAACATTATCACCCTAAGCCCGCCAACCCGCATTGGAGCAGCGTGGTGGGTGTACGCTCCATATCCCCTCTCCTCTAAGGAGGGAGCCTGGCTCTGTAGTAGGCCGTTAATAGGCTGATAATGATGATGATGATTATCTGTGTTTTGTGTAATAGTTATTCATGTATGTTTATAAATAAGTACTACAAAATATGTACTCGTAACTCAGTAGGTGTGTAACATTTTTCTTACATTAGATACCAGTTTCTTCTTTTTGAAATAAATTATTGCATATTTTCCTTGTAATGTCTCCATCGTAATTGGTTACAGTTTCATTGAATGTTATTATAATAGTACCTCGCAACCTTAGAATATTTTTAAAATCTTGCAAGCAAGCTCTCCTCTTAACTCTAGAGTGCGCGTGCTGTCATATGCCCCTTAAATATAACCTAAAGATGAAGAAAATTTATAATTTTGCTAATTTTTTAACCGACGAAAAAACAGAGGAGGTTCTCAATTCGACACGAATATTTTTTTTATGTAGGACCACGCATAACTTTTTACAGAGTTGTCCGATTTTGATAATTCTTTTTTTATTAGAAAAGGCACACTTTCAAAGTGGTCCCATTGTCATCGTGTTAGAATCTGATGATGATATCCTGGGAAAATTGAAGGAACTCTTCAAATTTTATAGGCACACATGCAGCGATTTCAGTTTTTGTGTAAGTATCGGTAGCTTCTTGGCTACAAGTGCCGTATAATATACTATGACAGTATAGTACGATCACGTTACGTGGCGATAAATTACTAAAAAGTGAACTAAATGACACAGTTATTTTTACTTTTTAGTGCAGGTTAGTATACATAGGACAAGGTAAAAAGTCAGTAAAAATGTTCCTTTAACCAAAATCTTTTTTTAAACCAAAATTCCCAAGGCAAAATTCAACAGAAATGTTAATTTTCTATTACTAGTTTATGTTTTCCTTAAATTTTGACACAATATATACTAATTTAATTCCTATATTCGTATTCAAAAACATGAGAAAATGGAGCGACAAAATGCACCCCACGCATCCACTGACGTTTGGCCAAAAGACGCGCCCACTTTTGGGAAAATTAATTAAGATAAATTAATTATTTAATTTATTTATGACATTTCTTTGATTATGACTTTATTCATAAATATGCACAATTATTTAATTATTCGTCAGCTCAGTAAATGTATTACAGAAACATAAAACTAACAATTTTTAATAACGAACAAAAATCTTTGTTATTTGTTATAACGGGGGTTTCCGTATCATGATAAAATCCTTTAGAAATTGTTTGCATTATAAATGGATGAAAATGCAAGGCGGGAGGCGGTGCGTTTTTGTTTCATTTCTTTAACACAATTTAGTTAAAGACTTTAAGATTTGGCAAGGGGCCGATTGTCTATACTCCTTAATATTACATTGCACTGGCGTTGTATTTGAATTGATTTTGATATTGTTTCGTTACATTTGTAAATCGTGTTATGTTTTGAATGTTTATAAATCAAAAGTACAATATTCAAAAGGAATAGAAATTAGTTTATTTTCAAACATTTTAAATAAGACGTGTCCTTTTATTCTTGCGTTATTCAGTGTTAATTGCTGCTTGATTATTTTAACATTACATGTCAACCTTTTCATTTCGTTCCGTGATCGAACGCGAAGCCTTAGTTCAGAACGTGGAAACGAAGCAACGCAGCCAATTCGGCAACTATAAATTATAATATTCCTCTTGATTTTCAAATCATTATGGTTGGGTTTATTGTTGTAATATTTAAATATAAAAAATACAAAAATAGAGCGCTTTATTTATTTTATCTATAACACAACTTTGTACTTTAGTGATACGAATACAGAGTTGAATTTGGTATTGGCAAAATTGGCGACGCATCGCTTCGCTTTGCTACCAGTCTTAGTTAAACCTCAGACTTTCCGGCGCGCTAAAAATGACTATCTGAAATTCAAATTCAAATTCAAATTCAAACTCAAATTTATTTATTGCGAATTGAGTACATGGAGATCTTATATAAATATTATAGGTTCTTCAAAATTCCGTTACGCAATTGCAATGTCCTTAAATCACTAAAAAAATACTCATAATAGCTCTGTCATTCCAAAACAATTAACGATTCTAACGATGCCTTTACGTCAATAAATATTCTGTCACCTTATATACACATGTCAATAAAAATGAGAACGAATTATTAATTTTAATTAAGTCAGTATACAAAAATAATATTAGTCAATCAATGTACAAAAAATATATATATAACATGTGCTTAATGTCAGAATATGATAACGGTGTAGTACGATTTGTCTATTAAAAGTTTCTTTAACTTTTTCTTAAAATTTATCATGTTAGAACTTTTTATATTATATGTCAATTTATTTTAAATGATAATTGAAAAACAAAAGATGCTTTTCTGGAATCTTGCCGTTTTTGCTGGTCGTACACATAACCGTAAGGGATCTCGTTTATTATTCAATCTTAATCTTGCCTTAATTTGTAGGAATTACAAGTTAAGGCAAGATTACCACAAGCACATGTCAAATTGTTGACATGCAAAGTTTAAAACAATCTAGAAATAAGTCACAATTTTTTTGTATTTTTGTAGGGAGGTCTGCAAGCGAGTACGTCTCCTTTTAGCGTTTTAACCACGTCACGGTGTGCCAATTTTAGCATTAATAAAATGACTAAACGTGACCCGCCGTGTCCCGCCATCCATCACGGCCGAGCGTCAAGTGTTGTCCGAACGATTAAAAAAACTGTACCTAACTGATGCGCCCCCAAAGAGGAAATTGGTTAAGAGCCGGTTACCTTAAAGATTTACGCTTTGTGGAATTATATTTTTGCAACGAAATTATTCTTAGAACCAAATGACTATTCACATACAAAGTGGCACCATATGCATATAGGCTTTTGTTAAGTTAAAAAATACATAAATTTTGTTCTGTGTTATCTTTCATTCTTATCACCATCATCAGTTGGGCGGCCACTGCAGCTCGGGATCAAAATTCAAAAAAATTTGGAGTCTAAAGTATGTTTTATATAAATATAGTGACATTTAGAGGCTTTGTTTAATGAAAAATGAAATAATAGTTACTCCCTATGTTGTCTTCCTTATATAGTTGTATAGTTATTCTTGTATAGATCTATTCCATCGCATCAAATTGTGTATTATGTTATTATTATTTGTTTAATCAATGTAATCAAACGTACATCAGCTCTTCTTCTAGAAAGTATTTCGGAGCCGGTAAATGTTCTAGGAGAGGGTGCGATTAAATATTAAATTCGTGGTCCGGAATTTTGACCTGGAAAGCGGTGGGTTTCGTTCTATGTCCGTTCCGAAACCCGTACCCACATCCGGACTGAAAATAACACAAATATAATATGTAATTTTTCGACGCAGCTATAATTACATTTTAGATTATGCATTACGAGATTCCCTTTTTAATATTTTGTGGATATTACGCATGTTTATTTTATAAATTCGTTTTAATTACTAAACTTTCTCAACTTCGTCTGCGTAGAAACCTTGAAACACGGCATCATTATCTTCAAAATAAAGCCTTTATAATAAAATCAGTTTGGACATGTAGACCTAAGTAGCATTTTTGTGTTTTATACGTGACTAGGAAACGCCCGTGAGTACAGTGAGGGAGATCTCTAGACAACATCATTCTTTATTAAACTAGATATAATATTTCATCACTATGTACTTGACTGCCTCGTTGGTCTAGTGGTTAGCTTATGTGGCGTTGATCACGAGGTCCTAGGTTCAATTCCTGAGTCGGGTCACGGAATAATTCTGGGCTTTTTCATTCTTCTATGAAATGTTCAATACATTCCAAGCCCGGAGAGCACGTTAAGCCGTCGGTCCCGGTCACATCATCAACAACTGATAGTGATCGTTAATAAATCAAACATTATCACCCTAAGCCCGCCGACCCGCATTGGAGCAGCGTGGTAGGTGTACGCTCCATATCCCCTCTACTATAAGGAGGAAGGCCTGGCTCTGTAGTAGGCTGTAGTAGGCTGCTAACAGGCTGATAATGATGATGATGATGTACTTCAAAATTCAAAAGATACAGGTTTGTTTACAAACGGCGAGAAACGATTTTATTTTAAACTCGTAATATATAAATTATCAAATCAAAGTTGCGCACAAATAACGGATCAACTTGTTTTAACAGCAAACTGAGGAGCGAATTAATCTTGTTGTTAAAAGACACTTATAGTTGCCTCGCAAGCTAAATAGAAATCTGACGTAGGTTTCAGTTAAAACCAACGCAAATAACACAAACAAGAGACGCCGAAGTAACTCGAAGGCACGTCGTGTGCGAACGCGATAACACTAATGATTGATATACTCATACGTCTCTGTTCAAACTAATGACAGGGTGAGGGTGTTGACTTTCAAGTTATTAATTAATATTGCTATTATTTTAGCAAATTATACATGCCACGTCACACGGGCCGAGTACTAGCACGTAATGATACAGGGAGATCAATGTACGTAATTGCGAATTCTTTCAAAGCGGCCAGTGAAAAAGGGGACTGGCGGTGACGTGTTCCCTCAAATACAGGCTTATAAAATGAAAACGATAGCAGCGGCGGTGTACGGTGAAGTTTTAAACGCGAATCTATTGATACGAAGCGGTGGGAATAGTTGAAAAGTTAATATGAAAGAGGTTTATTCCTTATAATAGGAATCGATTATAATATAAGGTGAAACTTTTTATGAAATAAGTAACCTATATTGTACAAAGCGTTTTGAATCTTAATTTTTTGTTAACCATGACTGCGATCTGAAATTTCTTTCCGAAAGCTATATTTGCTGACTTTTATAAGAATATTAAAATGTTTCAGTGACTTACCATAATATTTCACTTAGATTAAATTATTTTAAACGAAAAAATACGATAGTTAAAACTTCCCTTAAAGAACCTTCATTGTAAACAAAACACAATCTTACTTACTGTTTTTTTTTCATAATTTGTTATTTCACATTTTTCGAAAGTCTGTCTGTCTGTCTGTCTGTCTGTCTGCTTGCTTTCACTCTACAACTACTGAACCGATTTAAATGAAATTTGGTACACAGTAAGTCTAGAGCCCGCAAAAGGACATAGGCTATTTTTAATTGCGAAAATAGAGTTGTAAGGGGTTAAAGGGGGGATGAAATGTTGTATGAAAGTATTGTCATTTTGAAAGCTTAAGACCTATTTCTTAGGCAGTTGATTAGATATTAATAAATATGACATTCAAAGCTTAGAAAAATTAGGCTGCCGTAATAACTAATACCACGCGGACGAAGTCGCGGGCAAAATCTAGTACTTAATAAAATTATTTCTTAATTTTAGATATATGATTTAATATGAGTAACCCCTTGTTGTCGTCGACTCACTGAAGGGACTCATCAACCAACTGTTTTGAGGATGCCATTCCAGTACCTTAGGACCCCAGCTCCATCCATTAGCTCTTCGTACTATGGGCTCGTTTAGCTTTGCGAATAGTTGGATCTTTGGTTCTTCGGCGGATTCCGGTTCGATCACACAGAGACACTCCGAGCATAGCTCACTCTACCACCCCTTTTGTGACTAAGCCTTCTAATGGAGCTTATAGTTAGCGATCGCAATTTGACGTAAATTTACGCAGCTAAATAACCTTTTTTTTTTGTAATATCAGAACATTTTATTCCCGTAAATGGTTATGATCCCACGTTCCCAACTTCGGAGTTGTTCCAAATTAAAATAGTTAGAGGCATATAAAACCTTACATGACGGCGAAAGTATTAAAGTGGGTAATTGTTGACAAGAAGTATGTAGGAATTCATAAAATACACGAGAGAAAGCCAAGTTATGAGGAGGTCCCAACATGATTAAATGCAATTTCTTTACAAAGTATGCTCCCGGCTCTATGTAGAACTTTTCCTTTTAAGGCCGTTTTCTAAAACTCGGGTGATATTTAGGAGATTGTAGAAATAATATAAGCGACATACATATTAATATATTAATACTATTTCTCTAAAAATAAATAAATCATGTTATGCTTACGTTTTTAACGTCGTTATCCTTCTTTCACAAACATAGATTTACTTGTAAAAAATATTGCTATGTTTAAATATTAAATCCTATCTTTGCTAAAAATAAAAAATGGATCTGTGGATTAGAATAATTTTATCATTTAGTTTGTCTTGTTGCTTTCGTATACAGGGAACAGGTGGTTTAAGGTTAAAGTTATGATATACCTAAAGATTGCATAATAAAAGCTAAAAATTATGAAAAGTCGTTAATGAAAATATTTATCATCAAAATATTTAAATCATCATCGTTTATTTTAACTAAATTATGATAAATTTATATTCAACTTAGAATGTAGTGGACATTAGTTCCTGTACAATTTTCTCACGTACAAAGTAAAAATGAAAATGGATTTTTATCCATCGCCTATGCCAGTATGAAGTTACGGCCTCAATTATTTTTATGCACACGATGCGAAGAAAACACAGCCACCAGTAACTCTAGCATTTTAGTTGATTTCCCACTCCGATAGAACTTGTGTAATCAGCTCAAGAAAAATGTATAGAGAGCTCGCAGCTGGGCCCAATACATGCAAAACTTTGATTTTAACTCTGAATATACCCGGAAGTGATACTCTTACAATGTAATTTGGTTTTATTGTTACTGGACGCCTTTAGAGTTTCGTTCTAACTGGAAACTCGTGTAACTTTTTTAGGACTGAACAACTATTTTTTAAACTTATTATACTTACTTTTTTGTATGCAACATCTTTTAATTTAACTCAACGTGTTTATACAAACACTTTTACTTTGTTATTTTTGTTTTACATTCAGTTTACTTTATTTAAAATCAATGTTTCACGTAGTTTCCACTAAAATGATAAACTAACCGACCAGAGTCCTATGCTGGGTGATTCCTACTAGATACCTACGTCTATGGTTCTGGCACACTTTTACTGGTGTCACAAGGGCAGGTGCGGGCATCATAAGAAGGCTCAAAGTGACTCAGCGGGCGATGGAAAGAGCAATGCTCGGAGTATCTCTGCGTGATCGAATCAGAAATGAGGAGATCCGCAGAAGAACCAAAGTAACCGACATAGCTCAGCGAGTCGCAATACTGAAGTGGCAATGGGCGGGACACGTAGTTCGAACAGCTGATGGACGTTGGGGGCCCAAGGTGGTAGATTGGCGACCCCGCACCGGATAGCGCAGCGTTGGTCGACCCCCAACCAGGTGGACAGACGACATCAGACATGTCGCAGGGAGCCGCTGGCAACAGGCGGCTCGGGATCGTTGTGTTTGGAAGTCCCTAAAAAAGGCCTATGTCCAACAGTGGACGTCTACAGGCTGGTAATGATGATGATGATGAAGGGCAGGTGGTAATTCGCGAGCTCTGTTTTGGAATTCACAATTATTTATGCAAGAGTCTCCGTTACCAGAAGTTTTTCCACAGATGTTGAAGGACGCTACATAGAGAAACTTTAGTGCTAATTGTAGATTGCTTCATCTAATCGTAACGTAATTATAAACCAAAATTACCTTGAATGAAATGATAAATATTGCTTAGAGAGCGTATCGAAAACAAATCAAAAATAAAATAATTTTCATGAAACCACGTCGGTAACAGCGCTAAAATGGCGCTTCAGCGCAGTTCAATGGTACATCGTTAATTAAAGGTAAAATACGCCATATAACATAGACGTGAATAATGCGGGCGGCGTCGGCTGCAGCTTCACTCTGCGGTGGCTGGACTTATGCGCTACTGGACGCTAGTTATGAGCTCCGTGCCGCCCATAAGTCACTCGCTACATCTGTTCCATCATGCCCCGAACTTACCTTCATTATAAAGTAGGTATAGACTGAGAGACAGCCGCGCGTCCGATCACCACATCTATCTCTAGTAGGATAAAGAGACAGTGTTTTTTTTTTATCGTAGTCTCGATTCTGTCGTTATTTATTGTACGACATCTTTCTACTCTGACATATTATATAAATACATAAATATATACATACATATAAACACGCTATAATACAATATATTTTTCTTTATTTGTTTTTTTCTTTTTTTTTCCTTTTCTTTTCGTTATTTATAATTTTTTTTATATATTTTTTTTCTTTTTTTTAATCGATATGTATCGATATCAATTAATAAATGTGAAAAAGAGTATTTAATTTTTTATGCTTTCACTCATTAACTATTAAAATCGATAATTATATCATAATTTGCATACGCACTATACAGAAGAACGATATAGGATAACGCAACAAAATTATATAATATGTGGGATAAAAAAACACTAACATGACAGCAGTGGTCAAAAACTTATTTTAATTAACAGTATTAACAATGCTTTGGTTTTTTTTTTTAATTTAAAGCTTAGCCCAACACCATATGTATTTATCACAAATTGCAGTCTCATTCGGAGAAGTTGCAATAAGCCGACAAGGAAGTCTACTTGCCGGTGAACAAAAAAAATAAGTATATAGTTTTATTAGAAAAGTGTTCAGTAAAAATGATATAATTTTCGTCGGCCGCAGCACACATAAATATAAGTAACACACCAAGAGGCGTGTTGAAAGTTATAAAAACTACAATAAAAGCGCCACGAGTGCGATTCCGTGTAACCAGACATCCAAATCACCTATTCCGCGAGGCGCTACCCTATAAAAAGCCTACAATTTCATTAAATCCACCCTAAATAGTTACAAAGAACTTTGTTATTTCGCTGTCAGTCAGCGTTTAAAGCCCGACAACAAAGTTAAAACGAAGTAATTAAAAAAGAAAACACAAAATACTTACAAAGTCGGAAGCCGGTCTCTCTTCACTTAAATTACTTGCGATTACACCGACAAAACGCTTAATGAAACACGTTAAATCGCACCAACTGGTCTTGCCGCGGCCCGCCACGCCACCATTCCTAATGTAAAGCTAAGCGCAAATAAAATACTCGTACAAACGACTCCACTGCGATTTAGAAGAAAAACGTCGTTTTCTGTTTACTTATCGATGGATATTTAGACGGAAAAATCGGTATCTATTTACTTATATAGATTTTTGTTTTATTTTCCTATTTATTGATATACTCGTTGGTACGATGCCATTTTTTTATTTTTTGTGTAATACATTTACAAGTCAGTTCGGTTATTTTAGAAAAGTTTATTTCTGCGTTTTTTGTGTGACATCATTTTATTTACGTGGTAGACACAGAATTTTCAGTTATTTTCAAATAAAAACCAAAGTAATGATAACCAATATTTCTTTTAATTTTTACGGGACTAATCTAGAAGCATGATTATTTGAAATAAAAAAATCCTACTTGAAGTCAAAGAAGTTAGATTAAAAAATCCCCGACTTTTTAAAAAGTAATAACAAATACGCGAAATTGTTACTACCATAATTGAAACAAAACTAATGACGAATCATGTTAAAATACGTATACAGTATAATAGCATGCCTCAAAATAACCCATAAATACCGTACGCTTGAAAAACATAACACTTCTACAGACATTGGATAGAAATAGATAGCTTGAATGCCTGTCAAGACCGGAGTTTATGACATTAAGTAGGTACCTTTCCTATAAAAAATAGAAATTATCGTAGTTTTTACGGAGCAGCAACATTTCATAATTATTAATAGCAACACAACATCGGTTTCATTGCTCTGGTTTCACATAGAAGTTATACCAACGTTCTAGCAAATTCTAAATTCAAATATTATTAATATTATGCTAGTTACTGTACTAGTCCCCCCGTAAGAAGTGTTGGATCCTTGAAACTACTTCAGCAAAGTCCATTAGGGAATATAAACCCACGTAATTTTCCGTCATATTACGCCGTCTACAATATCGATCCGGTAATATATCGGGCTGTGTATAATTATCGATGGATTAAACAAAGTTTAAATTGCTATAATACGCGTATAGTCTAGTATTCTTGTGTATTAGTTAAATAGAGCAGGGAAATAATTTCTATTAGTCGATAGAAATAGTGTTTTTATACCCCCAATGTAGAAAACGGGCGTTATGTACTTATATAAGTAGTTGTCTGTCTGTTTTCTACGTCTCCGTCCGTATGTCCTCGTAGGTTGTAAGTGAATAGACCGATTGTGATGAGGCTTTTTGTTTTTATGTTGATGTGATCAAAATGATTCTTAGGTATACTAGATAAAGGTACAACTAACCAATCAAAAGATATTGTTCGATAAGTATTTTCCTTATCTTATCTTTATTTGAAAAAGCAAAGCAAAAGATGTTCTTAAATCAGTTTTCCCTTTTAAAAACCCATGTTAAATCTAATAAAAGATTTTTGTTATCTACAAGTTAGTCCTTGACAGCAATCACAGCTAATTAATTGTATGTGATGATGCAATCTAAGATGGAAACGGGCAAATTTTTTTTAAAAAGGATAAAATCCAAATCGCTTGGCGTTACGTCTTTGTGGGTAGGGTGGTAACTAGCGACGGCCAAAGCCAGAAAAAGTCGCCTGCTATAATAATAGAAAAACCGTAAGTCGGATTGTATCGCGCCTTAGTTTGCACAGAGCTTTACTCAGCGGACTACGTTCTGCGGTGGGTGGTAGTTTTTACTCAAATATCTTACCCGTAAGGAGAGTTGGAACTACTTCAGTAAAGTCCATTAAGGAATATAAACTCACGCCGCGGTGATTACAAATGCCACCGATTTCAGAGACCGTTTCGGGTCGATTAGAGCTTTTTAATTGAAACCTTCTCGGGTGAACTTTGAACGGACATCATTTTTAAATTAACCGACCCTTCTGACTGTTTTATTTCATCTTGTATGTTATTCCATCTTTTAAGCCTTGAAATTAATGTTTAAAGATAAATATTTACTTCTCGTATGATGTGCAGTAACATTTTTGGAAATATAATTTTATTATTTTTTTAGTTAAAAAATCTTTGTATTCAGATAAAAATGCACAAGATACAAATTATTTTTGGTTAAAATTTTTAACTAAATCCCTCACCCTTCAAGAAATTGGACACGCCCATTGGTTTCTTTGATAGGTTCCCGCTTCTAGCATAAATTTTTCATTTCGTTAAAATACGAGTAACTAAATCTTAAATGAATAAAAAACGACATACTCGTTTATACGTAACTGCCATTAATTAATCCTAACGCATACAGTTGGTAGATAGTAATAAAATATAAAACAAATATAGGTATAAATGTGAATACGCAAATTATAATTTAACCCTTTAAACAGGAAGTTGAAAATGAACACGTAACGTATTAAATCACGGTGGACGAGCTCATACAATCGCTCCGTATAAATATGTAAGCGAAGGAAACGCTGACGTCTGCGTTCCGCCGCGTCGGTGCGGAAGCCGCGTCAATTAACTTGGCCGCGATGACATATTAGTCTTTGTTCCCTGTTCCCTGTTCCCTGCGAGCTGCCACTCCCCCGCTCTCTACACCCACAAGAAACTATCTACAAGACTTAACGGCCGACTACTGAAAAGTCAATTTATTGGTGCGGCCATCTTTGTGACTGGTTTTAATTTTTATTGTAAAACTCGTAGCCAATATTTTCTTTAAGTATAAAATAAAATGTATTAGTATTATAATCATCTAACCAGGATAAGAACCTGGATGAAGGCGTCACAAGCTAAAGTGGCGATATTTAGTATGCTTCTACAACAAATTTGTTGCATTTTTCTGCTTTATGGCGAGGTTTATTATATTTTTCGGTCAGTTGTATGACGTTGCACGTTGTGTGACGTCAGTAAATGTGGTATATAATAAATTTTATTTTTAAGTTTAAGAAACAATCAAAGTTGACGATATCACAATCAGCGATGCGCCAAAACTATCTCCGAATTTTATGTTACGAAACAGTGTCAAAATAATTGCTCGGAATATATTTCCCCGCGTCGGTTCGCAGTATTTTTTATTCTCAAAAAAATTCAATATCACGTCGAGCTCCTGCCAGATGTCGGACAATTAAATTCCCCGGATCGATACTAAATTAAATAGATCCACTGCGAAAATAAAAAGTTTAGTGACTGTCAATGTCAAACAAAGAAGATGAAAAAAGTTTTTTCTCTCAATTCCATTTTCCTCCACGATTCCTCTTTCACAGTCTCTAAAAGTTTTCAAAATAAGAGGTTTTCGCGAGAGTCTCAATTATCGATAAAGACGATATTAAAAATTCGTTTGTTTTGTTCTTCGCCTGCGCCCGGAGAGCGGTGTCCCCTTTTTTCTATTGTTTCCGTAAGAAGGGAAGCAGGAGCGACGGCAAACGATAATCACAAATTTGAATTTCGGCCAGCAAGTACTGACTGAATCATCCGATTTTGCGCGTCGTTTATCATAGCGAATAATTAGGCGAAGGGAAAGTTATTTTTCCGTTAGAATAATACTATTTACTTCGTTGAGCAGCTCCTTTCGGTTGACGATTGTTTTGATTTTGGTTTTATTGTCTTAATTAAACTTGTATAAAAGTGTCTCAAAAACAATAACATGATTTTTGCCCTTTGCTTTGTAGAGGAGTTGTCAATCCCAGGCTTTTATCATAAAAAAATAATAATCTTTGTTTTATTATTTTTTAATTAAGTTATTAACATGTTTACAGAACCTAATTCAAAGTTATCCGTACCAAGCTCTTTAAAAACGCGAGTAGTTTCTTATGCTTATAGCATACTTTTAAATAATAAATAAATAAAATAAATCTGACCACCCAAAAATTACAAAAATAAGATAATTGGCAAGTATTATGAGCATGTAGGGCTCACGGACTCATGAGAAATACTAGTGTGAACCCATGTTGGGGTCACGTCCAGCGGGCGTTCGGCACACTGGATTGTGAATATGTTAAACCTCATATGCCTTCACAATAAAATAAAGAACTTTTTATAGTCTCAGAAATAAGCATAGAGAATGAGCTACTAAGACTATCTCCACTTCACATCAGCAATGCCTTTGAAATCGGCTAAGGATCAATAGATTCCCTGAATTTACATGCGTAGTTGCCGTTTGGTAATACTATGATAAAGGAGCATGCTCTAAATTTATTCGTGAGCATTATAGTGTACCTAACATGTATGAGGCACTGCTCCCTTAATGTATTCATGTAATTCGCATATCCGGCATCCCCTTTGACCGGCCACGCAACACCGCATGGGCTGCCCGGATAGAGTAATATAACCTCATGTTTTAAAACCATCCATCACGTTTAATGTCCATATAAAAGAAGCAACGAATTTTCCATTTCTTTCTCACGTATTTAACTCTCGTGGATTGTTTTATTACGAGCTTTTATTTCATTTGCTTCGTATAAACATACAAACGTAAGTCTCTTTGCTTTAAAATATTGTAATTGGTTTTACGAGAACTTCGACATAATTAGGATTGAGCTTTTATGAAAATATCTAACGTATCTGTGTTCAAATTTATCAGCATCGACCTACTATTTGTCCAGGCCTCCCTCTTTATAGAAGAAGGAATATGCAGCTTAAAACCACCACGCTGCTCTAATGCAGTTTGGTGCCCTTAGGCTTTTCGAGGAATACAACTTGGTCTCAATAATTAAATGAATGCTATTAGAATATTTAAATAACATTCTAAATGTTTTTTACATACCATTGCTGTATTTTTTGTTAAAAAAGCCAACAAATGAAGATGGATCTTGTTTTATAAAAGGTTTTAGATACCATTAAAATTATTTTGCAACGTTATTTCGCAAACAAATGAAATGCATTCGTTAAAACAATTCAATACACAAAATTTCCTTTCAATGCTCGTACCCCGATATTCATTATGATGTAGGAAATTCGTCAAAACACGATTGTCTGGAGCGGAAATTGTGCACTCAGTCTCGAAAGTCGAAACGCACGAATTTTGTTTTTGATCTTTTGCAGTATAATTTTTGTGCAAAGAACTTTTTTTTTAATTAAGGAATATGAGAGAAGCAGAATATGCAGTACAAGTTTAAGTACCTACTTAGCTGATTAATGATAAACGGGTTATAAACAATTGGATATTATGAAATATTATTTATATTAAAGTATAAAATTTTTGATGACCTCCGTGGCGCAGTGGTATGCGCGGTGGATTTTTTTTACGGATGACCCGCATTCTTTTTCCAGCGGGTCAGATTTGAGATTTTTTTTAATTTAGACAGGGTACTTCCAGGTGGGCCCTTGTCATCATGACTAGTTACCTGGGACCCTACAGACTAAATGTTCCGCCAAGCGATTTAGGTTCCGGTACGGAGCTTTTTGGCTACTAGTGTTAGAATATACCAGGAGAAAGGAGTGTGGATTTCATCCAACTCCTAACAAGTAATACCTGTTTCATTTAGTTTCATTAATCACTTAAGCAATCCAGGTGATCCCACCAAGTTAAGGAACATTTCGATCAAAAAAAAAATATTTTTATTGATTTTTATTTTTTATATTTTTACCAAATAAGACACTATTTTTATAATCTGAACATAGCGTTCGGTTTAAAGAAGGTGTTTAATTATTATGAAAACACTCCAGTTAATTTAAATTCAGATATAAATCTAACTAAGTAATATAAAATTATTATATCTTTTGAAATAAAATATAACGTTTGAAGCTTTAATCCTGTAGTCGAGAAGCCGTGCGTTTTATATCAAACTTTGTCTTTATTTTCTACTTTCATACATTCATTTTATTCGTTCAAGAACTGTCCAGCTTTCTTTAAACTTTAAAATACTCGTACTTCCTTGGAAAAAGACTGCGAATCCGTTTCTAAACTTGTTGTTCTGTACTTTTATTTTTAATTGCTAAAGGAATTTATGTTTTTTTACTATATTATTTTCAACTGTCTTACAGTAGTAGGTACAAACGTCGTGGGTATGTTAGTGTTAATAAGATGTATTCATTCGTTTGTGTTGCTATGTAACTAGGTCTGGATTATAAATAAATAAATAAAAATAAATATTATAGAACAATTACACACATCGCTATATAGCCCCAAAGTAAGCGTACTCGTAAGTAGCTTGTGTTATGGGTACTATGATAATTGATGAATATTTTTATATATACTATACATAAATACTTATAATATATAGATAAACACCCAGACACTGGAAAACATCCATGCTCATCACACAAACATTTTCCAGATGTGGGAATCGAACCCACAGCCTAGGTGGCAAAAGCAGGGTCTTTACCCACTGCGCCACTCGGCCGTCAAATCGGATTATGCTTTCAGATTGAGGATACAATTGGACTTTATTTTACTTTATTAGTGATTTTAAGTCGTTTCTCTACCGGTAAAGATACCTGATTTATCGAGCCAAACCTTTTTAAATATAGTTTGATATATTAATTTACTTACTGTTTTATTTTCAACACAGAACGAATTTCCACTTGTATAATTTGTTTTGCATTTTTACGTGAGTCTTGTAGTTCCATTAATGAGAAGCAAGTAGGTTTATACAAGAATATAAATCGTAAATTTACAAATAAGCGAATAAACTTATTTTAAATTAAAAATACCCAGCTTTCATTGCAAAATAAAGATGGGAACGCAAATGGAGTGAATATGTAGCCGCGATTCAATCAGAGAGCTATAAAGAGAGCGGACGATCTCAAGATCACAGCCCGCATACTAAATTATTAGCCCTTACTTATTTATGCATCATGAGCCAACATCTTAATAGCGAGCGAGAGTTATGTCCAGCCTAAAATAATATTTTGTGTAAATGTTTGAAAATAAACAAGCGCCGTCCGACGTTGCTTTACATTCACAATATGTCGTAAGTTTGGTGTTCGCCCTTGCGGAAATTTAATATTTTAATGGGCCCAATAAAGCATGCAAGTTCCGATTTATGTACCTCCGCAGTTTGATGGGTTGCTATAAAATTATATTATAGGCTTACCTTTGGGTGTGCTCTTCTGGGGAACGCCACTTTGGGGTCTATCTGTAAAGAAAAAATAAATTATTTAACATGTTTTACTTTGTAATGAGAATCGCATATTACATAGATGCATATTTTTTATGATTCTGCTGATATTGAATATAAGAATTGAATTCATGTGATGTAAAGAATTATATTAACTATAAAAAAACCTATACTAAAGCCAAACTCGATTGAGAATGCTTGACAACAAACAAATTTAAAGTGAAGGTAGAAAATGCAACACATTTTATTCCTAATAAATTTAAAATTATGTTTTTTTATTTTAAAAATATTATTTAAATGATATCGAAGTTATTAATTAGTTAGTATAAGCTTACTAATCTAATGTATTGCCATGAATTCGTCATTAAGTAGTTAATTAAAAAGAATAGGTGTAAAATTACTACCTTCATTTTTAATTTGTTTGTTGACAAGCATTCTCAATCTAGTTTGGCTTTAGTATAGTAAGCATTGACATATTAATACTATGGACTTCGGGTCAGCGATAAAAAGTGTCCGAACCAAAAGTAAGCCAAAACGCGAAATGACTTCCAATCGCAATTCAGTCTCATATTAGCTGACTGACAGAATACACGTCAATAATGCCGTAATGTGTTATAAAAAACTTGTAAGAACTACCCGAGTAAGGTGAGAAAAGAAGACGGTGTACCATATTTTCAGTAAGGAAATATTTACTGATGATTTTAAAGTATTATTTTGCTTAGAAACAGGCTATTTTATTAAAATTTTAATAAACTATAGAAACGAATTGCATAACCAACCAAAATGAACAAAAGTATCTATCTGTCCTTTTCCCATACGCTACCCGCGTATAGGATAGAAGGAGTGCAATATGTTTATCTAATTAACCACATTTAGTTCGGATCTGCCGTGAGCAATAGAATGTTTTAGAACAACGACTGCATAGAGTTATTTTGTTGGTTAACATTTGAATTATTTAATTACTTAATTTTTTAATTTTGAAAATTCAAAAATTTTTATTTTTTATGTCAACTTTTATTTTTTATGTCATGAATATTAATCAAATAACTTTTACCATAATGGTATATTAATTTGATAACTATAAGAATTATCTACATGAAATTAGGAACAGTTATTTAAAAAAGTGATCTAATGTCATTGAAGTAAAAAATATATATATATTTTCAGTTTAATTAAAAGGGGAAAATATCGAGAACTTAAAATTTCAAAGTAAAGAACTATGTCGAGTGGCATATC
Source organism: Mycalesis mineus (assembly GCA_034621355.1). NCBI lineage: Eukaryota > Metazoa > Arthropoda > Insecta > Lepidoptera > Nymphalidae > Mycalesis > Mycalesis mineus. The sequence continues at coordinate 6,872,717 of CM067885.1, forward strand.
ATTTTGTACATTAGTGGATTTGGTTTGTTATTAGTTATTATTATAACTAATTATTATTTTATACAAGATGATTACTACAATTATTATTTGGTACAAGATTTATCCCAGCATATAGAGGTCAGGGATATGTAAATATAAATCTAAATTTGCTGTAAATATAATATATAAATATAAGATGCCAAAAAAATTTGAAAGCTACCGACTCCACACCATTTATGTTGTCCTATTTTCACGAGAAGCTGTCATGTCAAAAAAAGGCTGCCATGGTAACCGTCAATCGAAGCTGATTACTTATTGCATGCAATTAGACCGTTGCAAATTAGACTGTATAACAATACGATAAGACATAAATTACAATGTTATTTTGTGTATAAAAACATAAATACATCCTAGTGTGTATAAAATATCTTGGGACACTTTTGACGTAAATTTTGCATTAGACCCGAAGTCCATAGTATTAATATGTCAATGATAGTAAGGAATACTGTGATATCGACAACAATGGGCGGTTGGAACCCTCGTTGATTTAATTTTAGGTATGCTATTTAATTATCAAAATTAGATAATTTTCTTTTTATCATAATTTAAAACAATAATGTAATATCGAATATATAAAACGAAACACACGCATTGAAACATAACCGACTTTTGTCTTTGACTTTTACTATAAATAAAAAATAAAAATAATGTACTCCTTAAGTTTTCTACAGTTTTCTTCTGTAATTACCAGCTAATTAAAATAAATGTATGCAATGTAGATAAACCAACCACATCAACAGCACTGAGACGCCTGGCTGGTTAATTTTAACTTAATGACTCGAGCACGAAAAAAAATCACTCAGGCGTCCCCACCCTCTAATCATGAGCGCACGTCCGGGTAGGAAACGGGCGCGATAAATTCGCATCGCATGCGGCACTGGCCAGTGAAAAAAGGTACACTTCCGATTTCCAAGCCTTGCTTCCAGTGCTTGTTTAACAGATCCGAGTTTACGACATGACTCTGCTAATAAGATAACTGGATATGTTATGATAATTAACGTAACGACTGTAGTATCTATCTATATTTATTAAATGAACAATTGTATGTTACATTACCTTAGATATATTTATAAAGAAAGCCCCCCGCCACGTCTTTCTGTCTGTCATGCGGTCTACCAGTGGTTAGAATGGTACCTTTTTTTTTATCGACTACAATTTGGCCCTTGACTGCTATCACACCTGTTAAGTGATGATGCAGTCTAAGATGGAAGCGGGCTAACTTGTTAGGAGTGGGACGAAAATCCACACGCCTTTCGGTTTCTACACGACATCGTACCGGAACGCTAAACCGCTTGGCGGTACGTCTTTTGTCGGTAGGGTGGCAACTAGCCACGGCGAAGGCCTCCCACCAACCAGACCAAGACAAATTAAGAAAAATCTCAATCTGCCCCGCCGGGAATCGAACCCAGGACCTCCGTCTTATAAATCCACCGCGCATACCACTGCGCCATGGAGGTCGTCAAAAACCTTACCTTACCTAAGGTAGTTAGGTAGGTTAAGATACCGTAGGTAGTTTTTACTATTTATATGATGAACAGTTTGTGCAGGAACAGTCGGCGAAATATAAGTCGCCTGAATGCTTTCATAGAAAACGCTGATTTATCCATTTGAGATATAATGAACCAATGTACGGAAACATTATTTCAAATGAGGACTACAAAAAAGTTCGCGGTAGCATATATCTATTTTTTGAGGATAACAAAAGGGTCACATACATTTTTATTTATTTTTGATGTTTTTGGAATTCTACGACACACTACGTACCACGCGGGCGAACTTGCGGGCGACTACTAGTACTTTATATACGTAATTAAAAAATATGTGTAGTTAGATAAGGCGATAAACACTGAGAAGCCAGGCTATTTAACTTTAACTTAATGACTTGGTCCGACTTTGCGACTACTAATATGATACCCGCATATGTTATGGTAACTAATGTTGAGACTGTAACAGTTTGTCTATAGTTTAACATATATACGCTTCTATATTTATAAAAATATAAACAAGCAATGTACAAACAATAGACTCATTTTGTTAGTTTAAGTTCTTTGGGCTTGATTTCAACGATTTTTACTTGTATCGCACTAAAATCATGTTAACGTGTAGCAATCGTAGTTACCTAAGTTTTACTAGTCTTTCCTTTGTAAAAGATTTGTTTAACATTTGAGTGGTTCAGGGTAATCTACTATCTAAAGTAGAGGAAACCATGCAACTAACTGTGCCTCTTACCTTAACATACGTGAAAATATATCTCCTACACCTATGTGTGACGAGTTAATAAAAATCTACTTTTTCTATTGTAAACGGTTACATCAGCAAAGTTTTGATTACAACGAAAGTATGGCAACGGTGGCTTCGCCGTTATACAATTTTCCAAGCATATTATGAGCTAGGTACCTGCATATTACAGACTCAGACATGCCCTGCAATTAATAACGAGCCGACGCACGTGTCGCTGATGTTGCAGACTTGTAATTTACTGCAGACATCCGGCGTTTGACGCGAAAATCGGAAGCGTACCTTAAACTCGCTTCGGCCATGCGGCTGCACTGTCCGTTCTAAAATCCCGGCTGCAAAAAAGCATCGGACTGAAAACCTTCCACCGTGGTCCTGTCACTCGATTTCTCCTCTCGTCTTTTTCATGTAACCGAGCGGTACTATTTCATACGTGGCACTGTTTAAGCCCTCAGATTTTCTCCAGCAACGAGCGATCGCTTTGCTCTTTTTTCTCGTTTCTCGACGCGCCGCTGACCGTTATAATCGCAAAATATAAACCCAAAGAAGCTACCTTTGACATTTTAGGGGTAAAACGTTTCATTTCCACACGTACTCGCTATTATGTCGACCGGTTTCTATATTCGTTTAGGGCTTTTGTTCTCTGCTATATATTGATACTTTCGCATAGTTAACCTATAATCGTTATGTTTAGCTGAGGTAAAGAGATGATGAACTTCTGAATAAAAAATTGTAGGTAAGGCATAAATATAATAACTCAAAATTCAGCCCCAGTTAGAATGTACCGTAAATTTTTCTGTTGAAGGACTCGAAGGAGAATACGTAACGGTAAGAAATACAGAAAAGTTTACGTATACCTATGGATTTTAACGGACTTTTTGAAAAGATAACAATGGAAAACGACCTACCTACTTCGCACAGAAGTAGATACAACCGTAATGAATAAGCGTTCTAACAAAATTCCTAAAAGTATCACAATGAATGCAGGACTCGTAGGCATCCAGGACTGCGTAATTACGAACCAAGCGTGAGAGAATAATTTAAAAGATTTTGCCCAAGAGGACTGCATTATTACAATATCAGAGAAACGGCTTTACGGCGTCATTCATACATTCTTAATTATTTAATTATCTTTTGAGTGCGCCACGGAATAACCCAGCTGCAGAAAATACGGTATAATTTGATTAAATTGGATTTTCACTCTGGAGAATATTCATTTTTATAACGATATTGTAATTAGGTATGAAGGCTGAAAGTAACGAGATGTACTTACTCGTACCTGCCGGCTGTCAAGTTAACGTGAAGTACAGGAATCTCTTAACAAGTTTCGAATTCGAAATTGCACAGCGAGAAGTTAGGAAAGTAATTGCCGGCTATTAAGCGTCTCACGCAAGCAATTTTGTTAACGCGGTAAAATGACCACGAAAGTATAGAGAGCAAGCAGAAAAATCATAAAACCCCAGATGGTGGCGCTAAAGCGATTAAGCGGGTCGATGATAAATTTTAACGAGTTATTTTAATGGAAGCGATCGCAGTCAGTGGCTAGCCTGCAGCCTGTGCCGATAGAAAAATAAAACGAAGCACCGAAAGACTGCTCCGTTCGTGATTGCGAGGCTTTTTATATTAAGATACTTTTAGAAGTTTGATGATAACGACTTTCACATTAAACAATTTAAGCTTAAATTCTTTGTAGCAAGAAAATTCAAAGTGAATTTTCCTTTGTTTTCTTTTTTTCCATAATGTATGGCCTAGTGTTTAGAACTAAATTATTGGTTTCGCTGTAGTTTTGTCTAAGACAAATATTGCGATTTCTTGTCAGACTATAAATAAATACGACTATAACATTCTAAGCTCTACATAATAGCCTTCTATGGAGCAGTGTACTTGACATCTCGTAAATAGTTAGTAGTAGGTATATTTTTTTATATTATATACCAACCTGATGAAACGTAGTAAAATCTTTGTCAATCATCAAAACTGATTTTGTTAAAAGTTAAAGCTATTCGATTCCCCTGATAGTACAAACGTGAAATGTTGGCCTACAAAGCAAACATTGCGCGCCAAGTTAACAGATTTTCGTGAATACAGTCGTTCTCGCACATCGTATTTTTCATGCATGTAACATAAAAAACTGGCCAAAACGGAAGCAACGCAAAATTGACAGCGAAACATCGATATCATACGAATGTGACATTTTGATATGGGAACCATTTGCGTGATTACAATCGACGCAGCGGCGCACCCTCCTTAGTCGACCTCCCCCTTCCTACAACTTCCCTTGCGATAAAGATTGACATTGGGTTTTAACTTTCAAATTATCTTAAGTCATACCTTGAAGAACAAAGTAAAAGGTACCTTAACCCTATCGTAATATAATCTATAATCGCTAAACTATCTGTAAATTTTAGCGTGTCATCGCAAGAAAAGATTGCAGGAGAAAGCACATTAGTCGGATATCACTGGTGGTTGAAAAAGAGCATGTCGCGTTATGGGCGATGCCTTCGACGTAAAGTCGATTACGTTAAATTTTGTATTAAGTAAACATTCGATATCGACTTCTTCCATAGTTTCGAATGCTATTGTTGAAATAATAATGTTTGCTTATTGGTACTGCGAACTTCGCTGTAAGACAATGTAATAAGTTGAATATACGTAAGTATAAAACATTGCTGATTTCGTCTGAAAGAAGACCTACTAAGCTGATAAATTGTACAGTGCCGATTTTTTGACTTAATTATAAAGAAATAAATTAAGATGGTATTCGTTTCTAATCTTCAGCGTAAGAATGGTTATAGTTATTAAACAAAAGCGCATAAATAATTAAGTAATGTACCATTAGAAAAGTTTTATACTTGAAGATCTATTAGCTGTAAGTTTCGTTATAATAATTCATTTATTTATTTATTTATTTATAATAAAGTATAATGTTTATTTTATTTTATTCAATTAGTCTTCTTCATACTCGTTTTCATTATCCAGGCCAGGCCTTCCTCCTTACTTAGAAAGAACTTAGACCCGAGACAGTTTCAGTGAGGGTTAGTGTGCATATTAAAAATCTGAATTTTTGAAACCTTTGCATATGCCTTATGCAGAGATTTTATAGTAATAAAGTGTAGTATACCTCCTTGTAATATAACCTACTTAAAACAGAGAGGTCATTCGTAAAATCGTGTGAGTATAATAATGTCCATTGTAGCAATGAGTAGGATTACTATCCGGGATCCGGTGTCGATTCAGTTGCACCTAAGCGTTCGAACACGCTACAAATAGATTCATCGATCTTTGTACCGATACCTTGTGTGGCCGGTATTTGATACCAGCTCGCTTTATACCAAATCGCAGTAGCATTATGTTTCAATGAATTTAATATTACAATTATATTATGGTATCAAAAATATATAAGACATTGTATAATATATTACTTAGGTATACTTTGGAGAACTGTCGTTGCTAAATTGTTTAATTTTGTTGTTTTTCCATGCTGTTACTGTATAATGGTCGGTAATTTTTGATCAGCCTGCGATGCTAGACGGAAAAGTATATTGTTAGTTGTAGTTTTCTCTTTCTTGTTTTTATTTGTTTTCGTTGTTTGCTGGTGCTTGTGAACTTTGACCCGCCTGGCTTGCCAGACGGGTGAATGTTTGGAGATGGCCGATGAGCAGTCGTCGGGTATGGAGAAGGCGTCTGTACGCAGAAGTCGTCGCCAGGCCAACGGGCTATCTTCGCGTTACTTGCGTCAGGAGGAGTCGGGCTCGCCTAGCTCGCGAGAATCATCTTTCTCGCGATCTTTAACGTCGAGACCTGGAGGGAGTGGGATTGTGGGACAGCGGGAGTTAGCTGAGCCGATTCTGGATCCGGATGAGGGGACAGTAAGTGGGACCTCGTGCCGCGACGACCCCTTGCAACTCACAGCCGAAGAGTTGCGGGCTGTAGCGGGCCGGAGTGCTACCGCCATCATGCAGATGGCTTCGCGCTCTGGCAATTTGAAAGGAGTTTACGCACGGCGTTTAAAGGAGGCGGCCACGGAGCTCCAAGATATAGTGGAGGTCCTGGCATCTAGGACGGAGGGGAACGAGACTCGGAGGCTAAGGGCTGATAATAAGCGCCTGAGAGCGGAAATGGAGGAAATCAAAGCGGAGTTGAAAGCCGCTGCTGGCGAATTTAATGAAATACGTGCAGCAATTGCTTTAAAAGGGGCAGCAAAAGAAAGCGCATCGGCTTCTACTTTGAGTAAGGAAGTGTTAAAGGAGTTCAAAGCCACCATCTTGGCTTCAGTCGGTACCATGCTTGATGCCCGTTTTGCAGGAATCGAAGAGCGTCTCCTTCCTCGGAACGTTCCACGCCCGCTCTCGGGAGAAGATAACAGGAGGTTGGAACTGTCTGATGAGGTACCGCCGGCTTCCCCTGGATTTCCGCCGTCTACAGTAGGTCCTGGTGGAGCTACACCAGTTACTGATAGCTGGGCCACAGTTGCTGGTAAAAAGGTGAAGAAGGCTCGTTCAGCGGCGCCTGCTCCTATCACCCCGACGGCTACACCGGAGGTCCCCCCCGCGGCTGCATCGAAAGCCAGTCTGGATGTCCCTAAAACCGCTGCGGTCATAATAACCTTGGCTCCGGAAGCGGCATGTAAAGGAGTAACCTACGCTCAGCTCCTTGAGCAGGCTGAGCGTAGGGTTGACTTAAAGGAGTTTGGTATTGAAACAGGCGTGAAAATCCGCCGGACAGCCACAGGGGCTAGGCTCCTTGAGCTACCTAGCGAGAAAACTCAGAAGCAGGCGGAGATCTTAGCTGGCCAATTACGGGTGGCTCTAGACGGCTTGGCGGAGGTGGCCTGCCCATCCAAATTAGTGACACTTAGAGTCACTGGTTTGGATGACTCGGCTACGGCAGAAAAGGTGGCTGCAGCTATAGCCCGGTTCGGCGATTGCCCAGTCTCTGCAATAAAAGTTGGGGATATAAAGCAGGGCCCTAAGGTGGCATCGGTCACAGCACACTGCCCGGTGGTTATCGCAAAGAAGATCTGCGAAGCTGGACGGCTTTTGGTGGGCTGGAGTTCAGCTGGTGTAGAGGTTCTCAAGCAGCGCCCCTTGCGCTGCTTCAAATGTATGGGTCTGGGACATACGGGGTCATTGTGCCCCTCGAAGACTGACAGGAGCAAACTTTGCTACAGGTGTGGAGAGGTAGGGCACAAGGCGGCAAATTGCACCAACATTGCTCGCTGTGCCATTTGCGTTGATGCGGGGTTACCTTCAGATCACATTATGGGGGGCAAAAATTGTTGCCCCCCTTCTACTAAGGTTGTGGTTGGCTCTCAGCAGCGGGCCAGTGAGAGACGAAGTCCAGCGCGGGAGGATGCTCGTATGTCGTCTTAGACGCCAGTGAGTACACAGATGTGCGCGTAGAAGCGTCAAAGTGGCTTAATTTTTCAGATCCTTTGGCGCTTCAAATGGGACGCGGACGGCACCGCTGGGTTTTAGTGGGTATTCTGGCTGCTTCCCAGCCAGCGAGTCCCACATACCCGGACGTAGACTGTGCAGTTCTGTCTGCACAGCCTCCGACCGGGATGCGTAAATGCATTTCCCAGCGACAAATAAAAAAAAAAAAAAAAAAAAGGTATACTTTGGAATAGACTTTATATTATTTAGATAAGTTGTCCTCATAAAAGTATGTTGACGGCCGAGTGGCGTAGTGGGTAGTAGCCCTGCTTCTGCGTCCTAGGCAGTGGGTTCGATTCCCACGTCTGGAAAAATACTTGTGTGATGAGTATAGATATTTTCCAGTGTCTGGTTGTTTATCTATTTATTATAAGTATTTATGTATAATATATAGGTACCTATAAAAATATTCATCAATTATCATAGTACCCATAACAAAAGCTATTAGGTAGCTTACTTTGAGGCTATATAGCGATATGTGTAATTGTCCTATAATATTTATTTATTTATTCATCTACTAGTACTTAGTCCTTCCTAAAAAAATAATGTAATTTGATTATGCAATACGGATGTTAAAGATTAGGTTAACAGTGGTAGAGTCAATTAAGTTAATAGTGGTAGAGTGGCTAACTCGAGTTTCGAGACAATGATTTACAAAATACTTTCTGATAACAATATCGAACGAAGGCGAACGAAGAATGATAGGCCAGATTTATGAGTAGGTATATAATATGTATTACGCATTAACAAAATAAATATTATTCATTCGATTAAAAAACGAAAACATAATATGCAAGTTGTTGGTTATAAGAATCTCAATAATGTTTGCTTAAGTTGAGGTTTCATAAAATAATATTTTATATTAATTATAATATTATTCGTACTACGTTTTAAAACAATAACTTTACAAGTCAATAAAAATTACAATAGTCCATTCATCTCTTTACATATGAAAATTCCGCGGGTGTAATCTCGGCCCGTACGACATGAAATAAAAAATGTAACAACGATTAAAGTTTCTCTTATTCATCATTTATAAAATTACAAAACGTCACGATATAATTTTAACTTCGTTATTAAACGTGGGGGTAAATAATATATTAAACCGTGCAAACTACAAGTGTCGTTTATTCGTTCTACGAAACATTAATACAATAATGAGTCGCCGCTTTGTCTGTGTACATGCAATTTCAATCAGCGGGTGTTTTGTTCGAGTCCCGATAATTAACAATAGTTACCGCGCAGTGTAGGCAAGTACAAGAAAGTTTAATGACGCACTCAGGAAACTGTAACTGAATTTATATACAGACGCAAGTGTCTGCGTCAAGTGGCACCGCATCATTTGCTGTTCAGTCAACGCGGTCTAACTCCCCTAATTGGAACAAATTTGGCTGCAGGTGCAATACTTGAGTTGGCTCAAGATTAGAAGCAGGCTATTGCAGCATATTCCGAGCCATTCGGTCTAAAATATTTGATGTGCAACGCGCGACTTGCGGCCCGATAGCGCTTTGCTCCATTCCGCTCCGCCGCCGTCACCCGTTCGACTAACTAGAATTAAATTAAGAACAATATTTACCCTCTACGTCTGTGATATATGATATTGCACATTTAAGCCAGAGCTAATGTTTTGTGACGACTCGTGCATCCATTTTCTTACAACGAGCTACCAGGTTAAGCTCTTATTTAGGCGCTTCGCAAAAGTAATTACGTCTGACTTATATTCAAACACAAATGCTAGGTTATACTGTGATACAACAAGTCTTTTAATTGCTACAGCTTTTCATTTAATAAAGAAATATGCAAACAAACTGCGACACGATCGGAAAACACTTGACACAGATTGTTTATAAAGTAGGGTTTGTTTTTACGCCCGCGGAGACATGCCGTAATGAAACCTCACTGGGGAGGCTCTACAAACGTCATTACTGGGGCACACATAAATATGCAAGGCAGGTAACGCACATTTTCATGCGACGTCGCAAGAATTTTATCGCTCGTTTAATTCCGTGTGAAAAAAGTGGTCAAGTCTGTGTCACGTGTATTTGCAGGTGTTCTTTTACACGACAATTAATTTTCTAATTAAGTTTATATTAATTTATAAGCATGGCAATAAATAATAATTAATCTTTGTCAAAGTCGATTGATCAAAAATTCTCAAAAATATTTTTTGTTATTATCACAGAGAATTACTTGCAGCTGCTACACACACTGCTTTGATGTAAACATTTTTACGGCAAACGTTAGGGGTTCAAAATAAAAAGTATCAAGGAAAAACGTATTTTTCCTGTACAAATGTTACCAAAAAGTCTTATACGACATAGCGCATGCAGAACAATGATGTTATTCTCATCTTGATGGGTTCGCCTAGATTATGCAGTGACCCTGGCATGTTCGCTGAATCAAGAGTATCTGACTTTTATGCCGTCATCAGAACGCATGGTTACTGTGCATCAACATAAAAATAAAAAATAAATTTCGGTCTCACGTGTATTGTATCTATAGGTATGTATAAGATTATGTATACTAGTGGGTATTTTGCCTTTAATTAAAAGTATTATTAAATTATATATTTATTATTATAAATTTATTAATTTATCAAATGAGTAATAATACTAGAAGGCCTTAAAAGCATAAGAAATAAACTCTTTTTGTATTCGTAATACTTGCTATTATATTTGGATACATTTTGACAGATCCTAAATTCTAACCAAGTCTAACTCCGACAAGGCAAGGTGCCCAAAATGCTGGCACTGTTACACGCCTTGAATGGCCTGGATTATATACTGGCCGATGTAACTGCCAGATTTCCGGTCACCTGTGGACTCAATAAGACCGGATGACAAATCGTCGTTCGCTCTCTCGTTCCACAATCTCAGTATCTTCAACAATTAAAATATTTATTTTGTTCTTTTCTCACAATAGATCTGGACTAATGTTATAGAAGAGACATTTTTTGTTATTTTAAGTGGTAGATAATCTCTGGAAACATTTTGCGACATTTTGTTACTATTTAGATCATAATTACTTTTAGCTAGACATTTATTATAGCTTCAGAGAGGCCTCTTAATATGAGTGACTTTCATAATAGTCATAGTAAAATTTACTTTGAATAGATAATATTATTTATCTAAAACAAAATTAATGCCTAACGTTAAAAGTTCAATATCAATAAAAGCAAAGGTTTCACAGCATTGTTAGTAATATTTATAATAACAACACATTATCAACAGGTCCGATGTAATTTAAGCACTCTTCTCTTTAAAAAAAAATCATAACTTATTTTGACAAATCGCACTCAAACAAACAAGACGGATCGCCAAAAATGAAAACTCACTAACGCACGGAACTCTAAAAATGAGATTCTTTTCGGGGGTAACACGAGACTAACGTTCGCGTGGGAACCGGCACACTGCCCCGGTTGGGCCTAAGCTCGCACATAAGTGCAACCGAAGGAAATTTCCATCACTTCGGGGATATTACTTACTGTTAAATACGGCTAAAGAAAGTACAAAAGGGAAGGGTGGAAATGTAATTGTATGTAATATTATAGATGGCGGATTTGCTATTACTTAACGCTTTTCTTTGCTATTTATATTATAATTTTAGTAATATTAAAATTGAAAACAAACTGTATAAAACTAACAATATGATGAGTTTGTTATTAGTAATAGTTGATTGATTAAAATAGTATAGGACATCCCATCATATGGGCTGTGATTGATTTGATTTGTGGACAGCCTGAACTTACTTTTACTTGATTTTTATCGGAATATGAAATTATTAATAAATCATCGTCCAGATACCGTTATCAGCTCCACTGACGGCAGCGATCTCATGAGAAGAAGATTACAACCTTTTGTCCTGCTGCCGAGACCTAGTTGTAACGCGTGCATCTATGATTTTGTGTTTGTGAAGTGTTTGAAGGAGTTAGTTTTTTCTGGATAGGTAACAAAGAAGTCCTCTGAATTAAGTCCTAGGTCAATTTAGGATTTTCACTTTTTTAAATTGTCTACTTGGTGGTGGGCTTTAGCTATGTGGATGGGTTTTATACCTATACAGATAAAAAAATACATCCAATATTAAATTCAAAAATAAGTTTTCTACTTAGTTAATATTTCAATTTTCTAGTTTATTTTAGAAACGACCTCCGTGGCGCAGTGGTATGCTCGGTGGATTTATAATACGGAGGTCCTGGGTTTTATTCTCGGCGGTGCAGATTGAGATTTTTCTTAATTTGTCTTGGTCTGGCTGGCGGGAGGCTTTCGCCGTGGCTAGTTACCACCCTACCGACAAAGTCGTATCGCCAAGCGATTTGGCGTTCCTGTACGGTGTCGTGTAGAAACCGAAAGGGGTGTGGATTTTCGTTCCACTTCTAACAAGCTAGCCCGCTTCCATCTTAGACTGCATCATCACTAAACATCAGGTGTGATAGCAGTCAAGAGCCAACTTATAGTTGATAAAAAAATATATATATTTTAATTCTAGTAATTATGATGCCAGCAGTTGAACAACAATTGTATTATTCATTCGAGTGCATTTGTGCATTGTCTAACAAATGGCTAAGTTAGCGCAACTTATCCTGCAAGTATTCCCGATCTATGCCCAGAAGTACGGCAGACATCCGGCGCAGATATTTGCAGTCAAAACAGACTTAGGGCGCTCGGTGCACTCTGCGCATGTCACTCCGTTGCTGTATTATTTATTAACTCCAACGAGCTTCCGATGCTACTTTATTCCATTGTGCAACTGTATCCACGCCGGGTTCTGATGTCCGAGTCCGGGAAGTTTGCCCCGGACTGACACGACTGCGGAAAACTTTCCGTGCATAGAATGAATACGCCTGTCAGCCAAATGTAAACATGGGAGGCTTGATATATTCCACAATTCGTAAAACCTCCAATGCTTTGAAACCGTTTAAATCTACTTAAAATATACTGCAATAAGTTACCGGTGAAGTTTTGCAAAGTTTTCAGAAATTCTCCTACAAATGCACTTGATATTAAATGTAAAACCGGCACAAACGAAATTTGTCTACGTTTGCGAGGTCGGAGATGTTATTGGGAGACCCCGTGCTAGTAAAGGACTCTATATTAAGCATTCCTGTCCCCCAATCTCTTCAGGTGGGCGCGGGACATACACTCAACTTGAACTTATTATTTTGGGGTCGCATGCAAAGCGTTTGTTTTTCTTCTCCGCTCTCTAATATACATATATTTCATCCTTTTATTAAATTTCGTAAATGGTTGTTATTTTTTTATACACTGAATATCATATAGTAGAATATTATGTATATCTGACACCGTTAGGATTTTTATTAAAATTGATTTTGTGGTCGTGAAGGATGTTATTCAATAATTCTAAAAATCTCTTGTGGATAAATTAAAGTTCAGCAGTTTTTTTTTCTGGTTTATTACTTGTCAATCTATGAGACACTAACGAGTATATTGCTCCTTAGATCTGTAGTTACAACACTAATTTTATTAACAAATTCAAGAGGTACAAACTTAGTAAAACGCAAACGTCGAGTTATCTTGTAAGCAATATCTCGTTTTAAACCCAGGCTTTGAATCGTCCATCATTAATGAACTCGTTATAACGTTAATTGTTGCCACAATCGGGCGAGGCGTGGCATTAAAACGGCATTAAAAATGTACGTATAGCATTTAAAGATTCCCATTTCGCGGTACTCGCGTGCGGCCGATTTACTAAAGCTACTGGCCCCGTGCCCGTTAAAGCAGATTACGGTCGAAAAAAAAATCAACAGCTCTTGGCGTTATGAGTTAATTTTGGAAGAATAACGCGGGCGCCGGTTAGTGTTTCCCTTTATTTGGAGTTCCGGCCGCTCGTTGTGTTTGAACGGGTAATCCAACGCAAAAACTCGTCGACTCTACATTATGTAGTGGCACCACAAATGTGTGTTTGCTGTGTTGCCGGGACGAAATTCTCGGACGATAAAAATCACTTAGTGTTTTTGTGATAACCTCTAGATTCCACTACTAAGTGGGGATACTAACTAAGTAAGGATCAGATTTTGGTCTACTCTATATTATGTAGTGGCACCACCAATGTGTGTTTGCTGTTGTCGGGACGAAATTCTCAGAAGATAAAAATCACTTAGTGTTTTTGTGATAAACTTTAGATTCAACCTCTAAGTGGTGATACTAACTTAGTAAGGATCAGATTCTTGTCGACTCTGCGTTATGTAGTGGTATCTCCATAGTGCTTGCTATGTTGCCGGGGCGTAATTGTCGGAAGATAAAAATCACTTAGTGTTTTTGTGATAATCTCTAGATTCAACCTCTAAGTGGTAATACTAACTTAGTAAGGATCAGAAACTCGTCGACTCTGCATTATGTAGGGACATCACCATAGTGCTTGCTGTGTTGCCGGGGCGTAATTGTCGGATGATATAAATCGCTAAGTGTTTTTGTGATAACCTCTAGATTCAACCTCTAAGTGGGGATACTAACATAGTTAGGATCAGATTCTCGTCGACACGGCATTATGTAGTGGCATCACCATAGTGCTTGCTGTGTTGCCGGGGCGTAATTGTCGGAAGATAACAATCGCTTAGTGTTTTTGTGATAACTTCTAGATTCAACCACTAAGTGGGGATACTAACTTAGTAAGGATTAGATTCTCGTCGGCATTATGTAGTGACATCACCATAGTGCTTGCTGTATTGCCGGGGCGTAATTCTCGGACGATAAAAACACTTAGTATTTTTGTGATAACCTCTAGATTCAACCTCTTAGTGGTGATACTTACATCGTTAGGATCAAATTCTCGTCGACTCGGCATTATGTAGTAGCATCACCATAGTGTTTGCTGTGTTGCCGGGGCGTAATTGTCGGAAGATAAAAATCACTTAGTGTTTTTGTGATAACTTCTAGATTCAACCACTAAGTGGGGATACTAACTTAGTAAGGATCAGATTCTCGTCGGCATTATGTAGTGACATCACCATAGTGCTTGCTGTGTTGTTGGGGCGTGAATGTCGGACGATAAAAATCAATTAGTGTTTTGTAATAACCTCTAGATTCAACCACTGAGTGGGGAAAGTGACTTAGTAAGGATCAGATTAGATGTGCGCCACTGATGGTAAAGAGTAACCTATATGCATGCCAACAATTTTTATTTGGCAACTGAAAAATCCAACTGTGGATAATTTTCTTTGTACACTGTTTTCTAAAGCGATTTCTTAGAAGTTTATCGTAACAAATTTTCGTGTAAGTTTTAACTTTGTTATGAATAAAATGTCAAGGGTTGTAGGTATCTATACTAAGTATTCAATAAAATTTTAAAAAATCTATACTATAGGACTAAAATGACATTTATATTATGTGACGTACAAAATAGATAAACAACAACATAATATAAGGAAAGTCAGATTAAGATATATGTGACTGCCTTTATATATTTGATAGAAAGCTACTGTGTATATCATTATTTACTATAACTAATGACGGGAAATTTTAAGGTAGCCAATGCACATTAGCATTTATTAATTGCAAATATTTACCTACAATATTATGTCATGTGTAACTATAATCTCAAAAAATAAAAATGATAACAAAATAACGAACTCTATAAACGCGTAAAAAAGCAGACGAACGATTTATTATTTACTTTCCGCCTTGTAAAATATGTAAATTCCAACAGTACGATGCTTATGAAAATTAAATATTTACACGTACGTGATTAAAAAAAAGGCGACAGCTACAGTGTATAAAAGTACTCAGCCGGCGAAACCCGCATTGGGCAGTCAAGTGTAAAAAACGCTTAATTAAATTCCGATGCGTATTCCGCCGAATCACGTTCGACTTTAACGCATTTAATTTGCCATGATCATAAATTCATATTACCACCTAACACGTTCCGCGCACACTGAATTCGAAAATATGAGCTAGGTAGTCGCCGTCGTCCGTGAAAATAAAATGCTTTTCAATGCATCCATTGAAGTATGTTACCGTGCTGCTGCATAAATTTGCTGTAGTACGCTATTTGAATTATTGCATAACTTGTATACACGTCTGAGATCTGCCGCTCGCTACGCAGACACCTTCATTTTTTCCGTTTATCGACACTTCGGTTGCGCGAATACCGGAAACGTATTGATTTGTATCCAACTTGCGTCCAGTTGTGACAATTCACCAATCACTATATCAAAGATTTTAAGAAAATTATGTTTATTGTCCCTACTTTGCGCCTGTTTGTAAATTGTAAAATGCTATGGGTAAACAAAATAAATTAAGGCGATGAAATAAAAAATCACTTTGACAAATAAAGTATCTACTGATCAATAGCTTTGTGATGTTAACTTGTTATCTTGAATCGGTTTCTATAGTTTACAATAAAAGACACATACAAATGAAGTCGAAGAATAAAGGGCCCTCCTTCTGCTTTTTTAAGGGATTAACGCAAAGGCAGACCATATTACAGTCTAAGACATATTCACAGTAAGGAACTTTCGTATTAATGCCTGCTTTCGTACAATACCTAGTGATATTGCGCTTTTTATCAGAAATTTTAACATAAAGTAATGACGTATCCGGTTATTAATTACCAAGTAACTCTGCATTTTGCAACAGCCGGACTGTAAAGTATAAAAGTACATCACGTTTTTTAACACTGCCAATATGAAACCACGTAAAATATCGAAACTTTACCGGGTAAAGGAAAATTTTAATTTTTCGCAAAATTCCGTCGCTACATATTTTAAAAGTCGACATGATTTATTAATGTCGGATCGTAAATGCCATTTAGCTGTGATGTGAAGTATTTGTGTCACATTCAGGATACGTCAATGCTCTTTTATCGTCCTATCTAATATCGTTTTCTATTACGCCATCGCTCTAGGATAAAAAGAAATAACGACCACACATTTTCCCCCGAACGGCCACTTTAAGGCATTTGAAACCTTAAAGATATTATATATATGAAATCATATAATAATAATTATTGAGTGCTGTAGTTATGTATAGCTGATCTAAGCTGAGTAAGTCTTAAGGCTAGCTAAGTCAGGTTATAATTACTTATATAATTTATTGCTGACTGTCTTACTTGTTGCTATAAAAATATTAACGAAAACTTAAATTTGTATCAATTTTATAACTTAAAACTATAGTTTCTTAGATTGCGTCATTATGTAGGAAAGACAAATAAACATAAGTTAAGTCCTTATAACATGATTATAGTAATTTAATAAAATATTACGTTACGATCAGACTTCTCATAATACAATAGTACTCCTAGATATCGCTGCTAATATTAAAATTGATTTAATTTGTTTTAAATGACTCAAAAATAAATAAGTATTTTTTCCAGTAGTCCTAATCAGTTGCATTTATCCCAATGTCTGTCATAAAGAAAATCATAAAATTTACTTTGCGTATATTGCAATCAAAATACGCAAAGTAAAAATATTATTAAGAAACAACGAAATACTTCATAATTCATTTATAGCTAATAGTTAAAGTAAATAAAAGTTCTTATACGATAACTTAAGTGTATTCGCCCGGAGCGATTTCCAGTCGATATGTGTTTGGAACAAAGTTGATAGGAAAACTGAAGTTCCAGTATTTCTTAATAAAATATAAATGGGAAAAGTTTATATTTAAAGGATGGATTATGTTGAGGAAACGATAATAAAACGAAATTGTGATACAGATAATGTAGTATTGAGATATTTATTTTTTTATGAGATATTATATCGCGATTCGGCAAAACTGATGACACAAGTGTATTCCTTTCGCAATCTGATTTACTGTGGACCACGTATTTGTTTTGGTAATACTATTATTTTATGTTGAAATTCTTTTTCGTTTGTTTCAAGTAGGCTTACTTGAATAACATAACATAATAACAAGCCGGCAATCAATTTTTCAGTTATAGTTTTTGTGTGAAAATGAAAGCCGGTCTAATACCCTTTGAAATATTCATATCACTTAATTAAAAAAATATCTATCACTATACGATAGATTCAGTTAATGCGTTTCAGTTGATAAGTGATGCAATCTAAGTTGGAAGCGAGCTTTTTAGGAGTAGGATAACATTCACATCCCTTCGGTTTGTACACGACATCGTACCGGAACGCTAATTCGCTTGGCAGTACGTCCTTGTCAGTAGAGTATTAACTAGCCACGACCACCGCCTTCCACCAGCCAGTTATTGTATTAAACAACCTGCAAGTTTGTAAATGAAATGACTATCACCTCTAACAAAATATCACATTTGAAGGGTATTCTCGATTATTACTTACTAGGTAACGCGTGCCCCTCATTTTGAGGCACAGGCATTAGATAAATATCTATTTACTCGTACAATGTTATCAATATTGGAACCAATAGATGTCGAAATGATTAACTCCTCAATTGATATTTGCTATAATCAAATGGCTTTAGCAAACGCCATCTCTTCAAAGTTTCATAAAAGTAAATGGATAATCATTTATTATCACAAACCAATATAAACAAAGCCGCACTACTTTTCGCGTTCGTTTTATGTAAATCGAGTAAAATGCTCTTCTCGCTCGATTTGCGAGGCTTCGGCTAATCTTCCACCAGTCGACTACAATTTAATCAAAGTAAACAACGACAGTGGTGTAATTTGTCTAGATTATTTCGCGGCGAGCTGTGGAAATCGCCTTTTTATCTATCTCTACGTACAATACGGGACGTAATAATAACATACTCGTGAGCTCGTAATGTGTCTCGGATCTCGAGATGAGTGTGAGTGTATCTACATATACGACTAGACATTTGATAAATAAAACTAAAGCGCACGTTAGTACTCATACTGGATTTGGGAAACTGGTGGTATCATACCTCCGAGTATCGTAGAGAATATTAGGCTGTCGGTCCTAATCATTGTCATCAACGTCATGAGTGATCACCCACCAACAATGCAACATGCATTTGAGCAACGTGGTGAGTCTAAACTCCATATTCCTTATTTCATAATAAGATACGCTTGGACCTACAGCTTTACACAAAAACCGATTAATTAATGATATGACAAAATGACTGAAAAGGGTTCGACAAATGTTGTATCAACAAATCGACTAAGTCAGGGAATCGACAAAGTTTGGATTGATAGATTAGTCTGTTTATTAAATCCATGGCGGCGTAGATGTGACTAAAATGAACGCGGCATCTGGCTGTCCCTTGCGCCTTGTCCGGTTAAATTATTTTTTGACGTGACAACGTCTTATAATTCGATAGAGCCGGCTGCACGCACGAAAAAACATAACTCATGCGGCGTTACCTCGCTTTGAGGCGTTCCATGTAAGGCTTGAAGTGCATTCAACATCCGTCTATTAAATTATAAATTAATATATTTAATAATTATATTTAATAATAAATATATTAATTTTAAATTAAAAATTAATATATTTATTATAAATTTAAAATATAAATTTATAAAATTAAAATCAATTATTTTATTAATTTAAACATTGACATATTAATACTATGGACTTCGGGTCAGCGATAAAAAGTGTCCGAACCAATTACCTTAAATAAATAAACTAAATAAATAAACCTAATGTTTATCTAATTAACCACATTTAGTTCGGATCTGCCGTGAGCAATAGAATGTTTTAGAACAACGACTGCATAGAGTTATTTTGTTGTTTAACATTTGAATTATTTAATTACTTTTTTTCATTGACATATTAATACTATGGACTTCGGGTCTAATGCAAAATTTACGTCAAAAGTGTCCCAAGATATTTTATACACACTAGGATGTATTTATGTTTTTATACACAAAATAACATTGTAATGTATGTCTTATCGTATTGTTATACAGTCTAATTTGCAAGCATGCATAAATGACGGTTACCATGGCAGCCTTTTTTTGACATGACAGCTTCTCGTGAAAATAGGAATATATATTATATTAAAATTTTAATTTATATTTATATATCCCTGACATAAAGGCTATATATAATAAAAAAAGGCTGGGATAAATTGTTGTAATTATCTTGTCTAAAATAATAGTTAGTTATAATAATAATTAATTACAAACCAAATCCACTAATGTACAAAATGATATGCCACTCGACATAGTTCTTTACTTTGAAATTATAAGTTCTCGATATTTTCCTCTTTTTAATTAAACTGAAAATAAGTTAGATCACTTTTTTAAATAACTGTTCCTAATTTCATGTAGATAATTCTTTTAGTTATCAAATTAATATACCATTATGGTAAAAGTTATTTTATTAATATTCATGACAATTTCGTTCAAAAATTAAGTAATTAAATAATTCAAATGTTAAACAACAAAATAACTCTATGCACTCCTTCTATCCTATACGCGGGTAGCGTATGGGAATTCGTTTCTATAGTTAATTAAAATTTTAATAAAATAGCCTGTTTCTAAGCAAAATAATACTTTAAAATCATCAGTAAATATTTACTTACTGAAAATATGGTACACCGTCTTCTTTTCTCACCTTACTCGGGTAGTTCTTACAAGTTTTTTATAACACATTACGGCATTATTGACGTGTACAGCTAATATGAGACTGAATTGCGATTGGAAGTCATTTCGCGTTTTGGCTTACTTTTGGTTCGGACATTTATGCCATGAATATTAATCAAATAATTTTTACCATAATGGTATATTAATTTGATAACTATAAGAATTATCTACATGAAATTAGGAACAGTTATTTAAAAAGTGCAAGCGAGAGGCATATCATTTTGTACACTAGCGGATTTGGTTTGTAATTAATTATTATTATAACTAATTATTATTTTATACAAGATAATTACAACAATTATTGTTTGGCAGCATATCGAGGTCAGGGATATGTATATATAAAAATAAAATTTGCTGTAAATATAATATATAAATATAAGACATCCGTCAATTAAATATAATTATTAAATATATTAATTTTAAATTAAAAATTAATATATTTATAAAAACATAAATACATCCTAGTGTTTAAAAAATCAAAATCAATTATTTTATTAATTTAAATTAATATTTATAAAAACATACTTAAATTAAAAATTTTAATAACCAATTAAATGCTACCATTCCATCAGTATTTTTTTAAGACATTGTCACGTTCAACTATCGTCAGTAAATCGACTTTACAGACAACCAATTTTTTTAACAATGTTTATAATTATTATTGTCTTTCTAAATTGCATGCATGGCCGTGAGTGTTGTCCAAACAGTTTACCTAACTCTTATTTGAAAAGCACAAACACACAAATAAGTAACATTAATTTTGCAATATGCTGTTGCAGAAATACGTAAAAAATTGTTTTTGTGTTGTTGGATACTTTTCATTACTCAAAACGATGAACATTTCAGGCTATTGCAATATTTTCAGCTCATAGAAAAAACTGTTTCATCCAATAATAAAACACTTGCAACAGTTTGACCTATTCGTCGGTTTCCGTGCTACATTTGAAACTAAGATAAATGGACAATGAATTCAATAAAATAAAGCATAGCCGTACAATAAATTGGCCATTTAGATTGCTCTTGATTGAACTTTAAACGCGAAATAAAGTTAAAATTACAAGGTATTCAATTTTAAACGCATTCAATTTTAAACATAAATTTTTCTAAGTAAACATTCTAAAATCTTGATAGAAAAACATAAGGCAACCGTGATTTTACGCTTTATGATGGCTGCAGAGGCCATTTGCCCGAGGACACAGAATTTATGACATTCTGAATGTGACAATAAACTCTCAAGAAATCAGGAACTTATTCCCTGCAGTCATAACGCTTAGAAATTGAGACATGCCTTTGAGATGTTTAATTTTATATGACATGTGCACAATCATCTTATACGACTCCAAGTTTATATATTGTCTCGCTGTGAGACTTGTTATATTAAATATTACTTACTTTTTATGTTGTATATAAGAACACTCTATATCCTTAAACATATATGTATATAGTATCTAACCTGGCTTTTTATGTAGATACCTAATACAACAACATTTGACAAATAAGTTAAGCTAATGTTAGGTCTAAAAATGTCTTTCTTAAAGCTCTTTGCAAAATTAATACAAGATTATTAAATAGAAGCAGGCGTTTTGTGCAAAAGATAACAAAAAAAATGAAATTGTTTACAACGAACTTTTTTTTCTTTTTTTTTTTATCGATTACAAGTTAGTCCTTCACTGCTATCACACCTGATGTTAAGTGATGATGCAATCTAAGATGGAAGCGGGCTAACTTGTTAGGAGTAGGATGAAAATCCACACCCCTTTCGGTTTCTACACGACATCGTACCGGAACGCTAAGTCACTTGGCGGTACGTCTTTGTCCGTATGGTAGTTACTAGCCACGGCGAAAGCCTCCTACCAGCCAAACCAAGACAAATTAAGAAAAATCTCAATCTGCCCCGCCGGGAATCGAACCCAGGACCTCCGTCTTATGTATCCACGAGGTCGACAAAACAAACTTGAACTTAGTTAAACATCAAGTGCTTACATTTTTTTATTTGATTTATTTTATGATTTTTATTTAAATATAATTTTAATTTTTTTAATAATTTTAGTACGTGCTACAAAAAATAACTAACTTTTGTATTAGATTTATGTTCAATCAATAAATCTTTAACAAAACTAATCTAAAAACATATTTTTAACGATAATAATTTAAAAATTATTATAAATAAACATAAATAATATTAAAGAAAACTTGTTTGAACTTAGCAAAAGATTTTGTATTAAGCGAAACAAGATATGAAAAGTTCTTACCTTTTTACCATCTAATTCGTGTGTTGCTTGCGCTAAAACTTTGTCTACGCTGGCTGGGTCGCCGAATGTGATAAACCCAAAGCCCCTGTAACAAAAAACAAATTTCAATCTCACCTTATGTCTAATACAATTATTTATAATATAACTAAACATCGATATAAATTTTAAAAAGTTGAGTTAGTTGCTTTACTTTTTGCATGAGATCGGATCGATTTTAATAATCTTTAAATTGTTGAATATTTTGCCTCCGTTCCGAAGTAGAAAAAATTCATAAAAGAGTTAAAATATTTTATATGAGAATTGAATTTATTGATTGATAGCTTTTTACGGCAGAATCTGCCTACATAACTTGCAGTAGAGTCGTTACAAATCAAAAGTACTTGTGAATTAGACGATTTATGATTTTTTGAAAAGTTTTATTACACTTTATAATATATGTCTCTTTATCTATCTCATTCGATTTCCAGTGTTATTTTTTTCGTACTAAAAAAAATTAACAAAAAATATTTTAATTTTTGTTAATTTTTTTAAACTTTAATATTTCAATTAGCGTCCAACACCCCATTGCGCAAATCGTGTTGGCTGCATCAAGCCTTACCAACAGAGCAGACGTAATTGCAGTCAAGCTCCAGCCTGTATAATTGCTATAATAAGGTTTCTCTACTTCGTGTGACATTTTGCAACTAAAGCTATAACAATAAGATAACAAAATATAAATTCATTGCCATAAAATGTTCAAATAAAATATTAATAAACGATCCAACCAAGCAACAGCGAATTACGGACAAAAATGCATTTCGTAAACTTTTTATTTAGTAGAGTTTCAATTTTTAAAACTTTTTCACTCGATACAAAAGACGTGGAAGGTCTTTATAGGCTTAAAAAATGAAAACTGGCATCAAAGTAAAAACTTTAAACAAGTAAATTGAATAATAACAGCGATTTTCAGTAAGTCGACGTCGGCCACGAGCGCTCGGGCGATAAATAATAAAAAGCCTTCTCCACTTTAGGACTTGCAAAAATCGCAATTTATAGAGCATTTTAATTTCACTTAGCCGATCCATATTTTACATGTGGCGGCGCCCCCGACCGTGCTCCGGACTCGAATTAATACTAAATTGAAATTGTAAAAATGGAAATACAATTTTCTCGTTGTACCCCCACCCTCTACCTTGCCGTGAGTGCCGTCGGTGTTGCCAGAAACGTGTTATAATAACACCATCTTCCATTATAAATTTCACGCAAAGCGTTATTAACGGGTCCTGGAATTGTTTTTTGCGAAACCTACCCTCGTGAAAAATCATTCACTAAACGTATTTTATTTAGATATTTTTTTATGACTTCCAAGAAAAATAACTGAATAAACTCGTATAAAAAATGCCTAAGCGTATTAAATGTACTCGAGCCTTTATAAGATTCATGGCTTAATACACCCTTATACTCGTAGACGAGAATGTAGTATAGTAAGGGCGCTTGTATATGGAAATTGAAAATAACGAGGACCTCCGTTCACACATCGAGCTGACTGTGTATAACACGACCACTAATAATCGACCCACCGCATCCTTGTGCTAACCCCTATTTCTACCAATCTATTGCCGATACAAGAGACGTGGCAGGTCTCTCCAACTTGGTAGCACTACACTGGCGTGGAGTTGAGAGGCCTTTTGCCGAATGGAGTTACGTCCTACTTATCTTTAAGACGACGACGCCTTATTTTCTTCCTACAAGAAACAACTAAGTTTCCTAACAAAACATGGGGAAATTGCTTGTAAATGTGGAACTTATTTGGATAAAAATAATAATATGGGTGTTGTTATTGTTATTGAAGTATTATTTACGTATCGATATAACATTAATAATACTTTAAATATATAAAATGTTCTGTAAATGATATATAAAAGTTAGAGTTTGAAAGTAAATTCCCAATATCATGTTAGGGTTAAAACAGCTTCCAAAAGTCAAAAATGAAACCGAAATATCCCAAGTTTAACAAGAAATAAAACTAAAAGCTCTTCAAATTTTGCAACCCATTTAGTCTCCTCAGGAATCGATAAAAGTTCCCAATAAAATATAAAGTTCGTACTTCCAAGCGTAATTCAAGTTGCATTTCACGTCAAAGATCTCTAAATGTGGACATTATGCCTACATCTTGGCTCCAGACCAGTGAATTTTACGTGTTAGAATTTGTACGTGAAAGTATTCCGCTTACAACGACTACTTTATATGAAGTTGGATAACTTGACGTAATTTTGTTACAAAGTTCTAAAGTTGTACAACCCGGCAGTTCTAGATGACTTTTTCTCAACAAGGACAGAAATTAATTGGCCTCAACTCTATGCAGCCTGTGTTATTTGGGAACACAACTTTAGAATTCAATATTACTTTCGTGTGGTTTCTTCTTACTGTTATTAAATTTTACTTTATCAGTTTAAGTTTCGAGGACACAAAGTGTGATATTATATAGCTCTATAAACTATTTGTATTTGAGTGTATTGTTATAAAATGTATATACCTAAATTAACTATCATGTTATAATAGTCCAAACAATCGAATCTATACTAATATTATAAAGAGGTAAAGTTTGTAAGTTTGTAAATAAAGTTCTGTCGGGGCTAATCTTCGGAACTTCTGATCTGATTTTAAAAAATTTTTCACCAGTAGAATGCGACGTTATCGGTGAGTGTCATAGGCTATATTTTATATTTTTATTGTATATATTACCCGAGTTCTCACAGTTTTTATCGCGCGAGTCGGACCGAGAAATTTAAATCAGCGTTAATCGCGTGCGCTGCCTTAGCTATTGGCTATAATTGAAAACATTGTATGAAAACTTTATACATCTTAAAAAGTTCTGCAAAAAAGTCCGCGATCTATTTTTTTATATTTTGGCAGATATATAACTTTTTGTGTTTTAAAAAATCATTTAAATCATATGCTAACCTAAATCCTTATCAAAATACTCACAAGGATATTATAGAGATAAGATTTGTCTTTTACAGTATGTTAATTAGTTATATAGTTTCGGAGATATTACAAAAGTTCTAAAAAAAAATAACACTATACCGTCCAAATTAAGTTAAACTCCTCTGTGTTATGTTATACGTACTGAATAGATTGATCTTTTCTTTCAATTTATTTGGCATGGCAGACCATATTTATATAATATACGAAAGTTTGTTTGTTTGTTTGAACGGGCTAATCTCTAGATCTGCATGACGGATTGTAAATTATTTTGTTTATTATGAAAGCTAGACTCAAAAGTGAAATAGATATTTAATATAAACTATACACATCAGCTTACCATAAATGTATATTGTTAATGTTAATGTACAATGTACAATGTTTAACAAAAATGTAGATCTTTAGTACACGGAACGGGATGGAGGATATTGCTTCACGGGAAACTAAAAAAATTAAATTGGCAGGGGTAGCGGGGAAAGAGCATACTTTATATGAAAGTCTGTCCATGAAATTAAAAGGGTACCTAAGAGTTTTTCATGCGGACGAAGTCGCGGGCGACTACTAGTGCAATACATAAAAATAATATAACTTACGGTGTTTCTTGATTATAAAAATTTATCTTATTAATCTATACATATAATAAAATAGTAACGAATTCAATTTTGTTCCTACATTAAATATTTTTTGCAAAAAGTAAGTCGGATGTATTTCATACTCAATACAGATCACAAAACAAAGCTTTTTTTAAATTTTTTTCTGTATGACTGTTCACGCATCACCTTACAACTATTAAACCGATTTTAATACAACTTTCACAGATGAAAAAAGCTTAGCTCCAGGCAAACTATAGGTTTTGCTTTATGGATCAGACGTGAGGAAAGAAGTTATTCTAAAAAAACTGAATTTGTCTAAGGACATAGCGCGACGAAAGTACTGAATGAATTGAAATGAAACTTGGCACGATTAGAGTTCATACTACGAAAAAGGCTATTGGATACTGTGTATCCTGAAAATCAGTACCGTCCCTTTAAGAGAAGGGGAGAAAGGGAGCGGACGAAGTCGCAGGCCTCCACTGCTTTAAAATATAATGCGTGTCTACGATTTATCTGATGTTAAGTGACTAATTAATTATGTGACTAATCAAGTGACTAAATAATTTGGAAAATATACAGTTTATTCAACCTATACACCAGAACTATTTCAAATAATTTTGTATTTGTTTACTTCTTTAATAATACAGATGCAGCGAGTGATGCTCCTTTGGCTAATTAGATTTATTTATAATATTATTATTTATAATATTTTGAATGATTAACATACAAAGCTTGGATTGTTCAAACACAAAAACCATTTATTTCATGTAATCTCTTTTACAAGCACTTTTGAGACGAAAGTATGTCAGTGCGTATTGACTCTTGGCCCAAACGTGTTTGGAAAGCAGTTCTACGTCGATGTTAATCGCCAACAAGCTTTATCGGACAAAAATCTAGTAGGCGCATGACACTGAAACGCTCCTGATAATCCACGCGGCTATTGTGTTTGGACAAAACTCGAAGAAAATAAATATAGGACGGGGTCGAGGTAAAACCCTAAACCGCAACGTCAAGAACAAATAGCGGTAACTCCCGTATTCATGGCTCATGGCTGCAGCCCGGGGTGGAAACCGATCGCAATTACTGGCGGAATTAATATCGCGCCCCAAATGTTGCTCGCACATTTATACGTATCGAGTGCAATATTGTCTCCTTTATTAGTTGCCGAGACAAATGCCGCCACCGTCGTAATTCTATACTCATTTCGGTCTTCGATTGCCATCTTTCTTATTTTATCGTGATAATTAATATTTCTTATGACCACTGCGTAGTTGACGTATTGCACGCTCATTTATTTTTTTCTATGGATGTAATAAAATCTGGTGCCGTCTAAAAGATTTTCAAGTTTCAACGATAAAAAAATACGAGCTTTAAATACTGTATTGGTCAAGAGGCTAGTAATAGATTAGGAAACTTTGGATTAGGTTTATAAAGAAAATAATAATATGAAAGAACTTAATCCATGCGCAAGAAACCGCTGTTCTTGAGCCATCGCCATTGTGTGTCCTTATCAGAACTGTATAAAGGATTCTTGATAAAAGTATGTATCAAAAAACACAAACGAAAACAAAAACAAAATATTTTTGAACAACGATTACTTAAGTATTTTCAGATCGTGTCTGTAGATACAGTAATCATTGTAATATTCCAGTAATTGCTTATCATTGTGATGCAGGTCGGCAAATCGGAAGTGCTTAATACCTAAACTACAAATAAATTTAGCATTTTAATAAACGAAAACAATCAATTTCACAACACAATGGTCAATATCATCATCGAAAATAATACACTGATATTATTATTTCATTGTTGTAATGTGATAACTTAATACATAATTCACAATGAAATTAAGTAATCCTATAATTAATCTAAATGGACCGTACAGCTGAATGGTTCAAAACAATCAGCCCAGCCGCAAAATACGCGCATTAAATGAAGTGAATGGCCGCCTCGGGGGAACCCTGATAAATTAAATTGATTAGGAACCCGTACGATGTTGCCCGTCGATGTAGTTCCGCGAAAAAATAAAGCCAAGTGAAAAATAACGCATCCAGACGATCGCGATTTCTGTAACTAACTCCGGGTTTACTGTTTTCTCTTATTTCTTTTCCATTATAACCGATATTTCAGGATTTGTTTGGCTAATCTTTTGAATAATTTCGCCATTTACGCCCACAAATTCCCCGATCATTTCTGTAGGAATTCGTTTGTCCTTTTAAAATAAATTAGAGTAGACTTTTTGTGGATATTAATATTCTTAATTTGAAATTATAGTTCTTGATAAATTAAATATGGCTTATATGAAAAATTAAAAATTTAAATATCATTTTTAAAGGTATTAGATATATTGATTAGATAGGTTTTTGTACCTACTATTTTGTCTGATTTTTGAACAGATGTCAATTGTCAATACTTCAAATTTCGATCAGTGTTAGTGATGTTACTTAGCCAGTCATTCAGTTTTGTACACATTACCATAATTATCACACAAAAATTATCGTTTTCGACGTAGGTAGATATTAAAAAACCATTAACAATTGTACAACGCGTACACCTATCCGCGTAAAGTTAACTTAATAAACCCTTCTGTAATTAAGCCCTGGCGCGCAAGCAAGGAACTACTGCCAAAATATGCTTCGTAAAGCAGCGATTCAGTGCCTCCGTTAGGTAAGCCTTAAACAGCGATTAAAATTTAAGCCCGAATTTAGACGGCCTAATCTCATCGTTGCCCCGACTCACTGCATTTTGTGACCTGACGTAAATAAAAGACAATGAGCAAGTATAATGGGGTAAAGGGGTTACATTATCTGTTATGGTTGAAGAGGCTGACGTGTCAGAGTGACGTAGAGCTTTTGATCTTTCTATGGAACACTATGAATTAATGACTGCGATAATGATGAATGAGTTAACAATATCTGCGATAAAACCAGAGGAGGATTTCCTAAAGTGCTGATAATCGTTTATCTATTTTATAATCGCCGTGTAGATTTAAAATATACTGCAGTAGTTTTTAATTTATTTACTTAAACATCACTGTTGTACATTTAAGTACTTTAGCTAACTAAGTAATTTAGTTAATACATTTTAGAAAAGTAAGGACTGCTTCTATTCTATGGTAATTATTTTTTAGAGTTAATAAAAATTAACAGGCAATCTGCTCTTGACAATGGTACGCCAGACAATATTGCTGGTTGAACAGTGCCGAACTTAGCGACGCAAACTGAAGACAAGGTCCCTATATAGGTTGGCAGTTGGCAGTAAACAAACACGGCGTGTGTAGCTGCCGATAAGCCTGTCGCTACAACCAACTACAGTCAAATCTCCGTCTCTCATAGCCTGCTTCTATAATGTTGCGTAGGTATTACGGCAGACAGTTCAAGCCGGATTGTGGTTTCGTTTTATTATCACACTAACATTATTTATATCGAAATTTTTGTGTTAATTTGTATATCTCTCTTTCACGGCACGACCGCGCTAAAGATTTGGATGAATTTGAATTTGGAATGGTGATAAATTATACCACAAAAGCTTATTTTTATACTGAAAAACCAAAGACAGAAAATTCTAAATTCTTGAAGATGAAGTCGCGAGCGTAAGCTAGCAGTCTATATATAAATTAAATTAAAAGTGAAATTCACGCAAGTTTTACACTTGCGTGAATTTCACTTTTAAATCGAGGGCGAATCTAGTATACAATCAATATACTTAATTATCGTCGTGATTAAATGTCGGCCACGGTCAATATTACCTTGAGGCTAGCCATCTTCGTAGTAGATAATATAGTCACAATCTATTCAGATATTTACACTAACCTTTTATTGTCTTGTAGTACGGAATACACATACGAATATGATCAGAAATGAGAAAGATATCAGACGCAGTAGCTTTCCTTGGACCCACAATAACTACTACAGCATCGTTACATCATTATCAGATTTATCGGGCCCTGTCGTTATCGGTCATTAACTGCTTCTCGTGCACTCCGAGGCTGGCACTAACTTGCCAACTTCTGGCTGAGGATTTTACTAAGATTTTTTTGTAGCTTTGTAATGAATGCTCAATGCTCATAACCGATTCCTACACCATAACTCAGTGTTAGGCTGTTTCTTAGATCTCCTTGAATGGAAAGATCGATACTAGCTAGACCTAACTTAGACCTCAATTATAGACTTTATGATCCATAGTTGAACAACTATCCACAAGAGCATCGATATGATATACAATAGTACCTTATATAACTAGCTCAATAATTCATCATATTATATTATTTGTTTACAGTCTGCACCGAGTATTGTTTACCGAATGAGTACAAGGATACCGCGATAGAGGTCAATGTGTACTGAGTTAATAATTACACAGTCCGTGTCGATATTTCGTACTATTGATTATGAATATGTTTACGATTATCTTGTTTATTAGCCCATATCTCAAGATGTTACCGCAATTATTTGTTTAGATGCTCACATTGATATCGATTGATAAGTTAACTGAAGTTGGTTATCAGTGTAAAATAATTATAACTTTGAATTACTTAGTTTCAAGTTTTAAGCTTCTTTGCAACCGATACATAGTATTTGTTACTATTATTTTAGCAAGATAAATCTCAAAATCAATTCTATATTTTAATTATTAATAAGTAATTCTTTTTTAATTATAATGTAAAGGATGGAAAGTAAAAAACATAAAAATAAGACAAAACGTCCATAAAGTTTGAGTTTAGAGATGTTGTAGAAACTAAACGAAAATAAACAACTACTAATATCTAAATAAAGAAAATTTTTCATCGTTTCCAGTTTCCAAAATACGCTTTGCATATTGGCAACGAACTTACTTAATATCTTATAGATATAAATCAGATCTTCAGGTGACGGAACGTTGAAGATCAATCCGATAAAGAATGAATCCAATTCACGGTCAATGTAAAGTTTGGATCAAAGCCAAAACCACATACTTGGTAATAAATAGAGCAAACGTAATAAACAAGATTTATTCTTAAGACCTCCCTGTTTGATCTTGTATCTCTACACGTGTCATTTTACGCTACCTTCTTCAGGTTACGGTCCAGTGGGCTGAGGGTCGCGCCACACCAACCTAACTTTTTCATTATCTATTCAAAGTTGGATGTATTACAATATAGGCTATTCAGTAAATCTGTGAGAAAATGATAATTTTAGACGTGCTCAAAACTTTTTTTATTTTTTTAATTCATCCAAAAATTTATTCATGTGTCATTAAGATAATCATCGCGACTATTTTTACTAAATTCTATTAGTCTTGTTTAAGCGGTTATAGATATTTTTTAAATTATTTAATGTCTCGAGATTCTAGCGTAAAATTTTTAGTGCTTACCTCGGTTGGGTTAAGGACCCAGCGAAATGAACATTTTCCCAGCTATAATTTTAGGTATTTTTATATTCTTATTTGAAAACTAAAAAAAATCTTTATTCGTTTTACTATAAAAAAAAGCTAAAATAATTTATTAATACAAGTCTTATTATATATTATAACATCTATAGTAATATTATTGAGAGTCTGCCTCGGCGGACGCCGCTGGCTGGGTTGCAGAAGATTCACGATGCTCTCGGGATCTAGTCAGCAGGCGACGCGATAGAACATCGCTGGGCTTTAGTGGGTATTTCAGCTGCTGTTCAGCCGGGGAATCCCACATACCGCTCCGGAAACGGCGCAGCTATGGCCGTCCTGTTTGCGAGGTGGATGCGTAATCGCATTTCCCGGGTTAAAAAAAAGTACTAATATTATAAATACGAAAGTAACTCTAACTGTAACTGTAACTGTACGCAATCACGCCCTAATTACTGAACCGATTTCAATGAAATTGGTAGAGAGAGAGAGTCTAGAGCCTGAGAAAGGGCGTAGGTTACTTTTTGGCGAATAATTACAAATCAGAACTTCGCGGACGGAGATAAATGTGTATACTGTACAAGACAGTAGAACGAAATGATTGTAAATTTATATTAAAATTGTTGTGACTGATCCGGATTCAACGCAGCCCGGATTTATAATGAAAATTTATATAAAATCGTAAAAAAATAATACGTTTCCATTTGAAAAAACATTCCAGCGACGGCGATTTGTTTTTACAAATAGTCTCTCCCATTACATTCCATTAATTTTGATACGAAACGCTAAAACGTTAAATGTGATTGATAACATGATTTTTTCTTACGGTCGTGAATCACATCGCCAACTCGAATAATATATTAATACAAATTATATTCATAAATATCCGTCCGTCTAATTGTCCCGTTATTATCTGTTCGCTAATATCTATTTAGCTTATTACTATCAGTTTGTTATCAGTAACTCCATTATAATTTAACCACAAAATAAATACTAGCAGCGCGAATGGCAAATGTTATTAATTGAAATACCCTCAATGCATCGCCTATTCAATATTTATGTAACTCTACATAATTATTTCGTGACACCCCACTCGTGACAAATAATTTTCCAAACGCACTGGTCCAATTTGAATGTGTTACAAATTGATGCCCGTCTATTCGCTAACATTAATTTTTGTTTTGTTCGTATGCAACAAAATCGTGATTTCAAAACGATTTATTAATAATGTCAATTTATTATAATGCATCGTTAATAATAAATTCAGGTTATAAATAATGAAATGTTTTGAATTTAGATAGATAAATTGTTGACGCTTATGGACGAAGCATTCATGTAATTGACATATTATTATTCGATGATACATAGTAACTGTATTATAATCATCTTTTACTATCTGGGTTCTACGATTTGTTCATGAAAATTCATCAAGTTAATAGAAATGGTATGTTCTACTTCTAACTATAGACTAGAGATACCTGGATATACAGAGTACAGTGAGAAACACTATCCAACTTCCAAAGGAGCAGGGTTGTGTTGGTAGAGCGTCTGTATAAATGGTTCGCTCTGTACCCTAAATTATTGACGGATGTTAGCATGATACTAATAAATCATCATCATCATCATCATCATCATCATCTTATCAGCCAAACGTCCCACTACATGACCAGGCTTCGGCGAGCTCATGACTAAGGACCCCGTATATTGAACATGAAGGGTCCTGTTAATGTATCGATTTAACATATTACGCGACAATGCAATATTATGACGACATCGAGCTGACCTGATGATGGAGCTGGAAGGTGGAATAGGAAGTCTACAATAAAACGATATAACCCTATCAAGTTTGAGCTCGTTTGATGCGTATAGAAGAGTTGTTTGGTCTTATAAAATGGCAACCAGGGTCTGATGCTGAAGCTGGAAGGTGGCTTTAAACATTCTTCAATAAAACAATACAACCCTATCACGTTTGGGCTTGATTGATTCATCTTGATGAATAGATGATCTTTGACCTAGAGAATTTTTTTATTGACTACAAGTTGGCCCTTGACTTGCTATCACACCTGATGTTAAGTGATAATGCAATCTAAGATGGAAGCGGGCCAAATTGTTAGGAGTAGGATGAAGTCCACACCCCTATCAGTTTCTACATGACATCGTACCGGAACGCTAAATCGCTTGGCGGTACGTCTGTCGGTAGGGTGGTAACTAGCCACGGCGAAAGCCTCCCACCAGCCAGAACTAGACAAATTAAGAAAAATCTCAATCTGCCCCGCCGGGAATGGAACCCAGGACCTCGCATACCACTGCGCCACGGAGGTTGTATTTTTCATACTTATTTATATATTTATTTGCATATTACAATAAAAATAATTGTATGTCAAATTCGGACCCCGTTAAGGGAACAGCTATTTATTGGCTTAGGAGGGAGACGGCGCCATAGTGTCATTCAAAAAGTCGTCTACTGAGTAAAACACAAACTTTATCATTTTCTATTTCCTTTATATATTGCGGGATTTTGTTGTTTATTTTTGCATACATTAAATTTGGGTCGGTATACTATAGTAATTTTAAGGCTTGATCCCTGTTGTAGTAAATTATTACTTGTTTATGTTGAAGAACTAAAAATAATCGTTTTAAAATATTTAAAAAATTATTTAGATTAAATAAGAACTTTAATTATTTATTGTACCGCCCGAGGGCATTTTTCAGTGAGCAACACTAAAAATGTTGATTCATTACATAATCTCGTAATCTACTCTGTAATGTAATTAATTTGTGGTCGGTAACTGAAAGCTCTTCCGTAGTAGATTAATGGTTTGTGTATTGCAAACGCATGCCGCACTCAATTGGACTATTTAATTTAATCACTAGCTTTGCTCGCGGTTTTGTACGTCTAATTTAGGTAATATTTTAATTAGGTTGTATCATGGGAGTATGAATACGTAATATAGGAATGGATTGTTAAATTATAATTTAAGTATTCCAAAATTTTTGTCTTTAGGATTAATGTACCTTTTTTAATCTATACATATTTTACTTATTGATTGCTCATTTGGGGATTTATTACTCATATCATATATTTATACATTTTTTATACATTAAACTTTATACATTTTTTATTTTCTACCCTAAGCATTTGAAATATTAGCCGCTTTATAAAAAAATATATGAATAATTCGGCGTAGCGTATTTTGTTCAAATTTACATTTCGGACGCCGATGTTATTAATGATAGTGTAATGAGTCGAAAGGTGGGTCCTTATTTAAATATAACAAACGTTAAATACAAGTTTGCGTGGAATTAAGAATGCTAAACAAATGTTTGTTGTAGATTTAGGATTACCAGTGTTTTGATAAGATAAGTCTTGCTTAGTTAGACTACATTATAGTAAAGCGGATTAAACACCAGCGGTATTTCGTGAGAAACTACTAGTTTTAAACGTCTTTAACGCTATTAAAGTTAATTAATAGATAAACTGTTGTTATGTGGAAATAATATCGTGTATAAATTATAATTCGGTCAAAACTTAAAGCAAACAAACAAAAGGACGATTCCTTAATCCTTTTATGGTAAATAAACAATGAGTTAGTTAACCGATTAGTTACGAATTACACCGCTTTATAAGTGTATATCATCATCATCAACATAATGAAGAGACAGATAATAATTAAAATTGAATATACTGAATTAATAAATTGAGTAAATCAAGGCTACAGTTCAAAGTAGACACACCCAAAAGCAAAACATATTTGGTAGAAGATTTCTAGAGTCTAAGGACTTTACCTACTAAATTTACTAAATATTGTAAACTGGTTTGTTAAGTAAAGTTAGATTAGTAAGTATACATAAATAATTACAGGCAAAAATCAGAAAATCAATTTTTCACGGGAATTTTACAGAATACCACAGATGATATGAAATAATAAGTAGTTAATAACTTGAAACAAGTTTAAAGTACGACCCTTCTAAATAATTTATCGACATTTTACTAAGTATAGAGTAGATTATCATAAAATAGCCCAAATAGAAATATTAAACCGAAATGAGGTGAAAGTTCTGTACAATGAATATACTAAGCTCGTTGTATTTGTTTAGTTGGTATATCGTGTACCAAGCACAGTCTAAATCACAACCCGCTTGAAACGGGAAGTGTCGTGAGACAGTAACACCATTCCATTTAGCTAAAATACATTAGGCAATATGGCCATTAGGGATGTTATTATTTGACCAACCGAAGGTGGCGTGCACGAAGACCGTTCCACCCCAACGAAATTTACACCGGCAGATTTGCAGTATACTGTTTTGATATTAAAACGTTCACAGCTTTTGTCGGCGAATATTTGTAATATTTACGGCATACTTCCAGTTAGATCCTTGTTTATTCATTAGTATTTTAGCTACGATACTTACACATTAGCTAATAGGCGCAATTTAGAAATATTACTACTTGACTAACCAAAGATGGCGTGCGTGTAGGCCATTACGCCGCAGCAAAATTTACACTGGCAGATATAGGTACACCAGACGGTCTGATATTAAAGCGTCTGCAGCTTTTGTATAGAACTAACTAGTACCGTTTATACAGCGCGCCTCAATGGTAGTGGAGATAAAAGTTTACGGCTCATACATAAAACGATTTTCAAATCATATTTATGGGTCGTCCGAACATCTGCAATGGCTAGTTCGCGAGGAAATTGAAACCGTCGAGTGCATAACGCTTTCACGAACAATTTAAGTTTGTATTGTGTTCAGGACGCCACGAACGATGTGCTTTTTGCAATGGTCAGCAGATCCGACCAACTTTATTGTTGTTGTGTGTTTGCGCGGCCCTTTCAACGTCTTTTGTGAGTTTGAAACAATAGCTTTAGTAAAGTTTCGACGCTTGCCATTTAGAGTAACTATAATTAGTTTATGTTGCTATAAATAGAGTGTGTTATTGCGTGGCCTTCTTGACTTTCTTTGATTGGTATTTTTAACTGACTTGTGTTGTAATTTTTTATGGCTTGTGCGTTTTATGGCCAGCAGGTGGTGTTTTTGAATAGGGTGGTAATCTCTATTTTCTATTGCTTCGATGGACAGGGACTTTTAGGCTCAGGGATATATTATAGAGTATCTTTTTAAAAAATGCATTTATAATTATAATAGAACCACCAACTCAATTTGAATTTAAGTGAAAAGTGAAAAGTAACTACCACTGGAGCAACACATCGCTACTTCTTATCACTTCTACGTACTATCTCACACAGATCCAATCGTCAATAAAACCCTAACTTTCAGACTCCTTCACGCGCAAACTTGAAATTCCGAGTTATGCAGAGTAACTTCCCTGAGGTAAGTAATTGAAGAAGACAAACGTTCAAACAATAGCAACAACCAAGAAGCGACGAGTACCAACAGTGTGGCCAAGTCCGCAAAACTTGAGTGTAATTTAATTTGCATCGTAGCTAAAATAAAGGCGTCAGCGGTAAGGGCGGGACAATGTCACGGGTGGACGCGCTCAAACAAGAGAGTTAGCGTGAGCTTATATTATGCATCTCGTGGTTGTTGGGAATTTTGGAAATAACTGTATAAATTATACGTTATAAAATCTGTTCAATATCTTCAGATACCAGAGGTAAATATGGCTGTTCTTAGCGATGACGGAACAAACAAAATATGTCTATCTCTTTCTATCTTATTTGCTTGCTATCTGTCGCACTGCTCATGGCTTCAAAACTCGGGGTCAAAACAGTTCATGGGAGGGGAGTCGTAAATATTTGGACGGCTATTTGATTTTAGATATTTATTTTATTTCATTCCGTGTTCTGAAGTGCTCGGAGTAATACATAAATTTTGCTCTGTTACTAGTATTTCCTGTTATTTTCGTCTTATCATCGTAATTGAACTATTGTAATGGTAAAGAAGGCAATATATATACAGTCAAGAATAATATTTTTAATTATAATTATACAAAATTTAATGAAACTTAAATAGTATATAAAATAACTTAAATAGCCTTACATATTTTTTTTATTACTTGGTTATAAACTAGGTTAAAAAATAACACAACAAATACTGACACTGAAAAAAAAATTTAATCCTACAAGGAAATACGAAACTAGGTATCACATTTTAGAGTGAGGAGAGAGTCTGTCTCTTGAGTTTTTGGGGAGTGTTCTCGCAAAAATACAACACATTTGTACATATACATAACGTTACATGCTATTAAATCTATCTCTGTCTATTGAGAAATATTATAACCTTTAATACTTTTCTGTTATTTGTTTGCTTAAATTAGTTTTTTCATAACCTTATTTCAAACTAAATCTAGTTTCAAGATGTCATTAAAAAAATTCAAATACAGTATTATAAAAAACGTAAATTTATTTTACATTTAAAAAATTAGTATATGTAAAAAAGGATACACAAACCTGCAAAAGCGAATGACCCTGCAGTCGGTTTGTTTACGTCTGATCTCGCTTCTCCTTGAACGGACTATAGGAAAGATTTTTTATAGTAATTATTAAAATAATAATTCGGTATTTGACTCAATTTGTTTGATTGGTTTATCATAAACATTAATAAATTTAATTAATTTTATTATATTTTTTTGTGTTATAGAATCAAGTTTCAAAAAATAAATTTGCATCGTAACTAAAGTAAAGGCGTCAGCGTTAAGGGCGAGGAAATGTCATGGGTGAACGCGCACAGACAAGGGAGTTATCATGAACTTATATTATGCATCTCGTGGTTGTTGGATATTTCAGGGATAGCTTCTGCGAAAATATATGTGTTAACAATAATTTGTTAATATTTAATGTTGTTTTTCTAAATAATTTAAATTTCAGCAAAAATAAAGGCAAAAGCGGTAAGGACGGAAAAATTACACAGAAAACGCGCACAAACAATAAAGTTAACGTTAGCTTATATCATACGTACCGTCATCATCATCATCATCATTATCAGCCTGTAGACGTCCACTGTTGGACATAGGCCTTTTTTAGGGACTTCCAAACACAACGATCCCGAGCCGCCTGTTGCCAGCGGCTCCCTGCGACACGTTTGATGTCGTCAGTCCTCCTGGTTGGGGGTCGACCAACGCAGCGGTGCGGGGTCGCCAATCTACCACCTTGGGCCCCCAACGTTCATCAGCTGTTCGAACTACGTGCCCCGCCCATTGCCACTTTAGTTCTGCGACTCGCTGAGCTATGTCGGTTACTTTGGTTCTTCTGCGGATCTCCTCATTTCTGATTCGATCACGCAGAGATACTCCGAGCATTGCTCTTTCCATCGCCCGCTGAGTGACTCTGAGCCTTCTTATGAAGCCCGCAGTCAGCGACCAAGATTCGGATCCGTAGGTCATCACTGGCAACACGCACTGTTCGAAGACTCTCGTCTTCAGGCACTGAGGAATTTTGGACAAAAAGATGTCACGGAGTTTCCCGAACGCTGCCCAGCCGAGTTGGATTCGGCGGTTCACCTCTTTCTCGAAATTGGACCTACCTAACTGGACCATATGCCCTAGGTATATATACTCGTCTACAATTTCGAGTGCAGAATTTTCAACAATTACTGGGTGGAGCGGAACGTGAGCATTACACATGATCTTTGTCTTGCTCATGTTCATTTTAAGGCCCACCTGTTGAGAAACTCTGCTGAGGTCATTGAGCATAATGTTAAGGTCATTTAGAGATTCTGCCATGATCACTACATCGTCGGCAAACCGCAGTTGAGTGAGGTACTCGCCATTGATGTTGATGCCAAGTCCGTTCCAGTCCAAGAGCTTAAAGACGTCTTCCAATGCGGCGGTAAATAGCTTCGGGGAGATAACATCTCCCTGTCGCACTCCTCGCTGCAATTGGATTGGCCTCGTAGTCTCAGGTGAGGTTGACATTTGGAGAGGCTGACTGGTACTAGCCTCCCCCTTACACCCCATACCCACCCCATACGTACCGTGATTGTTGTCAAATAACACTTTTTATAATAAATTATTAATAATAATTTACATCGTAGATAAACTAAAGGCATCAACGGTAAAGACGGGACAATGTCACGAGTGGACGCTAATCCGTACTTAGCGAGTGTTGGGTCGAAGCTCCATATTTCTTCTGCTACCTTGGTCCTGTAGTTGGCCGTAAAAATAAGCTGATAGTGGTTGTATATTATCACTAGGTATATCGAGATGGAACTTTTTAATAATTTACTTCTTTCATTCTTTAAAGTTACATGTATAATCCGCTGATTTTGCCTCAGTTTTAAATAAGTAGACTGCATCTAGACTTAAAGTTGAAAGGGACAATATCACGGGTGAACGCGTTTTGCGAGCGCTATACAAACTAAGAGGACAGCAATAAGCTTGATATGTGCAACTGGGAGGAACCACGACTTTATAATCCTTGAGGAGACAAGTTCTAAGAACGGTGTAAGTCTGCTTGCTTTACCTCAAGTTTAATGATATTTGCGCTAAATAAAATTCTCAAGTTTGTATTTTAAATTAGTCAAAATATATTTTAGATATTAGTTTAACTTATCAAAAAAAAATTAAATTGACTTATTAGTGGACATAAATACTCGTAGATATATAAATGTGTGGTTGTCCACTTTTTTATAAATTATATTTAATTCCTTTTTTGACGATTTTGAAGACGAAGCTCAAGCTTAACTTATTTCTTACCCAAACCATTTGAAATCATTTTTAGTAAGAATTTTTGATAAGAAAGAAAAGTCATTTTTTTATAACCAAAGCCTGAACCTAGGATCTCGTAATCCGAAGCCACATAATTACTAGCTACTAATCACTGCTCGAACCAGGCATTACAACATTGTTTTACTAAGTGCAAAATCATTATAAAATAATCAAATCGTCCTCCATATTAATTATCCACCCACCAGCAACATTTTAATTATTCTGCACTTATAAGCCACGTTAACACCAAAGTATATTGTACAAACAAGAATTTCAATTAAGTCAAGACGGGGTATGCAGACAAATAAATGATTTTACACACACACGCACACACCCGCTTGTTACACCTTGATAAGGCGTCCACTTAATTAAAACAAACGTTCAGTACAAAATAAGTAGACACTTAAGTTCAGTGAGCGAGCCACAATCATACTAATATTACCCGTAAAGAGTCATCGTTGAAAATGAGACGCTCCTTTAATTTTCTCGAAATCGCCTAGCTCGGTCTCAGTTTTAATTCGACAAGAAAGAGGCTCGCTATCAAAAGAACTAACGGCGTCCCCAACGAGGCATTTCCATACGCGAGGAGAGGGGGCGGCTGTATTAGTTCTCGACCGATTACGTTCCCCGCTGCGAAGCCTGGAGAATAAACTTCATTACAATTTAAGTATGGGAAATTATATCTTTGAAGGCAAACGTACGTCTGGCGTAATGACACAAGAATAAAAGACCAAGAGCCTGTGATAGCCAGATCTTCGTCATTATATAAAAGTTGATATCTTGTCAGCAGCTGATGCTCCTACAATTTTCCACCTTTGGTGTTTGGCACATGAGTTTATTGGAAGCTATTAACATTTGTACGTCACAAGAAATCATGTTTTCACTTGCCCGGTACTTATTAGCTTGTGGCAACTCGTTGCTAGAAATCATTAACGCTTTATTTTTAATAGAGTTGAGTGGAGACTGAAGATAATGATTTTTCGTATTATGCTGAGGAAAATTTAAACATTTTATATTTGAATAGCTTGGACCCTTAAAACGCGCAACCTTTTTAACCTATTATGGTCGCACCACCACATGCTCCTATCATACAACATCATGGTCGTATGTTAGGAGTGTGAGCTGACAAACTTTCAGTTTTTATATAATGTCGAAGATCTGGCTACCACAGGCTCTCGATCTATAAAGTAATTCGCTTTCTCTAAGGTGCAATAACATATAATACTGTTAAAGATAGTTAAGTTTAGTTTGAAGCGCAAAAACTTGTGCTGTAAAGACTGTTTAACTAGACAAGTTTTAGAATGTAATTAGTAATACTTAGGTATGTAGTTATGAATTATCATTACTATTATAGGAGTTTGTAAACAACTTCCAACTTTAATAAAAAATAATCTTTGCTTCGGTTTGTTAACTTACTCAAAAAAGTGTTTTATATTAGGGGAAAATTTTTATGATCGGTTATTTGAACCGAAGGATAAATATTATTATAAAGTGTCACTGTAAATCATTGACATATTAATACTATGGACTTCGGGTCTAATGCAAAATTTACGTCAAAAGTGTCCCAAGACATTTTGTACATATAAGGATGTATTTATGTTTTTATAAACAAAATAACATTGTAATGTATATCTTATCGTATTGTTATACAGTCTAATTTGCAACGATCTAATTGCATGCAATAAGTAATCAGCTTCGATTGACGGTTGCCATGGCAGCCTTTTTTTGACATGACAGCTTCTCGTGAAAATAGGACAACATAAATGGTGTGGAGTCGGTAGCTTTCAAATTTTTTTGGCATCTCATATTTATATATTATATTTACAGCAAATTTTAATTTATATTTACATATCCCTGACCTCTATAAGCTGGGATAAATTTTGTACCAAATAATAATTGTTGTAATTATCTTGTATAAAATAATAATTAGTTATAATAATAATTAATTACAAACCAAATCCACTAATGTACAAAATGATATGCCACTCGACATAGTTCTTTACTTTGAAATTTTAAGTTCTCGATATTTTCCTCTTTTTAATTAAACTGAAAATATATTTTTTTACTTCAATGACGTTAGATCACTTTTTTAAATAACTGTTCCTAATTTCATGTAGATAATTCTTATAGTTATCAAATTAATATACCATTATGGTAAAAGTCATTTGATTAATATTCATGACATAAAAAATAAAAGTTGAGATAAAAATAAAAATTTTTGAATTGAAAATAATCAAATTATTTTCATTCAAAAATTAAGTAATTAAATAATTCAAATGTTAAACAACAAAATAACTCTATGCAGTCGTTGTTCTAAAACATTCTATTGCTCACGGCAGATCCGAACAAAATGTGGTTAATCAGATAAACATATTGCACTCCTTCTATCCTATACGCGGGTAGCGTATGGGAAAAGGACAGATAGATACTTTTGTTCATTTTGGTTGGTTATGCAATTCGTTTCTATAGTTTATTAAAATTTTAATAAAATAGCTTGTTTCTAAGCAAAATAATACTTTAAAATCATCAGTAAATATTTACTTACTGAAAATATGGTACACCGTCTTCTTTTCTCACCTTACTCGGGTAGTTCTTACAAGTTTTTTATAACACATTACGGCATTATTGACGTGTATTCTGTCAGTCAGCTAATATGAGACTGAATTGCGATTGGAACTCATTTCGCGTTTTGGCTTACTTTTGATTCGGACACTTTTTAGCTCTGACCCGAAGTCCATAGTATTAATATGTCAATGCTGTAAATGTTCGCAAACTCGATGTACGAGTATACCTACTACAAACATGCTTTGTTTTTTTTCAAATCCTTTTTTTTTATCATGCGTATGTAAATCACGTACAGCTAATACTCTTTATATTTAAAAGATACGTAATATCAAAACAATAATCTGTCAGTATATTTATAAGGAAACCGTATGTGACTGATCTATCAACGTTATAGTTCAACCACTGATCGGATTGCACTGTACTCATAATATAGCTATGATTATGTAGGCATACGCTTAGAAAGTATTAGAAAAGAACTCCTCAAGCGATGAAATGGGGGTCTAAACTGTGTATGGAGTACCAAGACTTTTGTACCGAAAACCTGAATTCCATGGGGACGAACTCGTGGGCGTCCGCTAGTACTGAACATTAAACCTCACTTTCGACCGGCATGGCATATCTACGCTTCACTTCTATTAGACATGGCAGGTCCATTCTCTGCTGAACCATTGATTAACGTGCTTTATTGATGGCCAATCCCACTCTCTTCTGAAAATACATTATACAATACACCTAAATATTTTCAACAAGTTTCTTTTTACTTTTTAGTATAGGTATATTGGAACTTCTACTAGTATAGAGTAAAATCTTTTCGTAAAGCTTCAAATGTTACAAATCTTTGCAGGCAGCTGTAGGTAAAGTCAGCTCTTACATATTGAGCAAAGGATTTGGGTGCACGGACTGGAAGCGGCCCCGTGAGTAAAGTAAATAGTAGCCGTGAAAGGGCTTCGCCAAAGAGATCTAAATCACTCTTTGTCTCGTGTTAAACGCATCCTTTTGAGAGATTTTCTATCTTCCAAGAGTTCCACGCTGGGATTGTATTGAATGCTAGAACAGAAAGCTGCAACTTTGTATTTTTCATACATAATCATAATTGTACATACGAGAATGTTTTAGTATTATAATGAAACTAGTTGATCCATTACACTTTAAAGTAGCTAAAATTGTTGATATAGGCTTTTTTTTACATCAAACTATGAAACAAAGAATATAGTTTGGTGTAGGATGCCATGACGAAAACATGAAAAATTACCATATTTTATGCATTCGTATGTACGAATAATATTACGTTTTTATATTTGTAGAGATTAATCTGAATAATCGGGTGCAGTGGCAACAAGTGGCAGGCACTTAAAATTTTCCTTCATCATATTTTAAGTGTAAATATTTAGCATTTAAGTATGCTAAGATCTAAAGCACTATTGAAACGTCAAGTAAACCAGACGTTCACTTCATTTGTAGTGGCTCTACCATACGTACCAATAGATATTATCTAGATTATATAGTTTAGTTCTAGCGAGAATGAGCGCCTAGAACTAGTTCTATGTTAAATTAATCTCATATATTAAGTTCTATAAACAATAACAAAGTTTAAGTTTGGATTACGCGTGCCAACGCCATTTGCCGAAGAGGTGTCGTGTATGGAACAAAATAAGTTTTAATTAATGGATTGGTATTAAGAGACGTGTACACTGCGTAGAGATTTGGGACGTTATTTCGGCAAGCTCATGTCACTGAATTAGATAAATGGCGATGTACCTTA
Organism: Mycalesis mineus; assembly: GCA_034621355.1. Classification (NCBI taxonomy): domain Eukaryota; kingdom Metazoa; phylum Arthropoda; class Insecta; order Lepidoptera; family Nymphalidae; genus Mycalesis; species Mycalesis mineus. The sequence continues at coordinate 6,917,080 of CM067885.1, forward strand.
ACATGATTAAATAGATATTAAATTACGTGCACATAATGGATTTTGTATAATTAATATTATCATATTTTTATATTGTTTTACTAAAAAAATACAGTTTTGTAAAAATTTTGACGGCCTCCATGGCCTTCGTTTTGGTCTTGGTCTGGCTGGTGGGAGGCTTTCGCGGTGGCTAGTTACCACCCTACCGACAAAGACGTACCGCCAAGCGATTTAGCGTTCCGGTACGATGTCGTGTAGTAACCAAAAGGAGTGTGGATTTCGTTTTACTTCTAGTCCGCTTCCATCTTAGATTGTCACTTAACATCAGGTGTTATAGCAGTCAATGGCCAACTTGTAGTAGATAAAGAAATTCTTTTATTAAACCTTGATTAAATTAGTTTATTTTTTGTTTTTGTTTAATATAATTTTTTAAAAGTAAGTCTGAATTGATTGATCGATATTAACATTGACGTTAGTGAAGCTGGGTCTGTTAGGTTCGGTATATTGAACTATTTTATCTATTTTCCGAATAAATAACTAAACTGTACAACACAAGATTTTATTATGAATAAAATGTTAATCAAATAGATAAACAAGCTGAACATCTATATATCACGCTCTGATTAGAGCTTCAACAGATGAGATGGTAAAAGTTTCCAAATTAATCTCAAGGATATCGAGAGCTTATAAGGACAAAAAGCAGAGGGAAAACAATATTATAGCGACATAACTAATAACAGGAAGTCACCTCGTTACTCACAAGTAAATGTTATGTCGACAATCTCGCGCGCCCTCCACTTCTCGACTTAATGAATGAGAATAATTTTGCCAAAATACTTCGGAGAGACGGGACACACGCCCGGGGAATTTTTCAATTTGCATCTGACATAATGTAATAAGAGTTACACCGAGGATGCCGACGTTGTAATTAATAACCTGTGAAATATTACCTGTTACAATGAATTTAGAACATAAAAGTTGAGTGATAAATTTAAATAACAAGCCCGAAGTGTACTCCGAAGTCCCCAAATACTTGCGAATAGTTGGCGGGGTGATAAGTTGATACGCCACGTCTGGACGCTTTGCGCGAAACGCAACTTTATTCGCATTTAATGAACGCGTGAACACGGAATAACTTTGAGAAAGCTTGAATAATGTATGCCCTAACGAGATGTTTTTCTTGAACGAATCTCATTAACCCACTTTCTGATTGTCTGAATGTAAAGTTTGGGAAGTTCTTATTCTCTGAAATCTTTTGTGCGTGTAAATCAAATCATTTCCAATTAAAACTAGGTACTACTTGATATACAAAACAAATTGTGTTATTTAATTAACCTCACAACAGGGAACACAATGAGAAGAAAAACAACAAATTATTAATCTTTTGTAATAAGTAGAGATAAAATGGGTTTTAAAACAGTTCTTACCGCACCACCCGGATTATTCTTCGTAGTAAATTATACCCGATATTATAAAATCACATACACGGCTGGCTAAAATCGAATACCCTTTATTGCATCCATAAAATAACCGATATTATCTCAAGCGAGCTAACTGTGCCATAAAAGTAATCCTTCTATTTTAATGGCTTCCCAACCTGCGGTATGCAACTATGTCTAATTTACTGGACTCCTGAAATCCCTCAGGGTATTTTAAATTTTTTACTTTTTTACAAACGAGATTATTCTTGCAATCAATTTTTAAGGGATCGTGTAATGAATATATTAAGCAGCATTTTCAATAAATCGCAAGAAAAATTCCCATGACGTACCTTCACTGAACTAGAACCGATATAACATTTTAAATATTCACATATAATCCTTCGCCCCGCGTTGTTTAATCGCTGCGTTAAATTCGAGAAAAGTCGAGAACATATCAAATATTAACAGAGCCCGAGCGTTGTTTCGGAAAATTGGATAATATCGCGTTATTGCATCAAATCTAAGCACATTCGCTCCGAGATAGAAATTAACCTACCGAAAAAGGAAACGGCGGCTAATTCGTTTTCTATAGAAAATCGAGCAACCTAAAATCGTTTCTTTTTTCTCGAATCCCCCTCGAATCATCATTAATCAAGTGGAACTGAAGTTTCACGCTACCTCCCGAATCTAATTTCACAAACAAAGAAAGCGAAAACCTGTCTACCTTTATCAATCAAAACTGTTTGAAAATTCTATTCCGTTAGTTCGCACTGCGGAGGCGCGCAACGAGACAATTGGAAAAATGTATCACGAGTAAAAAGTCGTATCGGAATGTAATATCGAGAGGACGTACGGAATATTCTTGTCAAGTGAAAATAAAGGGTCGAAAAATACAGTGACAGTTTGTGAGTGGACGGTGGTCACCTGAAGCGGGAGGAAGTTTCGAATAAATAAACTCCGGGCAAATAACGGCACCTCCTGCGAGCGGCTGTCACCGAAAAGAGCACCCGCTCTTATGACATATTCTATGACAGCTAGAGTCAGACGCCCAGTAGATATTGTTAATTCTGTTTTGAAAACAGTCTTGTCGAGAGGAATATTTCCAGCAACGATTTATTTGATTTCATTTTATTGAATAAACGAATAAAAGACGCGTAGGTACGAGTACAGTGTGAGAAGAATTTAAAACGTTTCAGTAATTTAATTTACAGCACACGCTCAGAATCTTTATAGAATGTATGGAACAAAAAGGTTCAACAAACAAAAGGAAATTACACACAATAATTAAGCAAAATAAAAGCAAAATAAAGTCCTATAGAGCAAAATAATAAATATTTACCTATGTAATAAAATTATAGGTACTAAAGTTATCTTACGTACCTACTTTGTTAAAGTATATTGTCATAAAAAGTCATCTGAATTTATTACAACATTACAACGAATCTGAATATTACAATTATAAGTAGGTACAAGTATATACTCGTACATGCTATTTGAAATCAACAAATCCGCAATTAAAGCCAGCGGAAGACCACTGAATTTAAAAGCACAAAATTTATATAGCGGTTCCTATATAATATGCAGGGTGTACGTAATTTTTGAGGGCAACCCTTCATCATCATCATCATTATCAGCCTATTAACGGCCCACTACAGGGCCAGGCCTCCCTCCTTATAGGAGAGGGGATATGGAGCGTACACCCACCACGCTGCTCCAATGCGGGTTGGCGGGCTTAGGGTGATAATGTTTCATTTATTAACGATCACTATCAGATGTTGATGATAGTGACCGGGACCGACGGCTTAACGTGCTCTCCGAGGCACGGGGGTGTAACACCACCAACTTCCAGACTCCGGGCTTGGAATGTACTGAACATTTCATAGAAGAATGAAAAAGCTCAGAATTATTCCATGACCCGACCCAGGGATCGAACCCAGGACCTCGTGATCGAAGCCACATAGGCTAACCACTAGACCAACGAGGCAGTCTTAAAGGGATTAAATTGTTGGACTGTTCAAACTAACTCACAAAATGCTCTATAAAACAATTAATTAATTTGGCACGTGTTTTATCGTACTTGAAACTATGAACAGTTATTATAACTATTACAGCTATTTCAAAAGTGTTATTTATTGTTCTGAATTAGGAGGTGTAACTTCCAATCTATTCTTTGCAAATACACCGCCTCAGCTTTTATATTCGTCAAAATCAAAAACCGTACAAAATTGGGTCATTAGCATTTGAGCTGACAAACAGCAGTCAAACATGAGGATAAACAGACAGAAAATTGAGTCTTCAACAACCCGCGTTTTTTACGTGATAAAAATTGAAATAAAAGGAATGTAAGTCGAAGTTAATATCGCTAAATAACATAGCTGCACCAAAATGTCAATTTTAGGAATCGACGACACAAACATCAAAACTTTCCGACATAGCGAAAAACCTTTTTTACAAATTCACCGAATACCAAAGTCCCGGTCCCATTCCATCACATTTGACTAGGCAAACATTCAGACCCCACTATCTACCATTGACTTAAATTCATTGACTTCCCGTACTGAGAAAAAAGCAATTTCACCTCTCCCTTCACTGCGGTTGGCATATTAAGGAAGCAATATTATGCAGATTGAATAGTGACTTAGGTATTAGCTTTAGATTTTTTAAATCCAAAGATAACGGACCAAAACTGGCAGTCCAATTTTACTTCTCTACTATGTTAATAACCTACTCTTATCGACAGTCATTGTGAAAATCTTAGTATGTCTTTAAATCCTGTGCAATAATAATATGGGAGATAAAACTTGTATGTTGTTAAAACATCTAAAAAACATTAAGCAGCATTCTTTATAAAAACAAATTATAACTACATAGTTCAAAAAGCTGAAGGGCGTTGGGTTTTCAAGCTGAAGCGGAAAGCGCGGTGTTTTTTAACTCCCTACTAGATGAATTGATGTTATTAAGCGGATTGCAGGGAGTACCAGCATGCAAACGGATAAAGATCGTGATGTTTGTAAACTGCATACTCCTACCTGTGGATGTCCAGTAGCTGATGGCGTTTGAAATGATCCTTTAGTTTAGAAAATACATTAAAAATAGTGCTAGTCAAAAAAACCATTCATTTTTACATAAAATTTAGCAACGCGGGTAGTACGAAAATTTCTACACAGTATGATACAGTACAAATGTTAAGGAAGCAATATTATGCAAATCCGAGCGTGGCTGCCGCAAATATAAAAAGCTCTCGTTCACCTCGCACTTTGCATCTCAAGGCAGGCATGCATCTGACTGATACCGAGGTGCCCCTGGAGAAAAAAATGAATAGGGTATTTGTAATTCTATGCCATTTAGTGTTATTTGCGTGAGCCTCTTACACCTTCACATTTTTACATGAAGTTAGGAAAATTTTTCGCCGCACTGATTATCATATTTATTTTGCAGCACTTCTTACTAAGGTTGAGTATCTTAGTAAGTTTGTAACAAAAAATGCTATTCATATATTAAATATTAAAGCCCGCGCAGACTGAAGGCGTTCAAGCATTTATTTTGCGTTTTCCGCAGGGTTTTTAGTTTTATGGCAACGCATAGTTGGCAGATGGTTATTCTGCGTTGTCTGCTGCAGAACTCAGAACTCAAAACTCAAAATAAAATAAAATAAAAATAAACTAGGCTAGTCCTATTTTTTTTTTATCAACTACAAGTTGGCCCTTGACTGCTATCACACCTGATGTTAAGTGATGATATAATCTAACATGGAAGCGGACTAACTTGTTAGGAGTAGGAAGAAAATCCACACCCCTTTCAATTTCTACACGACATCGTACCGGAACGCTAAATCGCTTGGCGGTAAGTCTTTGTCGGTGGGTGGTAAATAGCCACGGCGAAAGCCTCCCACCAGCCAGACCAAGACAAATTAAGAAAAATCGCAATCTGCCCCGCCGAGAATCGAACCCAGGACCTCCGTCTTATAAATCCACCGCGCAGACCACTGCGCCACGGAGGCCGTCTGGGCGAGGTCCGAGGATTGATATGTGTAAATACGTGAGACACAATGATTACCATATTATTTACTTAACAGTGTTTGTTAATAAATAGAGTTCAATATGTCAGGACATTTCGTTACGACGCTACACCAGTGTGAATCGATCCAAAAAATACTTGTTACTTAATTTCACTTAATTGAATAATTAGTTAACCTTTGGTTAGTGTAAAAATTCGATCATCATCATTAATAGCCTATTAACAGCCGACTAAAAGGCCAGACCATCTTGTAGGAGAGGGGATCGAGCATTTATCCACCACACTGCTCCAATGCTGGTTAGCGGGCTTAGTAGTAATTTTAAGCATTAGCAAGTCTTACTCGTTGTTTAAATACACTGTACTATCTTCACCCTTGTGTCTAATATATTAAACGGTACATAGGAACAAAATAACTTTAGAAAACGGAAATCTAGCTTCATTGGATGTTAAACTGATAGCAACAACCGATGTCGGTCGTCAACGTCGCTCGCTTTGTCTAGCACGGGAGCTGCCAAACCAAACTTGGATATTTACATAACAATGGCTCGGATTTCATTCATACCTACCATATACAGGGCGTAGGATGCCTGAACGCAAACTAGTTCATATTAAAATAGATGCGAAACTCTGGTTTTCGGAGTACGTACAAGCGAATACCAATTTACGTTAAAACTCAAACGAGATAATAGAACAAACTCCGTGTATTTATTCTTATATAATGTGTGTCATTATGAAACTACTGACTTAAAGAAATAGTCTTCTGAATCTGACATATGAAGTCATTATCTCTAACTATGAGCTTCATAAACTTAGAGGGGGTGGCGATGTAGCATGCTCTCAATATCAGAGTGATCAAATCAGAGGTGAGCAAATGCGCAGTAAAACCAAAGTTATTGACATAGCTTACCAAACGAGACGTATAGTTTGAAGAGCAGTTGGACAAGTCCCAAGGTGCTGAAATGACCACCTCGCACCGGAAGACGCTGCTACATGGATGCAAAGAACTCAAGACCATGGTGTAGCCTACGCCAGCATTGGATGTCCATAGGCTGATAATGATGATGATGAGGTTCATTGATGAACATGATTCAACCTTTTGACGACCTCCGTGGCGCAGTGGTATGCGTGGTGGATTCATACGACGGAGGTCCTGGGTTCGATTCCCGGTGGGGCAGATTGGGATTTTTCCTAATTTGTCTTGGTCTGGCTGGTGGGAGGGAGGCTTTCGCCGTGGCTAGTTACCACCCTACCGACAAAGACGTACCGCCAAGCTACTTAGCGTTCCGGTACGATGTCGTGTAGAAACCGAAAGGGGTGTAGATTTTCGTCCCACTCCTAACAAGTTAGCCCGCTTCCATCTTAGATTGCATCATCACTAACATCAGGTGTGATAGCAGTCAAGGGCCAACTTGTAAACGATAAAAAAAAAACAACAACATAATAAGCATCTTCTTCTTCCTGGGTCTTCATTGCTGAAGGTCGTGTCCATACTGCAGTGTTCTTGGACTTTTCAATTTCCTTCCACTAAGTTCGGTCTGATGGCTGTTGTAATAGGGAGG
>CM067885.1:6925054-6947025 GCA_034621355.1 Mycalesis mineus
CAATCGCTCTGCCTCTTCCTTCTGCGACATCACAATTTCGCAAAAGGTCGTGACTGCTTCCCAGGACCTTTCATTGTCTGTCATGGCTTTGATGGTACCTGGCAGAGATAAGTCTCGACCGATCGTGCTTCACGAGGCTCTGTCCAGCTCGGGCATTCAGCCAAAGTATGCTGCGCGGTAACTGAGGCACAGCCACACTCATGGCACTCCTGGGTAGGCTCTCTACCAGCCACCTTTGTTGGAGTATACCTAGTCTAAATCAAAGTTTTTTTTTTGTAATACGACTTTTAATCTTTGATATAAGCATAAAGTTAATATAAGCTGAGTCGAGGTTATTATACTATTGATGGATTTCTAAATGACGAAGATGCTAATTTGGATCGGCTTTCAACTTCACACAAGAAGTGGAATAAATAATATTATGTAACAATAAAGTTAATATTGTAAAAATGAATGATTTTAAAAGGGCAACTGTTGAGTTTCTTGCTGGTTCTTCTCAGCAGGCTCTTCTTGCCTTCCGAGCCGTTGGTAGAGACACTAAAAATAGTCTTACTTGAAATAAATGAATTTGAATTTGAACAATACATACAGACATACTCGTACAAACACATTATAAACATATAAAGATAAATTCACTCATGGGGAATGTGTAAGAAGCTGGTCTATGCTAACATAATAATTATCATACAAAAACTGTGAATTTCACAATATTATATACATAAGGGTTAAATTTATAAGTTCCTCTTTACAAGTCGGTTAACAAGCCCGCTATAACCGTTTACATTTTGTGTCGATTGAAACAAATCGCGATACGAACAATTTGAAAACAATTACAAGGGATTTTAGAGGTCACGTCTTTGAACATTTAAGGCTTTGGGGTACCGGTTATGTTCTAAAAATTTTGTAATAAAATTTTATTACGTACTTATATCCAAAGCTTAGGCGGTTATAATAAAAAATTGATACGGGATCTATAACAAAATGGTTAAAAAGGTCGAATTCGTGAAATATTTTTAGGTACAATATATTATACGTAAATTTTATATTATATAATAAATTTAAAGGTACTTTTAACACAAGTTTATTTTAAAAGTAATGCATTTGGCAAAGAAGTAACATTTTTATACCATAAATTCTTTCTATTATATATTATTAAATAAAACACCATCTTCATATAGACGTATAGATACTTAAATTATATATAAGTAAAAATCATCTCGATGATGTTAACTTTAACATAAAACCAGACAGATACACAGACCAACTTACGACGGAGATAAAACAGCGAAGTAAATATTTTTTAACAGAGCAAAAACCAGAAATATTTCACGAGAAATTTCAATATCAACTGCCTAATTTATTATTTAAATAACATTCAACAAAATAAAAACAGACAAAAGAGAGTCACAAAAATGAATTCTGACTATGAGTTACATTTTCTCCGAGATAGCGTAATCTGCTAGACCAGGAAATCTTCGGCCTCCCTCTTTCCTTAATTAGCGGAATATTACAAAGAAAAAGAAGCAACAGGAAGCAATGCAAAGAATGATAAAAGGAAGGCTTGTGACCGTTGGTACTGCGTAATAAACGTGCGAGTTCATAGCCGACTGCAGAAGACATGTCGCGCTGCTGATTTGTATGCGAATTGGCAACCGATTATAGACAAGGTGTTGAAGCTACAATACTTACTGGATTGTATGAATTTCTATTTCAGTTTTGCATGTTCTCTTTTTGTTTTTGTGTAAATCTAATTGTTTATCAACCTAACATTGTATCATTGATTTTGGGAAGACAGTGCCTTCTGTAACATAGTAATAACTAGTACACTATGTACTTATTTTAAGATTCGTAGCAGGTGACACGACAAGAGAAATCAGTAATTTTGCTGCGACAAATTTTCTGCAGTTGTCGTCTGCGGTTGAATACGAACTGACAAGTTATTTCTATAAAACAAGGTTTGTTACAAGCGACAGATTGCTTTCATATACATACATAGAAATCAGTAGTGTCTTTGGGACATTGTCTGTGGCTGTCGTCAGCGGTCGGCTACGAACTCTCACTTTAAGGCCATATTATTATATATAGACGGACGAGACCTTCCAGTTGAAAGATTAACTTTGATTATAATATGATTGATACTAGGTTTATCGTTTTGTGTCTATTTCTGTGGAGTAGTTTATCGTTTATCAAACTTTTGATGCATTACTCTCTTTTTAATGTATTCCAAAGCGAAATTAAAATTATGTATTTACCTAATTCAAGAAATGTTGAGTAGCCGACGTCTGCGACTTCGTTTGCGTGGAATAACCCGTAATATGAAAATAGATTAAATTACTAAAATAACAGTTTCTCCTTACCTTCTAAGTTACGGCGCACTACAAGGTCAGGAATCACTCAAGCTTAGAACTACCACGAAGTAAAAAAAACTTATTAAATTAATATTAAGTAAAGCGGAAATAAAAGCTGTTACTTAAGCTTAGTGGATTTACAAATATTTTGAGGGTGATTGACCGATGTTACCATATTGTTTTTCCTCTAACAGTTAACTTCATTTACTTCAAATAAAGCTAACAAAAACATTATTCACACACACAAACAAAGTAGCAACTTGATTTGCGACGAAAGCGCCTTGCTTTGGCATTTAAGTCAACCGTAAAAGTATCGAATAAATTGTAGGTCAGAAGGGACAGATAAAGAGAAGCTTTTGCGTTTTCTTTAAGCTTTTTCTCTACAGTATTGACTTTATTTCAATTTAAATGTAAGGAAAATATAGGAACAAAAACAGAATGTTAGACAGAATGAGAGCAATCTTATTTATCGCTAATAGCCCGAAGCGATGTACTCTACTGAAAGAAAATTAATGAAAAAAAACATATTTACTATAATTTTAACATTAAGAAGCTTTTATTTGGCTAGATCTAGGAAACAGAAGGAAGGCATCCTCGACACGGCTAGTTCTGACCACCGGTTGTCTGAGAACTTTTTTTTTTTCATCGACTACAAGTTGGCCCTTGACTGCTATCACACCTGATGTCAAGTGATGATGCAGTCTAAGATGAAAGCGGGCTAACTTGTTAGGAGTGGGACGAAAATCCACACCCCTATCGGTTTCTACACGATATCGTACCGGAACACTAAATCGCTTGGCGGTACGTCATTGTCGGTAGTACCACTCTACCGAACTAGCCACGGCGAAAGCCTCCCACCAGCCAGACCAAGACAAATTAAGAAAAATCTCAATCTGCCCCGCCGGGAATCGAACCCAGGACCTCCGTCTTATAAATCCACCGCGCATACTACTGCGCCAGGGAGGTTGTCACAAATGCTCCAATGCTCCAAGGCTCCAATGTTTTTATAATTACAGTCTTTTAGTATTTTCAGAAGAATTTTAAAGTGATTGCCTAACATCCGTTGGAGCAACATGGTGAGTCTAAGATCCAAATTCTTACTTCTATTAGGATGACCGTATTGTTGTTGTTACTGATGTGGCAGAATGTGGAAAAGTAAAATACTTTATAACACTGTAGAACAATATTTTATTATCTTGGAACAGAGTTTCCTCTTGTTACAATTTGCCGCGTAATAATAATACATCTGCCCACATCAGGCCATTAAATACACTCTTAAAAGTAAGTACACAATGTTGGTAACATGGAATTACTTAGTAGTGGGGATTAGACAAATACATTTTGGCAATAGTTCCGGGATATTATTTTACAAGACAAACGTTATTAATCTGGCTTAAAACATGAATTATTAAAATAAGATTTATAATGAATATAAAATAATATCTAAGCGTCAATAGATAAACTCAAGAAATTAAATTATAATCAAACCGGATGTAACTGTACAATTGTTGAAGTAAAGATATAACTAATTATGAATTTAACTTATGCTAAAAAGTATTAATATTGATGTAAATAATAATAACTAAATACTACATCCTATCGTTTAATAATCATTGCAGATAAATTGAAAATTAATAGTAACATCCGGGTATAACGTGATGGCGCCATTTAAAAGATGGTGGAATGAAAGTTGGTAGATATTATAGAATCAATACTGACATCCGGCTGTCACGTGATGATGTCCACAGATTAGAAATGATGATGTTCACAGATTAGTAATATAAAGTACCCTTAATTATAAATATCCTCTAAGGATTGATGGTTGGTAACATTCGGCCATCCTGAAGAAGCCGTGCCCCACGGCGTTCCGGCAGAACCCTGGTACCTCGTGCAGCTGCATCATCAGATAACTGAAAAGAAATAGGTAACGCAGTAATTGAAATTGATTTGATATGCCTTCTTTTATATACATGTACTTTATTTTTATTTATATTATCTTATCTCTGTATTTTATGTTATTTTATATTATCTCTGTATTTTTGTTCTCAAATAAAAAATATTAATTAAATTCAGGAAACCATATTTGTGGGTCACTAAGACTACAAAAGAAAATATTATTACTTTTTATTATTCATCAAATTCGCAATCGTGAAAGAACTATCATTTTAGGCAGGTTCCCATAAGTATATATTCTGTTATTTATTATTTATCACACAGATGTCGAAATATAATAGGAAATACGTAAAAAAGTCTCGTTTATCAGGACCCCAAGCACACATTTTAGGTAAAATATTTATTAAGGTAAGATACATATTATAAGTCACACAGACATTACAAAAGTTAGTGAGTCGTATAGACGTGAATCGCTTAGATGCGAGTGACATGGGCAAATCACATAGATGCAAGTCACATAGACACAGGTCATACAGAATCAAGTCACAAAGACGTAAGTCACAAAGACGTAAGTCAAAAAGAAGTAAGTCAAAAAGAAGTAAGTCACACAGACGCAAGTCACGCAGACGCAAGTCACACAGACGCAAGTCACACAGACGCAAGTCACGCAGACGCAAGTCACGCAGACGCAAGTCACGCAGACGCAAGTCACGCAGACGCAAGTCACGCAGACGCAAGTCACGCAGACGCAAGTCACGCAGACGCAAGTCACGCAGACGCAAGTCACGCAGACGCAAGTCACGCAGACGCAAGTCACGCAGACGCAAGTCACGCAGACGCAAGTCACGCAGACGCAAGTCACGCAGACGCAAGTCACGCAGACGCAAGTCACGCAGACGCAAGTCACGCAGACGCAAGTCACGCAGACGCAAGTCACGCAGACGCAAGTCACGCAGACGCAAGTCACGCAGACGCAAGTCACGCAGACGCAAGTCACGCAGACGCAAGTCACGCAGACGCAAGTCACGCAGACGCAAGTCACGCAGACGCAAGTCACGCAGACGCAAGTCACGCAGACGCAAGTCACGCAGACGCAAGTCACGCAGACGCAAGTCACGCAGACGCAAGTCACGCAGACGCAAGTCACGCAGACGCAAGTCACGCAGACGCAAGTCACGCAGACGCAAGTCACGCAGACGCAAGTCACGCAGACGCAAGTCACGCAGACGCAAGTCACGCAGACGCAAGTCACGCAGACGCAAGTCACGCAGACGCAAGTCACGCAGACGCAAGTCACGCAGACGCAAGTCACGCAGACGTAACTGCATCACAAATTGCCTTTCGGTGGAGTCCCAGCCATAAATTTCTCCTAATTGATCAATTTTATGCAGCCAACTTGTGATGTTGCTAACTTTGTCTTCGGGCCGGAATTTGGGAATAACCTCTGCGTCGGCATGAGTTACACGTCGTCTTTTTCTTGTTATGGGCGTGGAAGAAGAAAAATTTTCACTATCTTGACTCTTATTCTTGTTTTTGCCTAGGCCCAGGCGTAGGGGCCCAGCATTTTGTCCTATCCCACTTCTGAGATGTGGCAGAATGTGGAAAAGTAAAATACTTTATAACACTGTAGAACAATATTTTATTATCTTGGAACAGAGTTTCCTCTTGTTACAATTTGCCGCGTAATAATAATACATCTGCCCACATCAGGCCATTAAATACACTCTTAAAAGTAAGTACACAATGTTGGTAACATGGAATTACTTAGTAGTGGGGATTAGACAAATACATTTTGGCAATAGTTCCGGGATATTATTTTACAAGACAAACGTTATTAATCTGGCTTAAAACATGAATTATTAAAATAAGATTTATAATGAATATAAAATAATATCTAAGCGTCAATAGATAAACTCAAGAAATTAAATTATAATCAAACCGGATGTAACTGTACAATTGTTGAAGTAAAGATATAACTAATTATGAATTTAACTTATGCTAAAAAGTATTAATATTGATGTAAATAATAATAACTAAATACTACATCCTATCGTTTAATAATCATTGCAGATAAATTGAAAATTAATAGTAACATCCGGGTATAACGTGATGGCGCCATTTAAAAGATGGTGGAATGAAAGTTGGTAGATATTATAGAATCAATACTGACATCCGGCTGTCACGTGATGATGTCCACAGATTAGAAATGATGATGTTCACAGATTAGTAATATAAAGTACCCTTAATTATAAATATCCTCTAAGGATTGATGGTTGGTAACACTACTTATGTTCATTCTGATGCGCGCACAATCATATTCGACAGGGAAAGGGAGGGAGGGGGGAAGCCTGATAACAATAATACTGTCACGTTATTTTACATTTTCGGGAATTAAAATTGACATTCATGAATATAAAGGCAAAGTCACGGTAAAATTATTAAAAACGGTAAAAATTTATCGCGCGCTGTCAAAGTGGGCAAGCGAATAATTCTTTCAAAGGCCAGCTTAAAGTGTTATGTTTTATTTTGATATGTCACTCGTCATTAGCCTTTAGAGCTCCACGCTATATAAATGTCTCTAGATTTCTGGATTAACGTTTTCGTTTATTCAATTTTTATTTGTATTTTATAAATTTTCATACAAGCATGAATTTGTGACTTTTATATTTATTTTGTTACACTACCGTGTCTCGGAGAAAATATGCTAAGTTACAGTCTGTAGTTATTATTTATTTTAACTCAGACTTATCACGCTGTCGCTGCTCGGATGTGGGTAGGCGAGCTTCGACTGATAATGATAAACACTTTTAACGATCCATATCAAGTATTAATGGTAATTACCGGGCTCGACCGTTTAACATAGGTACTTTTAGAAGCACGGGGAAACTGTCCAACTACAGGCTGAGAATGTTTACAAAAAATCCTGGGAAGAAAGAAAAGCTCAATATTTCTGCTTAGTACCCCAGCAATCCTAAGGCACCACCACTGAACAGGCACTCTGTTTATAATTATATTACTTATATAATATAGGTTGCATTATAATTATCATTAATAGAGATAATGTTACTTAATATAAGTTCCCCAAACTCGGTTAAACTATGAACGGAATCTATTTTCTCTAGGCAAGCATACTTACTTGTGATATCATGCTAAAGAGCAAAATTGCAAAATTTCGGGTTCGTAGTAATTAATTCCGCTTACTTTAGAGGCGATTAAGACTTCATTGTGGAAGCTTATTATCCGATATTTAGGGGAACGCTATTCCGTCGTTCGTATTTTTGTTTATCTTTAAATATTTAAGACAATGTCGGATTTAAAACTTGTATTAATTAATTAAGCTGGATGCAGGCGGCACAAAAACGGAGTGTTCTAAAGCCAGCAGTAGGCGTCCAACGGCTGATGCCTATGAAGTATTAGTTTGTTTATTACTTATTAAGTTTTGACGGCCGAGTGGCGCAGTGGGTAGTAACCATGCTTCTGCGTCCTAGGCTGTGGGTTCGATTCCCACATCTGGAAAAATGTTTTTGTGATGAGCATGGATGTTTTCCAGTGTGTGTGTGTTTATCTATATATTATAAGTATTTATGTATAATATATATAAAAATATTCATCAGTTATCATAGTACCCATAACACAGGCTATCTACGCTTACTTTGGGACTATATAGCGATGTGTGTAATTGTCCTATAATATTTATTTATTTATTAGTTATTTATAACAAAAAATGGTTTAAAAATACGAAATCTGTTTTTATTTTACCTGTGTACTCTGCTAGGTGCGATAGCGATAGCGATATATTTTAAAACAATTTTAAATACAATTAATCATTCTTATGTATTGTTTGCATTATTATATGTTAGATAATTAAAAATTAATTAATGTTTTGTACTGCTTGGTAAACGCATTTTGAGGCGTTACAATATTTTCATTTAATTTAAATAATTCTTTAAGTAACAATAAATAATTACTTGGACTTACAATCTTACATTATCAATAGAATTCAAGTGCCCTCAAGCATTGTATTAAAGAGATAATTTTATTATAAAGTCACAAATTATAATAAGAACAGTGGAACATAAAACTCGAACGATAAAATTTCAAATTAGCCCATAAATCTGGTGCAATTGAAGGATCGCGAGCCGCGACAAAGACATCAGGACTTCATCCTCAAAATGAGTATCGGAAATTTACATCAACTCGTAATACTGAACCGGCTGAGCCTTTATTGTAAACGCCGTAATTTGAATTTCGTCTTTGATATTCAAATGAACCTCTACTTGAGACACTGCCTTAGTTATTTGAGTTTTTGTAAAGCAATCAAGTTTGTTTATAGAATCCCATGTAATTGTAAATCTCGCTTTGCGGTCTTAATTAATGCATGAAATCAGTTTTAAAATCATTTTTGAACGACGCTCCTAGTAATATCAAACGGAAAGATCGTTTTTAAAATCCTTTTTAGAAACTTCAAACCATAAAACAAAGCTAATCATTCCTACAGGTTGTTTGGTAATGTTCGTCCTACCACCACGAATATTACCTCTGTCTTGTCTCTTGTAAACAAAAATGTTGTCGGTTTGTCAAGAATGATCCATTTGTTTTTCGAAAATATAAACGCATGCTATACCTACTAACCAGCTGAGTTTCAAGCTGATGTGGAATCTGTTAGTAATGTCACGTTAAACATTATTCGAGTAACCAACTTTACTATTTACCACGAAAAAAAATAATTAGAATTGAAGCGTTAAAATAGACACAGCCACGAGTGCTCTTACCATTCCGTAACCACTACGTCACTAACTATAGACAGCTTGCTAATCGAAAAATCTATAATTATACACCCTCTATTCCCTATTACAGTCCAAAATTTCCATATAGGATCGCGTGCGTGCAATGCCTTCCGTGCGGAAACTTTTCACCCGTCCGTCTGAGATATAATCGATATTGGAACGGAATTGACAAGTCACGAATTTGACTGCGACGGCATACCCTTGCCTTCTGGAGAACGTCTAATGGCCTATCGTTTAACTTAGCCTATTAGTTCAGGACTATAAAACAAGTTTAAGGGTGGGTTTTCTTTGGATATAATTCTAATTATATCGGTAATAAAACTTGATGGTTTTAGTGTCATAAGATTTACTGGTACTTACTCGCACACAATGGAAGTCTTTTAAAAATTTTATATTTAATAGATACTGTTAGCATTTTAAAATATTAGAATTGTTACCATAGACGATATTGTCTATGGTAACCTAAGAAAATGTCTGTACACCGTCAGATGATGTAATAACTGACAGGACTTGATTCCAGGCCTAAAATAAATTATAAGAATTGACATGTCAGAATAGTCGCGAGTAGTGTAACTCACTGTTCTTTTTATTGTTACAAAGTATGCTTGTTTTTAGTGTAATGATTATTGTAAAATAAAGTGTATATGTAATATGTAATTGAGAAAAGAGCACGTGTCGAGTTTTTCTGGCCGCGTCTTTTCTCGTCACGGACTGCTTTTTCCGATGCGGCGGTAGATAAAAGATTAACGAAAGAATAAAATGATTGTGAAGACATAGGAATATTATTTCAAAATCCCGCATCAACAATACCTTCTCTTCTCGGCAATGATTTGCATGTGCGATGTCTACTGTTTAATATAATTGTCATATTCCAGAACACTCTAGTTAAAGGTCAGGTCAAGTGTCCTAAGCCGACGTAATTGTATGGAAGGATTAATGGAAATGGAGGAAGCGATAAAGCTACGCATGGATCAAGGCAAAAGGAAGGACGTGGTCTCTACGTACTCCTATGGGAACAAGGCGTGATGCTATGTATATAATATATGTATGTGGTTTCCATAATTTTAGTGAAGATTAAGTTTATCATAAGCTTCATTTGCCCAGAATTTAACGGATCACTTTCGTCCCAAATGACTTCAAAATTCATTTTTTTCCTGTAGGATTAGTTTATAATTACTTTAAAAACATCAAGTCGGACTCTCCAAACGATTCGCAAGGCAATAAAATGCTGCCAAAAACTAAAAAGTATTTCATTTTATTTCAATCTCAATTTAAAAAAAATATCATTCCAAAATACAGCAAAGCTGTATAAAATCCAATATGTATATGGCGGTAGTTATTATTCTGATATAATTGTTCAGTAGGTGTAATGGCAAAAGTCCCCAAAAAGCAAATATAGCATCAACCTTTTTTTCCTATCATACTTCCTAAAATAGATCTGACATTTTGTCATAACACAAAAACAAGCAATTGAAATTTCAAACTCTAATAGGTCAACAGTAAAAGGATTACGATTGAAAAGGTCGCGAACGATTCAGACTTGTTAACTTGTTACAATAAACTTACAACCTTTAAAACCAATTATATTATAATTTTAATGGTTTTGATAAATAAAAATATGACTTGCAACGAGCATAAAGTTAAACTTATAAATATAGTTAGCTAGACACCGCTTGTTCATTCAATAGTAACAAATAATCAACACTTTTTTCGTGAAATAAGAAACAATTTTGCTTACATTTAAAATATATAAAAAAAGACGCAATCTGAGAAAATAGTTCAAAACGGCCCTCAATATTTAAGTTTAAAGCGTATGTGAATTTCCTAAGTATATTACGAAGTCCTTTGGGCTATTTCTATGTGTATATCCTTTACATACGTTGGCTGCTAAAACCAACACAACGTTCAGTGTCTACGTTTCTAAATCAAACAGCTAAGGTGTGGAATGCGCTTCCAGCGTCTGTGTTTCCTGCCACCTATAATTTAAACACCCTTAAGACGAGAGGAATTTTCTAAGCAAACTTGCTTCAATCCAATATATCGAGTTAAGTAATATAAATATATGCTCTATTCTAGACTAACATCCATCAATTGAAAGGTGAAATTAACTCGAACGTGTCAAATAATATTTATGTATTAATATTATAAACCTGGAAGTTTGTTTATGTTTGGTTGAACGAATTAATGTCAGGGACGAATTGAAAACTTCCATCAGTGTAGATTAGTTCATTAATTGAGGAAGGCTATTACAAGTGAGAGTGAAACCGTAGGGCACAGCTAGTGGTAGTAGGTAGGTAGGCTATGTATTCGGCTGTAAAATTATAACAAGACACATCAACCCTTATTATTATAAATACGTTGAAAAAATCGAGACTCCATATTAATCTTTTCAGTTAAAAGCTATAAATATTCGAAACCGTCAGCTCCATCTATAAATAAGGTTTAAATTTTAAACGCGCCGTGCCAGTAATTACAAGCGAAGCGAAAATATTGCGAACCCGACAACGTGTCGACAAGGCGACACGTTAGCGCGTTAGCGTGCATTCTTTCCCTGCGTTCATTTCCATAACAAGTAGTTTCGTTAATCAAATGTACTAAATTAATAGCGCAGTTTAGTCGACGTTCCGCCTGGCAATCAGACGGTCATTACAAATTGCCAGCAATTACTGCGACACTCACCCTACCTGCTCGTGGCGTTTTTTTTTCATACACGGTAAATATTCCATAATGGTGTACGTACGGTGCGTCGTAAATAAGCATTAATGGTATGGAACTTAATTTTGCCCCTATTTTACTTAGGTATATGAAATTATTATTCATGTTGCCGGTATTTTATTAAGATCAATATTTTGCTTGCATTTTATTGGCATATTAAGTAAATACATTTAGTTTCTAAAATTTATGCTTACTCGTAATTCATAGTGATGTGTTCAAGACCGAACATTTACTGAAAAGTACCAGTTACATTTATCCTTTAGGACTTTGCATTCGAACCGATATCCCGCAATGTGTGTATGAATAGATATTTATTTTACTGGCTCAAAGGTGAACAAAGCTCTCAATTCCTCATTCTTTGAATGATCTTATCACGATTTCTCGAATGTTTCACTCTTTCAGATCTAAATTCTTTATATTTGCGTTTGGCTTTTGCTGCCGCGCATAAAAATTCTTTTGTATTACGATGAATATTTCCAAAGCGGGCGAATAAATAATTTATTTAAATCTATATTAAAAGTGCATTTGCAATTGACATGTCAATAATTTATTCCACTTTATTTATTGCCCACTAGCAGATATCAAACTTTATTACTTTCCTTAAATATCACGGTTGTGGGTAGTTTTATTCAATGAAGTTCAAATCGATTTTCTTATAATAAAGATAAAAAATTTGCAGTTGACTGCGATGTCATCTGAATGAAAGTGATGACGACTGTAATGGAAACAAGCTAATTTGGAAGTGTTCCAAACTATATTAAATACTAATCCATACGATATGTGTACTCGTAGAACTGTCACTATAATATGTTTTAGTAGTAGTTACCTTGGTATTACATACTGATGCACTCTAACCCACCTACTATCTACCTACCGAAAAGCAGACAAGTGAACGCACCCTCCCAGTTTCGACCTTTCAACACAGCCATATGGTCCAGCCAGTTTCTGCTCTTACTGCATAATCTGCAGAAAGTTCTGGGACCTTGGTTCTCTACCTATTCGACTATTTGTCATTGGCTAACATTATCTCCCAAGATAAGCTTTAATTTTAAGTTTTTGACCTTAATTATTACCATTACTGTTTTATTATAATTTTCATAATCTAAAAATTACATATTTACGATTCAAAATAATCATGAAGATTTCATTTAATAAAGATATTTTGACGTGACTAAATTATTAGACCATGTTATTTATAGCCCTTAAAAAGAATATCTGCTATACCTAAAAATAATGTTACCAGGCATGCTACAATCTATTTGTTGCTTGTTCCTCCGAACTTATTGACTCCAAAGCACCCTTGGAAGTTGCTTCCTTATACTCTAAAGTATATGAAAGTAACTTTGAATTAAAAGTATTTCTACAAAACATTTCTTAAGATATATTCAAGTGCAAATTTTCCTTATGCAAATCTTTGCTTTAGTCAAATATTAAATCACTCTGTCTAAAATCCTATCTAATCCAAAAAGCCAATTTTATGATAATGTTATAATTTTTAGTCTTACTTAAGAAATCTCTTGCCTCGTATAAAATTGAAAATTTACCGTATTAACAACTCTGCAAAAGTGTCAAGGCGGTAATTTTAATTAAACTTTCCACAATCATTATCTGATAACATTTATTCATTAATTTTTAATGCCCCCAAGTCGAAGGCTGATAATTTTTCGCTAAGAAAGGAAATGATGTCGAATTTATCTCTAAATCGTTGGAAATACTTTGTATTAACTTGGTGGAAATATGGAAATCTTACAGTTTTATAACTTTGTGAAAATTATTTTTTTCTTAAAATGAATAATTAATTTCAGTATCAAAGATGTGATTAATTTTTTTGGGGTGAGCTGTCTAAAAAACTGAAAAGTATTAAAGAAAGTTATTTATGTTATTAGAACTGTAATGTATTTGATATCTATTTTAAATTATTATATAATAGTATATAAAAAGAAATTTTTTTGAAACCTATGTTTTAAAACGTCAAAAGAGGTTTTACTCCGATCTGAGAAGTCTTGAATTCAAACCCGATTGCTGCACTATACCTAATCGTATGTCTTGGTCTGGCTGGTGGGAGGCTTTCGCCGTGGCTAGTGACAAAGACGTACCGCCAAGCGATTTAGCGTTCCGGTACGATGTCGTGTAGAAACCGAAAGGGGTGTGGATTTCATCCAACTCCTAACAAGTTAGCCCGCTTCCATCTAAGATTGCATCATCACTTAACATTAGGTGAGATAGCAGTCCAGGGGCAACTTGTATTCGATAAAAAATATCTGTTAATTAATATAAAAATACATGCACTATTCTTTGTAAACTATTTTAATTAAACCTTTAACAATTCTTTGAATTTAAATCGAGACCAACTCTTTAGTAACGCAGTGACATATAAATCGCCTTGTAAAGTTTTTCATTATCGGAGGATTAGCGTGGGCCGAGGAATAACTCCCCGAGTATTGAAGAAAGGGGACGGCTATAACCCGAGAGGAATATAACGCATTCAAATATCTACGAAATTTATCAACCTTCGAGCACTGGGCCCAATACGTTTGGGTCGTTTATGGCATATTACAGTCGAAGACTCGTCAGCTCTCCGCCGGAAAAGTCAATTTGACGCAGATTACGGAGCGACTGAACGAAATCTTACTAAAATACGAATATTTTCAGACGACTCGTAAGATATGAACAAAATATGTAATTTCAGGTTGAACGTTGATTCGATAAATCTGTTTCTTATTTTGTTTCAATTATTTTATGTTCTGAGGAGTTTTCACTTTAGAATAATCAATGCAAATGTTTTCGCAACTACAGAGTGCAATCTTTATTTATTTATATCACATCTACATACTCTTATATTGACGGCCTTCGTGGCGCATTGGCATGAGCGGTGGATTTATATTATGATGGTCCTGGGTTTGATTTCCAGCTGGGCCGATTGATTAATTTTCTTAATTAATTTAGGTGGTGGGAGGTTTTGGTTGAGGCTATATACCAGCCTGTCAACAAAGATATACCGCGTAACATTTAAGCGTCCCCGTACGATGACGTATAGAAACCAAAAGGGGTGTGTGTGGTTGTGTTCCTAATTCAAACAAGTTAGCCATTTTAGATTCCTTCATCACTTATCACCAGGTGATCACCAGGTGATCGCAGTCAAAGGCTAAGTTAAAGTGAACAAAAAATATATTTCAATATGAAGGTTAATATATATAATAGTTTAAAAATTTTTAACAAAAAATAGAACCGACTTAAACGCACTAAAATGTAAAGTTACTTTTTACATTTTAGTGCGTTTTGAGTCGGTTCTATTTTTTGTTAAAAATTTTTATGTCATTTAGTTGCTTTAATTTACTTAAGTATATCTATGAAGTCGGTGCCAGCAAGTTTAAGGAACATTTATTTAACGTAATAAAGCAGTTTGTGGGTCCTAGGTAATGTCCATAAAGTAGATACCTTGGCTGGCACCGACTCCTAGATATGCTTAAATAAATTAAAGCAACTAAATGACATACCACTACCACGTACTCGTAATATCTGTCATAGTATATTATATGGCACTTGTAGCCAAAAAGCTACCGACCGAACAAAACCGAAATCGTTGCAAGTTTGCCTGTAAAATTTGAAGAGTTCCTTCAATTTTCCTAGGATATCATCATCAGATCCTAACATGATGACAATGGGACCACCTTGGAAGTGTGCCCTTTCTAATAAAAAAAGAATTATCAAAATCGGACAACACTGTAAAAAGTTATGCGTAAGAACCTCCTCCGTTTTTTTTTCATCGGTTAAAAAGAATGTCGACAAATAATATCGCCTATCCACTCAAACTAAGTGAAAAATAATATTATTATTAAAATAAATTGGTAAAACAATAGTACAAATTCGAGGCTTTTTGTATTTATTTTTTAATACCTTCCGTTATAAAATCAGTTATGTGTTAAAGCACAGATAATGGGATTGCCAAAATCGACCGTGTTTATATCCCAATAGCGCGCTCTCATTGATAACGTCCGAACCTTTTATGTCCATATCGAGACCTATAGATATTGTAATGGATAAGAGTGTTCTACCATAAAAGATTCACATAAAGCTTTTGATAACATGAAATGAAGGCATCATATTGAAAGCATTTTAAAGATATAAATTAAAAATTGGTTGGGATTTTTACTTTAATATAAGCTTTTTACAAAAAAAAATTGTTTTTGTTTTATTCTATGTAATGTTCAGGATTCAGGAACACGAAATAATAAGTAACTGATAGTTCATTATAGAGGATAAACCCGACAATGTATCGCGTATTTTATAGTCTAGTGCTAGACTACAAAAACTAAGGACTAGCTATAGAATTAACATTTTAGCTGATTGATCTATTATAATCTCTCGATCTAAAACACTGATTGACATTCAAGGTTAGCAGCATAAAATGTTACTTTTATTACATTAATTTTATGCTGCGCTTTTAAAAGTAATAGAGTGGGACTTAACAACGTATCCTTTAGGGATTAAGGGCTGTGCTCCGCATACATGTACAAATCCTAGAAAAGGCACTCGTTTGAACTAAAAGGGCTATCATATATAAAGTGATACAAAGTGTATCTAAGCGCCCACTGAGTGGATAGTGTAACTCTATGGGCGCGTTTCGCGACGATGTTCTATTACAAAAGGGAATTGGATCTTGATTCATTGGTTCGGAAAATCGGCAGCGTACCTTGATAATTTCATTTCTGTACAATTTGACCGCGACCGTGGTCAGACGATTCTTGGGGGCCTCCGTGGACCGAACACAATACAGGGACTCCCCTAAGGATCTACACACAATGCTAAGCTTTTATTGCCTCTACAATCTCCCATTACCTCCAAGGCTTCTGCGCTACTGGGAATCAGATTCGTTACAGTGTTTGTTTTTTTTATTTTCTTCCCTTTGAACGATTTCTACGTCACCCGAGTTACGATAGTAACAAACTGTATTTTATTTCGCGATAAGAAATTAGATTCTGTTTCACGAAACGAAACGT
Source organism: Mycalesis mineus (assembly GCA_034621355.1). NCBI lineage: Eukaryota > Metazoa > Arthropoda > Insecta > Lepidoptera > Nymphalidae > Mycalesis > Mycalesis mineus. The sequence goes on from CM067885.1 coordinate 6,941,798, forward strand.
AGTGAATACCCACTGCGAACGAACTCTGCGTTTTGTTGTGGATTCTAAAAGCGTGTATTGTGTGAAGCAATAACGGCTAGTGGGGGAGCAGTTGCATCAAAAATATCGTATTAGAGGCCACCTTTATCGGTGGTCGCTACAGGGATGACTTTGCTCAGCTTTTACACAGATTGTATTGGAGCAAATACGATGCAATATTGTAAATACGTTTTCTGCTGGAACAAATTGAAAAAATTGTAAAATTTATGAATATTTATAAATGTTTACCACCGCAAAAGGTATATTAGTGACGGGAAAAACAAAATTAGCGTATTTTATGGTTTGGTGTAGGTTTGACTCTTGGATATCCTATCTTTATCAGGCAATGGTCATTCACGCCTGAGGCCTGTAAGGAATTCTAAATACCACAGTTTTGACTTATCCAGTTAAACGATCTATCAATTTGTAATTACAGGGATTTAATTCATAAAACCCGCACATTTATCTACAACTGTTTGAGTTGCTGTGAAGCTTACCTTTTTAAAATTGAAACAACGAGAAATACATCTATACTAAAGCAAATTAATAATGAAGGTGGAAATAACTAGTCATTTTACACCTGATTTTTTTAGTTAACTTGTTAATGACGAATTCATGACAATAAATTAGATTAGTAAGCTTAAAACTAATTAATAGATTCAATATCTTTTAAATTAGATTTTATAAAAAACAAAACATGATTTTAAATTTATTAGGCATAAAATGTGTTGCATTTTCTAACTTCATTTTAAAATTTGTTTGTTGACAGGCATTCTCAATCGAGTTTGGCTTTAGTATAGTGTCATCTTATTCCGATCAAAGTCTACAAAAGTGACATCTTTGTTTAACTTGTGGCGAACTTGCAACAAAAATAGCAGCGTCGGCGTATCCAGAAGCCAACTTAAAGTGCTGAAGCAAGAGCTCGCGTTGTCAACTTAAAATTACAGGGCACAGGGACTCAGTTCGTAGAGTCCACACCTTTTCTTTAGTTTATCTTACTAATATTGAGATAAACAAATGAACGGAAAGAGCACTATAGTTCGTTCGTGTTAAGAATGCAGTGAGTCATCACTGTTCGCCGGCATCCCCGCTCCCTAATCAATCAAATCGCGCGTCGCGTTCGAAGCTATGCCTTCAACTGGTCACTGTTAACTTGGCCTTGTAATTTGATAAGATTTGTTTGGTTATTAGGGGACGGGGTCAGACCGGCGCTCACTGCATTCTTAGCGCGTACAAACTATAAGCGTCATTTTATCCCGATCAAGTTCTACAATAGCAAAATCTTCGTTTAACTTGTAGCAAACTCGCAACAAAAATAGCAGCGTCGACGTATCCAGCAGCCAACTTAAAGTGCTGACGCAAGAGCTCGCGTTGTCAACTTGAAATTACAGGGCACAGGGACTCAGTTCGTGGAACCCGCACCTTTTATTCAAAGCTTTGCAACTCTGCGGGCTGTTGTGCAGCTTAACTTGTGCTCTTTGTTCGTGCGATAGTCAAATAGGATAAAAACGAATCCGTCGTATCCACTCCGACCGCAATGCATTTACGATTTCTCGTGTTTTATGTCCGACGATAGCACGGTCACACTATGTATTCACTATATAGTTTTACGAGTGTTTGACAATCTCTGTCGCAACACTTATATTACGTTGTTTGAGTCCTGAGTTCGATTCCCATTTCGTATAAAATGAATACCACCATGGTCTTAAATTGGATTAGGTAGGTGGCATATGTATGATATGACTAATTGTGAAAATATTGACTTAGATAATTATACTGCTAAGCGATTAAGCTTGAAAGAAAACAAACAGGATGAAATGAAATGAAAATATACTTTATGGCACACCGCAGAAGGAGAAAGATTCAAATAGTTACAAGAGTTTCCAATAGTATGCTATTGTACTATAGGTACAATTGGTGACCTAATCGCTATGAGGCAATCTCTTCTAGACAACCTTATCAAGAAGCTACAATTAAAAATAATAAAAAAGCATTTTCCAAAATTGTAGATTAATAAAGAATATAAATATGATACAAAGTGTTTTTTATTAATCCTTACGTGCTATACCTCGGTATCCAAAAAAAAAACCAAAATAACACTATCCTACACAAAGAATACATATATAAGCGTCATAGTGCTTTTCTTTTCAACGAAACCTTACTAAAGTCACAGTACCTCGCAAAAACTAAACAAGAGTATTTCTTTCAAGTCCTCAAAAAAATAGCGCTGGCAGCATAACAGCTGACTAAAAACCCGGCTTAGCAACGAACGTAGTCAACTCTAAATTACAAGGCACAGGGATCGCGTTCATACAAGCCACACCTTCTTTTGAAAGCTTTGAGTCTGTGGGCTGTTTCAACTTAACTTGCACTTTGTACGCGCTATTACCGAATAGGGATAAAAACGTAATGTCGTATCCGCTCGATCGTACACTCGATATTTGCGGTTTCCCTCGTTAGTGGAAAATAGAAAATCCAAATTTTTTACCCATTTGCTGTGTATATGAGTATAGCCAGATAACATAACTTACCTCTGAGTGAATACAAAATTATAAGAATTAAATAAAACAGACGAATAATAGTCAAAACAAGAATGAAAACTACGATCGATCGATGTAGTGCATTCTTTTCTGCAAGAAAACTATTTTAAGACTGAAATAATTCAAACGTGTAAACAATTCGTGTACATGGAAAATAATGAAACATGTTCACAATTTTTTTTAAGCACAGAACATTTATAAAGCAGCCCGCTAACAAACGTTTAAAATAATTTACGCTGAAGGGTTGGTGCATTTACATAAATATTAGGTAGCGATAGTCTAAAACATAAACATTACACGCGATAAGGGTAATTTATGAAAATTTCATGTAGGTATTTGTATTTCATAATTTAAAAATGAAAATACTGTTATTACGTACGTAAGAGGCTACGTCCGCGGGTCGCACGGCTACGTGACGTTCAGACTTTAGTGTATGTTTACATTGACTCGCGGTGGCGGATATTGCGATAAATGACGATCTCTTGTGACGTAGAAGAACGTCACAAGACGTCACAATAAACCTCCTTTTTTGCATAAGTCCTGTTTTGTATTTATTAGGCTTTGGTCAACTCGAGAACGCTTCCTAATATCTAGTTTTGCAAAGACTATGTAAAACCAAGGACACAGTCATTGTAATAAGAAATCGACAGAAACTTTATCTTAACTAAGGCTTTTCTCGAACTAGCCACCAGTCAAAATGTGCTTGTAATGTAAATAAAAATATTGAAAGTATTGTTGGTGTTTATTCATAGCAAAAGAAACGAGCAATAAAGATAACCAAGCACAAGAATTGTAGTACATGCTTTAATCTCACGCAAAAACACGCTGTTAGCAACTATTTTTCTCGTTCTAGTAACGTTTATATAAAGTGTGAGAGCATTATTAGATTATCCATAGTCATAACGAACATAGTCAAACACACGAGAATGGTCTATTTTTGAGATAATGAAGACAGAATTATCATTCATTCTTATAATATACTCGTAAATGCACATTCAGATGCATCAGCATCCTATCCGCTACTTGTTTATGACCAAAAGCTTAGTCTGTTTTGATCGCCACGCCTGTGGCTTCTAGTTAACGAGCGTACGAGTAAGTGTATAGTTTTTTTACATTCGACAAACTGATGTTAAATGATGACACAGTCAATTAATTATTCGGTATCGTTACTTTAACTAACTTTAGTCAAGGTTAATAGTTTGATTAATAAATTAGCAATTTAGTGAGATTCCTAATCTTACTTAGTCCTTGAAGCAATTTGAAGGCTATATTGTTGACGGACGCAAAGCTAATACTTTTATCTAGCAAGCCTCATTTCGCCTGTAAAATTTTAATTTCTCTAAAGCTTAGTACGAATTAATGTAATGAGGCGCGATATAATTTTATAGTCCGGCAGAAATGTAATTAGTGACGAGAAGATTTAACACAACAATTACTTAAATTTATTCACAGGCCATTTAAAGCAATCATTGTACCATTCTAACATAGATTTACCCAAGGGCTTCGGCGCTACACTCTTCCTTTTCCAAAACAACTCTATCCGGGCACGTTCCGTCAATAATTTTCTTGGAACATCACAGATCTCGCCCGAGAACAAATCGAGGTGCAGTAAACATCGAATAAAGCGGCTTGTCTATAAAATATCATTTCTAGCTTAAGGTTTTTGTTTTTCCATCGGATTCCGTTCTACAAGTGGGCAATAATTGAAAACGAAACTCTTTTGCGCAAAGGCGAGATGGCGAGACACAAAATAAAGGCGCTCCGAATAGATTGAACGTATAAAATTTTCAGTTGAAATTCGCACGAAGCGCCGCCGCGGGTGGCGCTCTGTATCTTTTTACTTTGTAACCTTACTTTTTATTCCATTAGCGCTCACGTGAGGCCCCTGTAGCCAAATATCGTGGAATAATAAAAGCTGTTTAGTAATGATAATACGGAACGCAGCCCGCGCCACACTAGCCTAACTGAATTAAACTTGTGCGCCATGAATTTCGTGTTTATGCTTATTGCCGTAGCAAATTAGTTTGTTTACAAACTAGCGTACACTTTTCACGGAATTCATGTTAACCGCAGCGCTGCGCACTCTCCCCGCGTAACGGAATCATGAATGCAAAGTAAGGTTAAACGCCGTTAAGATGAATGCAACTTCATCGAGTAGAACTTTTACAATAGCCGGCTGGTGGAAAAAAACTTGGTCACATTTTTAACTCTGGGAAAATCCGCAAGCGTTTCAAATTGTGATCCTCTTCGGAGCTCTCTCTTTACTTTATATGCGCAATGTACAACGCTATTGCTCTAACACAAAACTTTTTATTTTCGTTTATACCGAGTCAATCGTCCGCGAACATTTTTCAGGCAAAGTTTAACAGTGGAGGCAATCGCTCCTGAAATTCGAAAATGAAATCGTTCCGAGCGTCGCCAAGATTTATCGATGGATGTTTGAATTTACTTTCAAACTTTCCTGGCATAAAACTTATGACACGTAATCGTATATTATACTCGAGATTTTTTCTGCATTCGGAAAATTTATCTTTTGTAACAAAGTAGCTGTTGGTGAAAGTTTCTTTGAATTTGTAAGTCTGAATTCGTACGCAGCGATCTGGTCACTGGGGCATACCGTGTTCCGAAGTAGAGGCGATGTTAAGCCGCGCAATGTGGGGCGACCCTACC
>CM067885.1:7548025-8024713 GCA_034621355.1 Mycalesis mineus
TGCGTATCGGATATTGAACGTGTCGACACTCGACTCAGGCTGGGTCTCAGTGACTCGCGCATTATTATGATAATGCGGGCGGTTCGATGGTATCGCTATCCGCTCTCATAACACAATTGAATTAGCATAGCGCAGTGTCGGCCGCGGCGGGCGGTCCGAGCCACGCGACCACCTAAGTACCTACGACGTGTTTGAATCCATTTGGAATACTTATTATTATCACATTTGAATCTTTATAGTTTTTGGATTAGCTCTTAGACTAGCTTCATGAAAAAATCAGAGATGAATACTCAATAATTTTTTTTAACAAAAAATAGAACCTACAAAACGCACTAAAAAGTAAAAAATAACTGTCATTTAGTTGCTTTAATTTACTTAAGCATATCTATGAAGTCGGTGCCAGCCAAGTTTAAGGAACATTTATTTTACGTAGTAAAGCAGTTTGTGGGTTCTAGGTAACGTCTTTAAAGTAGTAACCTTGGCTGGCACCGACTCCTAGATATGCTTAAGTAAATTAAAGCAACTAAATGACACAGTTATTTTTTACTTTTTAGTGCATTTTGAGTCGGTACGATTTTTTGTTAAAAATTTTTGTTTCTTACTTTTTAGTGATTTATCGCCACGAAACGTACTCGTACTATACTGTCATAGTATATTATACGGCACTAGTAACCAAAAAGCTACCCATACCGAGACAAAAACTGAAATCGCTTTAAGCGTGCCTCCAAAATTTGAAGAGTTCCTTCAATTTCCCCAGGATATCGTCACCTTGGAAGTATGTCCTTTCTAATAAAACACAACTCTGTAAAAAGTTATGCGTGGTCATACATAAAAAAAATATATACGTGTCGAATTGAGAACCTCCTCCGTTTTTTTTCGTCGGTTAAAAATTAACCAAGAACCACTAAATTGTATTTAGAGATTTGCTGTGTAATGGTCTGAAGGACATGGTCGTCGGTGAATCGCAGTACAGACACTTGAGGCTTATCACCTACCCCTTAGGTTTATGGACTCTGCTCAGTGTTGCTCTGTTTTTAGGCGATGATTTTCCATTTATCATCAGGTAGGTCTGCTTGTTCTCTCAATTATTACTATATGAGTGACGAAGAAAATATAAGCGCATAATATCTACCTATAAAATCTATGGTCTAAGGTTGACGTTTTCAGGTAATTTGTAGAACGTATTCCTCGACTTGCAGTAAAGCCAGCATATTTATGCCACATATCATCATGACCATTTATATAATCATCAGGCGACGGACGTCCACTGCTGGACAACGGCTTCCTGAAAATAAGTAGTTACTTCCAAGCATCACCATCTATACTATAGCAAAACTCGATTGAGAATGCTTGTCAACAAACAAATTTAAAATGAAAGTAGAAAATGCATCACATTTCATGCCTAATAAATTAAAAATAAAGTTTTGTTTTTTGTAAAATCTTATTTAAAAGATACTGAATATATTAATTAGTTTTAAACTTACTAATCTAATTTGTTGTCATGAATTCGTCATTAACGAGTTAACCAAAAAAATTAGGTGTAGAATGTCTAGTGATTTCTACCTGAAAATAAGTAGTTACTTCCAAGCATCACCATCTATACTATAGCAAAACTCGATTGAGAATGCTTGTCAACAAACAAATTTAAAATGAAAGTAGAAAATGCATCACATTTCATGCCTAATAAATTAAAAATAAAGTTTTGTTTTTTGTAAAATCTTATTTAAAAGATACTGAATATATTAATTAGTTTTAAACTTACTAATCTAATTTGTTGTCATGAATTCGTCATTAACGAGTTAACCAAAAAATTAGGTGTAGAATGTCTAGTGATTTCTACCTTCATTTTCAATTTGTTTGTTGACAAGCATTCTCAACCGAGTTTGGCTTTAGTATAGTGTCGATTATCTGTTATATTATTTAATCCATTTACTAGATAATAAACCACATCAATGGTTTTATCAAGTACATAGGCTATAGCATCCATGGGCCATGCTAGCATGAGTTAAGTAACTCGTAAGTCTAAAGTGAAAGCTGTGGATGCAGCTAACGTATATTTACTTACAAGTGTTTTATGAATGGGATTCAGTCATGTTGAATGAACTGACCACAGAGACCACGAAGTTTATGATGTAAGTGGATGAGTAAATGTCTATGGTAAATGTGTGTGTAATTTTGTATAGGTGCAAATAATTCAATGGTTTTCATTCTATACCAAGAACGAAGATGATGAACGCAGAACCCTTAAATTTCAAGTTAAATCCAAGATCGATGATTTTTAATTTACACTGTGTAGTGTAAATTAAAATCATCATTATATCATTAAAATAATAGGTGCACTACACGTTTAATGCATTGCGTAGAATGCAAACTCAGTACCACACAGCTGATCTGATGAGTGAATTAAATGGTGGCAATATAAACTCCCGAGCTAACCCTGAAGACGCTGTTATTGTATTTAGATCAAGCTTTTCTTTTAAAGTATATTTTTAAATTCGTTTTAGATGCATTGTTTATTTTCATTTACAAAAGTTAATTCAGTATCAATTAGTCAATCTTTCGATTAATCAACGGTGTGATTGTGGCATCAATGGCAGGCGCAATTCAAGGGCCCTTGAGTCTTAAGTGCGCAGTTTCGTTAGTGGCCGGTCTGCGTTATTGAGGATGTAATATAAAACAATTGTAAAAGTTAATCAATATTAGATCAGATGTTTACTCTTTATATGTTAATGTAGTATCAATTAGTTAACCGTTCAACAGATCAACGATGACATGCCACCGATGGCACGCGCGATTCAAAGGCTCGTGATTCTCGAGTAGGTACGCGCTTATTCATTCTGTGCAGTATTCAGGGCGGTTGTTTTGTCTCGTTGACAATAAACTAAAAAACTATTAAAATTTACATTCTTAATATTTAATCAGTATCAATGTATAATTTACAAAAGTTAATGTAATGTCAGTTAGTCAACAATTTTTCAACGGATCAATATTATCGCCGTCAATGGCAGGCGCCATTAAGGCCTCTTGAGTAAAGAGCGCAGTATTCATTGCGGTTGGTCTGCGTCGTGAAGGATGTAAATATACTATATTCTTAATATTAATCAATAGATTTACTATTTGGGATTGTTTACTTTACTTGTTTACTACTTGTCAGAACATTTGCTGAATACAGTCAACTGATTGACGACTGACAACCAGCAAGCCGCTAACCAGCTTCCCATGTAGAAACGGTCTTTGCAATTGTTTACTGTTATTTACAAAAGTTAATGTAGTGTCAATTAGTCAACGACGTTTCAACAGATCAGCATTATGGCCATCAATGGCAGGCGCGATTCAAAGCCCCTTGAGTCTCGAGTGCGCAGTATTCATGGCGGTTGGTCTGCGCCGTGGAGGATGTAAAATATCGCTTCGGAGGGCGCTAATGGCGCGCAACCCTCTGCTCGTAAGTAGCAGATATTTTACTCAATGACATGTCGAAATGTTGACAATTTATAAACTCTCAAAGTTGAAGTTATCAGTGAACAAAGAGAAATTTTAAACATTTTGTTTTGGAGATAAACAAAGTGAATTATGTTAGGAAAAGGTACCTATTGAAATACTTTTAAGAGAAGAATCAGAGTTAAAGCATGTACCAAAGTACCAAAGCGTCCTCGAACAAATCTCCTTTCTTTCTTAAGAACATTTCAATGGCAAAGTATGAAAGAAATATTTAAAAACTCAAATATTCCCAAGTTCGAATTGTCTGAACTAGTTCTTCTCATACGTGAAAACTCTAGTTCGACAATAGATAGATAAATATCTATGCTGACATGCTTAAATTTAAAAATAAATCAATAAGATACCTGACTTTTCTGATGACATGTTTACCTATCTGCATTACTCTCTCGGGATCTATAACTGTTGATATATATTGAACTTATCTGCCTATTTCAGAAAATGATAAGACGCTGAATTCTAAACATAAGGAAATTAAAATCAAATCCATAACATCAATTTCATAAATGCTCCTAAATTTCGAATCCACGTTGTAAACATTTACTTTTACTGTTTGCATATAATGATCACGACCCTCATCAATGAGGAAACGACTAGAGGAGGAGGATATAATGATTATTTACTTTTAGTACCTACCCATTTAAAAACTCGAAGCAAAGTCAAAGAGTATAATTCGTAATAATTATTGTTCAATTCAGAATTCACTCCACGAGTATTATTTAATTTGATGATAATTTACTTTTACTGTTTTCAATTTAACGATTACCGCGGCATAAGGATCTTATTTGTTTAAATCCAGCGTCCCACAATAACAAATTGCAAACGGAAAATTTACAGTTAAAAGCCGGATGCTACAGTAACAGTTGATAGTTGCAATTTCCGATAGCACTTATGATGGACATAATGGGACGTGTGCAATGGATTTTACAGTAGCCGTGGATTTATTGGTGGTCCGTTTAATTATGATGGCGTTTTCTATTATGCCGTTGGAAGCTTTATTGCATTTTTCGAGATGCTATAATGAAGCTTGATTTATATTATAGATTTATCTAATCTAAAATTGATAATATTTAAAAAAACAAAGTTAAATAGAAGCTGACGATACTTTGCGAGAGGCTAATATGAATAATGAATACTTTTCTATTTCTCGTGAAAAACTGAGGAATCAAAGTGGTACGAAAACAAAACAAATGTTAAAAAATATTTACGTTTCAATCCAAAACTCAAAATATGCTGACTCTACGATAGTAGCTTTTTTTGCCATAACTGTAATAATTTTTATTTTAATAAGCCTTAATAAGGCAAGAGGATATGGAACTATAAGAGATTGTGGCGCAACCAATACATATAAAATGTTATGACTTTAATAGTTTTTGTTAATGCTAAAATACTTTTTCGAAGCTTTTAAAATATACCGTATTTAAACAGATAATAATAGATAAATAGGAGATAGATAAAAATATGTTGAAATAGAATCAAACGAAACGCGCCAAGCTGTGCCTATAATCTTATTAAAAAGTATCTTTTCATCAAATCTATTGTGAGTTAGATCATGTAACACTTAGCCAACATCTAGTTCAAGATTGACGAGTCACTAAATTAGGTGTATATCTGATACGATAAGTTTGAAATTTGACTCGTTGGAGCGGCGCGATCGAGCGATCGATGTCGCCCGCCCGCTGCTCGCAGCGCCACGCAATGGGGCGTCTTTCTTCCTTTTAACCGAGCTAATGTGCTAAATTAATTGTTGCCGCGACGCCTAAAGTGACATTTGGAACGATTATTTGGTGTTTTTAATGCTTTGCTATTTTATGGTTTAATAATGTTTCATACGCTGACAGTATTATGTCATGCTTTTTATTCAAAGCTGAGATTACTTTATTAGCTTAAAGAAATGACATTTGTTCCTTATGTTTAAAGGTATATTGCATCACCGTATACTTATTCTAGGAGTGAAATCCCATGAAAATCGTAGTGCACATCAATCGAGGTGTTTCCGGTTTTAGTGATATTAACGAACTTGGCTTTCGACACTTCTTAAATCTGTACAACGAATATAATAACAAAACAATTCAATGTCTGCAGTTGCTAGGCTTACTTTACTGGCAATTTTAAACCGTCTCTTTAAGACAAATATGACAGTGCTAGAGTCACTACAAATAGATGTTTTATTGTAATCTGCCAAGAAGATTCGACAAGAAACTCAATACTATATTATTTTACATATTTATGGCCTCTTACCTCTTAGTGGAAGTGACTGAGTGTACGTCAAGTGTCAGTGATAGTCGCAGATAATAGCAAAATTAAATCTGTTGTTAATTCTGTAATTTATTTTTTTCATCAGCGTTATGTAAAGTACAGTTTTCTGCCCGGTGCCGGCCGCCACCCGCAGTGCGGCCGCGTCTCGGCGGGGAGCCTCCCTTTGTACGGAGCGCGTTAAATTAATTGTTGCCGTGACGCGTTTAGTGACATTTGGAACGACGATCATTTGCAGTGCAAACAAAAAACGGCACTCGGGTGATAGTGACGTGTGCTGCAGTTTTGTTGTTCACCGCTTTTAAATGCAAAAACTAATTAGCTCTACACTTGTGTTTGCGACTTTGTAGTTGGCCTCGAGCGAGTTACTCTTTATAGTGAAACATTTTTTCTATTCGCTAGTCAATATTTGATCAATTGTTACATTTATCTGACTGTTTATGTATTTTTAATAGAATAAAATGATCTATAATTTGGCGCAAGCTGCTTTTTTGAATTCTTAAAAAAATGTACTTATCTAATTATTCTAAATGATATATTTTGTAAAACTTGATATAGCGAAATTTAATTTTTCGAAAATCGAATTGATACATTTCCTACAGCAGGGAAGAATCTCTAACACTACCTACACCAGTAACACGTTTCTCTCCAACTACAAAAAACTATCACGCGAGAAAATCCACAGGCTTCTGTTAGTCAGTCACTATACCTATTAAAGCACGAACAACTAAAATAGAAACAACCTCAATCAAGATCCAGCCATCGTCATAGTCACACCGCTCGGTAGATGGCGTTGACAGTAGAACAAAGTGGAGCCGCATTTTATAATAGTGTCTATTAATTAGTGGTGCATCTCCTAAAATAACCTCACCCGTCATTGGAAGCGTTTTGACAGGGTGCGATGACGGCGCGGCGCCTGTGCCCACGTGACTTGCAACTTGCAGCCTTTGCGTACGCCGACTAACAAGGCGGGCTAATGCAGTGAGTTGCAAAACTTAGTCTAACACAAATGCAAAGAACTATCGTCCCTTTATGTAGAATTGTAAGGTATAGTTTTCTAGAGCAAATATTTTTTACCTATGCGCACAGAAGCCGGCTACTATTCTGATGACATTAATGACTCTCATATCAGATTATTTTTACTGTTGAGGATGTTAGGAAGTGAAGTAAACTTGTCTTCTCCATTTATTGACGGCCTCCGTGGCGCAGTGGGTAGTAACCCTGCTTCTGCGTCCTAGGGTGTGGGTTCGATTCCTATATCTGGAAAATGTTAGTGTGATGAGCATGGATGTTTTCCCGTGTCTGGGTGTATATCTATATATTATAAGTATTTATGTATAATATATATAAAAATATTCATCAGTTACATAGTACCCATAACACAAGCTACCTAAGCTTACTTTGGGGCTATATAGCGATGTGTGTAATTGTCCTATAATATTTATTTATTTATTCCCTTATTCCCTTTATGTAAAAGGAAGTTGGGTCTAAAAAGCAAGGGGTGGGATGTAAAAGCAAGAGAAATACATTAAATAGACGCGATGTGATCAACATCTGATAGTAATCCTTGTATAACAAACATTATCACCCTAGGCATGCTAATCAGCATTAGAGCAGTGTAAGGGTCTAAGGTGCTCCAATCTGATATTCTGATAATGTGATAATCATATTGATGAGGAAAATCATATCTACTAGAACGGGGTCCACACAGATAACCTTTTTGAGGAGAGCTTATCGTAGGAGAGCTAGTTATAAATAAAAATAATTCAAAAATAATTAGAGGCTGTGCTAGGTACATAAGGTATCCCTAACGAGGTGCTCCGGGCAGTGGGTTTGAGGGACCCATCGCCTGTTGTGATTCATCCTCGGGTCGGGGGCGCACCGCATGTTTCTGGTACGCCCCAGACGATTTTTAGGGAATCCATCGATTCTCCAGTTAAGGGTCTGCCTCGATAGACGTAGCTCGCTGGGTTGCGGAAGATTCGCGATACTCCCAGTACCCAGTCATCAGGCGACGCAATGGAACATCGCTGGGTTTTAGAGGATATTGTAGCTGTTTCTTCACTTCAGAACTTCCACACACCCCTCCAGAAACGGCGCTGCTATTGCCACCCTGTTTCCAGGGGGGATGGTTAACGCATCTCCCAGCGTAAAAAAAAGGTACATAAAGTAGCACATAATAACTTTACACTTGTGTAAGTAGTTACAAGTAAGTAGTTGGTTGTACAACAATGTAGGCACATATTTTTTCTTTTGCATTAATGTTTGACGAACCAGTGGATCGTATGATGATGTGAAATTGACCGGCGCGACCGAGCTGCCCTTTACGTGCGTGCCGTTCGTAAATTCACACATTAATTACTTATTCTATAGCCGAAGAACATCCTCTTTTATGTTGTTTGATTAGATACTTAGTCTTCATTTTCAGGGTCATATATAGCCTGCAAAGGCTTGGCCTTCGTATTTTATAAAAGTATACCTATCGAGTATACCTAATAGGGTAAATGGGTAATTCAATATTATGGATATTAATGATTTTTAGATCAAAAAATATTGTCACCATCATGATTGAGAAACTAAGCCTTTGAACCAATTCGATTGTTGAAATTGTATCTTTTGTACCTACCTTTTTTAACTATTCTTTTGTTACTTTAGTAGGTATTATTACCACTAGATATCTACGTCCATTCATTCCTCAGAAAAAGGATCTTAAAGATCAGGCTGACCAGAGAAGGATTTCGATTATTTCATTTGTAATACTAACGGAACCCTAAAATTTGGAACGACCTAGGTAGGTATGGTAGTTACCTAGGTATATACCTATTTAAAGCATACAGCTGTTACGGGTCCAATTACATGTCACAATTTGCCATCTATACGATCGATAACAATCCATATTAACATGACTAACAAGCGATATTAAAAGGTCATTTGTGGTGACGGCAGGAAACTGCAGCCACTCTGCGGTCAAGACGTTTGAGTCACTTTTTATGCTCGAAGTCTTACCGCAATAGGCTGGTCGACTAATTATACTTACAGTAAATAGTCGATAAAACTGGCGATATAGGCAATTTATGATGTACACGCGATTTATAGGTGCTTCTACGCCTTGGGCAATGTTTCCATTTTTTGCCCGCGGACTGCTTCTTAACCGACTGCCAAGAACATAACCCATGTTTTTCCCGTGTATGTTGTTTGTGTGTATTTCTTTATTACCTCACATCTTCCAAACCGCTGAAAGGATTCTAATAATTAAGATATTGTTAGATTTGTCTTGATAACCTAAGCGAATCTGTGAGACGCAATAGTTTGAGGTGAAAAAAAATTTTTTTAGAACACTGTTGCACTTTATACACTTGTGGACTATACAAATATATATTTTTACGTAGTTTTATTTTTTATTCTAAAGCCAATATAAAATACAAATTAAAACTCAATTGAATGAATCTTGTCAACAAACAAATTTAAAATGAAGGTAGAACTCTTTGGTCAACACATTTTATGTCTAATTAATTTAAAATTATATTGTCTTTTTATAAAATCTTATTTAAAAGATATTGAATATATTTATTATCAGAAAATATATTAAAAATAGGTTACCGAAAAATCTAATTTATTTTCATAATTTTTATCGTCATAAACAAGTTATTTGAAAAAATATAGTTGTAAAATATAATAGTGCATTTCTAAGGCCTCCATTTTTAATTATTTTCTGATATACTAAATTTGTCAGAAGCATTTACCATTATCAGTTTGGCTTTCGTATGGTTAGGTTTTTAATTTTATTATTCTTAGGTAAAGATACGGTATTAATAACAAACGCAAATAGGTCTACTTGTGAAAATACTTTTCACATCGTCGATGATCGTCATCGTTATGTTCATCAGCATCATTCCACATTAGTCATCGTTACCTAACATCAATAGCAAGGACAGACCTTCCTAGTCTACGAGAACGCGATTTAAAATTTAAAACCTATCACACATTCATAAATGAATGTAATATTATGCTCAGAATTATCTAGAAATTATATATTAATATAGATAATATAAGCGTGCTATTTTTAATTACAATCCTTGTAGATAAACAGATATAATGGGTGCATTATATCTGTAATTATAAATTATATAATTATAGTTAATTAGTCGAAATTAAACGTGACATAAATGATAGAACATAGCAGTGCCAACAAAAGTAACCAATTTACATGCAACACCACAATTAATATTAATGAATATTCATTAAAATTTAATTGCTCTGCGTTTGTATAAAAAATCCTTCACATGTAAGGATTTTTTATTCAATCATGTTGTCAATTTGAAGAATATTAAAAAGGCAACCAATGGACGTCCCTTGATATACATAAATAGGCCTTCTGTAAGGAACTGCAAACAACACGGTTTTAAACCTCCTGAGTCCAGCGGTTCTTTGCAACTCCTTACAGTAGGTAGGTTCTTATAAGATTCATAGTGATAATAGTGAAGCTGTATGGAATCCCAAGCACCGAAGTTTCGTTGGTGTGACGAATTAAAATGTATAGCGTACACAAAGGCTATTAACGGCAAAAGATAGAGGCAAATGGAAGGAACTGGGGGAGGCATATGCCCATTGAGGGAACCTTATATCAACAATATCAATATTGTACATATTACTAACAATTTAGGATAAGTACTTTACTAACATTAGGTTTAAGAAATATGAATTCTTTTGTGAAGATTAAGGATAAATAAAGGCTTTATTATTATTATAGAATCCCAAAGAATATTTACTTTCTAACAGGTACCTTAGTACCTTATCTTCTAACCTAGCTAACGAGAAAAAAATCTTCATATTATTACAATGCTATTTTGTACTTAAAAATTGAATTGTTTTACATTTTTAGCCGAGATCAATAAATTTATTAAGATATATATGCCGTACAAATTATATATGTCTATGTCTCCTGCCCCAAGTGGGCTAAACTGCGCACAGACAAAAAGTCGGTCAGACATAACCTCAAAATACGAGTAAATCTTCCAAAATTAGCGAGCGGTTTAGTAAATTTCAGAGTAGGTAGACTTATTCAGACAGACCTGCATATCGTTAGCCTATTTACGATTTTGATTTTAGTGGTATTGTTAAATTTGTTACACCGCTGACGGCCGGTGACAAATAACACCATAAATAACGTAGACAAGGTTTACAGAACGACTAAATTTGCTTTAATATTTCACAAGTTATTACAAGTAAATAAAGATAATTTATATTCGAGACAAATGCAATATTCAGGTAGGTACTTATGTCAAATAAATTATTAGAATGTGCGCAAAACTGTGGACAGACAAACAGTTGGACAGACAAGAGGTCGGACAGATATATCGATTAATTCTCAAGATAAGTAATTTCTAAACTTAGCAAGCCGAATAAACTTCACAGAATACTTATTCAGACCGATCCGCACATCATTAGCCTTTTTACGATTTTGTGTCCGGGCACCGAGTACGAGTGGCATTGTTAAATTTGTCGCAGCGCTGACGGCCGGGTAACGTACGCCACCATAAATTAAATTAATGAACGCTTAACTTTGCTTTAATATTTCACAAGTAAATATCAATAATTTATACTCTCGACAAAACATTATTCAGGTACTAATATCATATAAATTATTTGAGTTTGGGGAAAACTGCGGAAAGACAAAAAGTTGAACAGACAAGAGGTCAGTCAGATATACTGGTTAAATCTCAAGACAAGTAATTTCCAAAATTAGTAAGCCGAATAAACTTCAGAAAACACTTATTCAGACAGATCCGCACATCATTAGCCTTTTTACGATTTTGTGTCCGAGCACCGAGTACGAGTGGCATTGTTAAATTTGTCGCAGCGCTGACGGCCGGGTGACGGATGCCACCATAAATAACGTAGCAAGATTTAATGAACAACTTCAATATTTCACAAGTTATTACGGTTAAATTAATTAAACGTGTTTAAAATTGTAACAATTTACTGGATGTGTTAACATGTCATGGTTACCTAAGTCTTTGTGCGGGTTTCTTTATGACGTGTATTATACAGCAAGGTTACTTGAATAAAAAAAATACAAAGCCAAGATCGCCTTGCAATATTATTATTAATCTTAGCAATATTTTATAGATAAAACTTGACTTTATAGGACTTGGTAGTTACCTACCTAAATACTTAGTTTATTTTTTTATCTTGAAAAAAAAGGTTGCGTGACTTGCTTATTACCATTACCTGTCAGCCACAGACAAAATCTAAAAAGATATAATGTTAAAAATCAACACACATCACAGATGGTGATGATGATATATAGAAGAAACAGACTCCATAATTAATAAGTAATTTCTTAGTCAAGAAAAGGAATTACAATGGAATTTATTTTATTTTCTAATACGCTTATTATGTGTAAGCAGTTTCAATATCATGTCTGTGAATGAGTAGGTCGTGACTCTAACCATGGTTTCGGAAAGCTGTTAATCTTCAAAGGATATGTTACCATTAAAACTCGTAAGTTACAGTAGACGTCCTCTCTTGTGTGCAGACGAAAGCACAGCCGATTGCTTCTACGAACCGTTGACATTAAGAAAGTCACCAGTTTTATTGTTTTCCTCAATTATCTTGTTAGAGCAACATAAATAAGGCGCATGTTTCATGAGACCCACTAACAAATCTAAAACGGTAACAGAAATCACGTGTGCATTTAACGGTTGGACGGAATGTCGTTGCGCAGTAAATATCATTTCCTGACAGCTTCATTTAAATACCTTTTGTCAATGAACGGGTTAACACGTCCCGGGACGCAATAAAAAAGATGTAAGGTAAACGCTGGTAAAGTCGACAGTGTCCCAATAGCCGTCATAATATGGAAAAAGGCCTGTTATTTATTTCTTATAATAACTAAGTAAAATTTATTTATGCTAACATATTTGTGGTATTATACACGATAATTTGTATGCAAAGTTTTAATCAGCACTTTATTGGTGTTTGAGAAACAATAAACGAAAGTTTGCGTTTTTGAATATTTGTATTTTTTTACAGGTTTAGGCACTGAATCGCAGCTCGCCATGCTTGTATACGATGTAACTTTTGTAACATTTGTTGTCAACTTTTGATATATCGAATTCTTTTATAGAAGAGTCAATTTAATTTTCTACCGAAATAATTAAAAAAACCTTGTTATATTTCTTTTAATTTTTATTTTGAGCGTGTGACATCTACTCGTACTTTGAAAACTTGAACCAGAACTCGTCAAAATTTTGACGACCACTGGGACATACACAGCAAATGAACGTAAATCTGACACCGTTTTTAGTTTCAGCTTTATTGCGTGGGGATAAGGGTGAAAGTTGCTTTAGGCTCGGCCTGGTAGTGTTAAGTCTTTAACTTAGCTTTACATGTTAAGATGATAATATATCCGCTTGGTAGTTACAATGCCTTCATTTTTAACATAAGTCAAAATTGAAGTTAAGTATGATTTTAGGTTAACGTGTTATATATAAATATCAGTTTTACTAGCTCGTTATGCTGCTTTGTTTAAACATATCGTTAGATACGTATTTTTTCATCGCTATTAAAGCGGGCAAACCAGCTCACCTGCGGGTTACCTGATGAGTGATTACCACCGCCTACGTACATTTGCAACACTAGAGGTACTGGTAATGCGTTGCCAGCCTTTGAGGAATTGATTGATTGGATTGCCCCTTAAATACCCCTATATATAATTGTCAGAAAATTCCGCAGCAGGAAGTTGGTTCCAGAGTCTGCATATGCGCGGCAGAAACGATCTAGAAAATCTAGAGGTTGTAGATAGCCAGCCATCCAGATGGTGTAAGTGAAACAGGTTTTTACGCCGCAAGTTCCGCTGAGAGAAGACAGAGGGTAGTATAATTTCGAACAGCTCCTCAGAGCACTCGCCATAATAAAGACGATAGAACACACATAGAGAGCTAACATCCCTACGGTGTTCTTTAGGTCTCCCACTTGCTGGTGAGTTTGGAATTGTCAACAAAGCGAACTGCCCGCCTTTGAATGCGATCAAGTGGAAGAAGTTGGTATTAAGGTGCTCCAGCCCATAGATGTGAGCAGTACTCCATGTGCGGACGTACTTTGGCTTTATACGGCAAGAGCCTATGTTGAGGCTGAAAGTAACAATGATTCAGAGAAGTCTCAATTTCAGACACAAGTCTGGACCTACACTCCTCCAGCTGTTTAAGAGAAAGCTGTACGCGATCATTGTACAGGGCGTCGCCCGTGCTATCATTCGTATAGCAAAGCTTGTTGTTGCTGGAAATCATGTCATTTATGTGCAGAATGAATAACGTGGGCGACAGCACCGAACCTTGTGGAATACCAGTGTTAATTGATTTGGGAAGGGAGCACAAACCGTCGACTACGAATTTAATGCTCCGTTCATTTAGAAAGCTGGCGATCCAATCGCATAGCTTCTCCGGGGGTCCATAAGAAGGTAGTTTGGGCAGAAGTGCGCGATATACGCGATCAAACTTCTTCGCAATATCTAAGCTCGCCGCGCTTGCGGCGTTACTCTCTAAAGCTTGTGCCCAACGGTGAGTGAGGTAAACTAGGAGGTCGCCAGCTGATCGGCCATGGCGAAAGCCATATTGAGAATCGCTGAGGAGTTGATAATTTGTTCCATCACTTTGGAGTGCAGGGAGTTTATAGAAATAGGCCTATAGTTGGATGGAATTGACTTATCGCCTTTTTTGGGTACTGGGTGTACCAAGGCAGTCTTCCAAGTAGTCGAACAGTACTGGAGGAGTAGGATAGTTGAAATAGACGTGTTAGGATTGGAGTCTGCTCTGGTGCACAAGTTCTCAACATAACCGCTGGGATACCATCCAGCCCACTTGCCTTGTTGATGTCTAGGGACAAAAACGCTTTGTGCACTTCACGCTGGGGGAAAAGTATGTCACGCAAAGAGCTATTACTCCGCGGGATGGTAGGCGGTGTATTTCCGAGAGTAACAAGAATTTCTGCTTTCTCTTTAGCTAATAGGCCAGTGTATCGTCTAATTTGCAGAGCGATGAAAAAAAGCAGAAGTTGCCTTGAATGCCTTTGGAAAGAGACCAAAAAGCACAAGATCCAGGTGGCATTTTAAGCAACCTCTGACCAATTCGTTGATGAACTTGCGCTTTCCCTGGAAGTATTTGTGGGAAAGTTTTCTTCAAGTGTCCTGCATTTGGATCTTTTTGTTACATGCCGTGTTCCACGCTTGGTCACTGATGTTCACGTTTAGGTTCGAGTCGGTCGCTGATTTTAGTTTAATAACTTTGTTTCAGAGGGCAGTGTCTTGTGCGTTCTGAACGAATGGGAACGAGACCAAATAATGTTGCCTATAACAAATGCTTCACAAACAAATTAGCATCGAACTCGATGAAACATAACAACTCACAGTCAATCTTATTATGTTTATAGTACGTCACATTGCAAAATCTCTGTAGGATTTGGATATAGTTCGATCGATTAGCAAGACACGGTGCTCGGAAATTTACCATTAACAAGTACCACCAGATCGACTGCATATTATTCCCCCATTATGACTACAGATTTTCAAAGCTGGAGTGCTAATATCAAAACAATCATAACATATGTATTGAACTAAAAAAAATAATTAATAAAGTGAACTTTATGTCTAACTCAATAAAGTTCAAATTCTTTTTAAAAATTGACGAGTTCTGGGACATTTTGACGATAATTAGGACAAACCTGACGGATACTGGTACAAATCGCTCATTTTGAAAATTTTTTAAATATTTAGTTACATTATATTAACTAATTAATACCAAAATTATATTTCTAAGAAATTAATTAAATTTGCTCTCTTGTCATGTAATTAGTTTTTCTCTACTATGACTAGTAGTAATCTGGCAAGGCTGCAAAGGTAGCGAAGTTCAGAAACTGACGACTATTGGGACGTTTACCTTACGAGAATATGCGGTGATATATGGCGAGCAGGCGCTACCGTGGACGCGGTATGCTTTTTTCGTAATTGCTTTATGAAATTTTTTAATTAGATTGCTTGACGATAGTTAAATTATGATGTTGTACAATGTAAGATACCATAGATATTTTACTTGGAACACCTTTACGAAAAAATGTTTACAGACATTATTTCAGTGTCTATAGAACATTTTCAACCAAATCGTTTTCCAAAAGTAAAATGCTTAGATACATAGCCTACTAAGGTGAATAGATATGTAAAGTCTCTGACACTCTAAAACAGATTAAAAACATTTTTTTTAAAAGCCGTAACATCTTTCTACATCTTCGTCGGTACTCCTACTACGGTACAAGAAACATGTTAAGTAACAAATCATACGACATTCATAAAAAATGAAACTATAAAAAAAACATGAAAATTCCCCAGAAAAGTGTTTTTATGATGTAAAAGAAAAATTTGTACACCATCTCTTGACCTAATTTCAGTTAATCCTTAAACCAAAAAAAAAAATCCACAAAAACACATCTGACTATTGTCACCAGTGAACTATAGCTCAAGAGCTAACCCTGTTACATCGGATTTGTCGCTCTCGCAGCACTCAGCGATGACAATGCATCAAGCACCTTAATCCCGACAACAGCCATTTAGGGGCATTACAAATAAAAGTTTGTCGGCCGCTTCGCTGCCACAATGGCCATTGACTGGCTTCACGCTGCGAGCCGTGAATGGGCCAGCGCCAAAAAAATCTATTAGACACGCATAATGGTTTGATGTATCGATGTGTCCTCTCGATGTGTGGAACTTAACTGTATATTGATTTTATTTATTTCATTGTATTTATTTAGGTATTTAGTTAAGTTGAAATTTTTTAATGAAATTTTTTCTCACGTTGTCCATAGATACTTTGCAATTGCTAATTTAATTTAAGGTCTCTACGACACGTTTTACCCAGTGTGGAGAAAAGCAGTACCTAATCTTAGCCTAACACTAAAACTGTAAGGTGTTTTTTGGCAATATTTTTTTTTTATTTGGAGATTTTGGGTAGGTTGACACTCATTTTATTTTTAAAAATAGATTATAACTGGTTAGTTATGAGTTTGAATCCCGATTTCTTTAAATTCAGGAAATGGCTCGTTTGTCCAATGGTTAGCCTATGCGGGTTCAGATCAGGAGGTGTAGGGTTCGAGTCCCAGGTCGGAAAAAAATCTTAGCCTGAAGTTGGGAAAATCGTTGAGTAGATATAACAACATATATATGAGTATAACATTGACAATAACATCTGATATTGATCGTTACTAAACAGTAACATTAGCTCGACCGTTAAAATAGGCGAAATTGAAATTATCCAATAGGTGACGATATCTACCTATATATATTTATTTATTATGTTATGTCAGTACTTAGGTAATTAAGTTGCAATAAAAAAATTAAAAAATAACTGTATCATTTAGTTGCTTTAATTTACTTAAGCATATCTATGAAGTCGCTGCCAGCCAAGTTTAAGGAACATTTATTTTACGTAGTAAACGAAAATAAAAACGCACTCAAATTAAGTACATTAAAGCAACTAAATGTGTCATTTCTTACTTTTAGTGATTTATCGCCACGTGACGTACTCGTACTATACTGTCATAGTATATTATACGCTACACTAGTAGCCAAAAAGCTACCGATACCGAGACAAAAACCGAAATCGCTGTAAGCGTGCCTCCAAAATTTGAAGAGATCCTTCAATTTTCCCAGGATATCATCATCGTCATCAGATCCTAACATGATGACAATGGGACCACCTTGGAAGTATGCCCTTTCCAATAAAAAAAGTCTGTAAAAAGTTATGCGTGGTCATACATAAAAAAAAATATATCTAATATCTAATAAATACGTGTCGAATTGAGAACCTCCTCTGTTTTTTTTCGTCGGTTAAAAAGAACCCAAAACCTTTTCCAAGTTAGCATTCTATCAGAATGTATCATTATTTAACATTAGGTGTATTACCTACCGGTCAATGTACCGGCCTGTTATTGAATCAAAAGAAAATCCCTTCAAATTTTCATACTTAAACATTCACCATATCCTGACATTTTCACCAGGGTTATGATTTGTGAAACAATCAATGCCTATATTAGATAATATTATAATCACTTTCAAATCGCATTTCGTAATAAAGTGCATCTATTGTTCCCTCTTGAAATAAAATTATCGATTTATTGGTAAAATATTAGATTGTTTTCAATTGTATATCGTCTTAGAACAATACCTTATTGTTCTCCGTTTCAACGCTTCATAAATCTAATAATCGAATCCCGGCCTTCGATCAGGATATCGACGATAGAATGATACACAGATAGATATAGATAGATACAGTCAACTTAAATGAAAAGAGTGAATTAAATGATACAGTATGCGAGCTGTGGCGCTGTGGGTAGTGAACCTGCTTCTGTGTCCAAGGCCGTGGTTCGATTCTGGAAAATATTTGTGTATGAGCAAGGATATTTTCCAGTGTCTGAGTGTTTATCTATGTATTACCTATAAGTTTTTATGTAGGTATAATATACACTGGAATAAAATATTCATCAGCTATTTTAGTAAGTACCCGGAACACAAGATTATTTTGAGGTTAAATAGCGATGTGTCATCCAGATGTTTTTAAATAAAAATGGTTATCGCAAGCCATCCTTAAGAGATAAATAAGTAATTATATTATATCAACGAAGACTTTTTATTAGTCCCAATAAGTAAAGAGGAACATTCCTTCCATACATTGTTTTTTTTAATCTCGAATAGATAAAGCAGCGTTTGAAATGAAAGCTTCTAGGTGGCTTAAATTTTTCCGACTTTCCAATAATTATCGTCATATTTCAGCCAGTTTTCAAAAAACCTCAACAAATTATATGCTCAAACCTTCCTCAAAAATCACTCCATCTATTAGCGGATGATACGGATTTAGTAGTTTTCGGTGATTCTATACTTTTTGAGTTTTTCGCGATCAGACAGACGGTCAGCTAGAAGCGGGACTTTTTTTGTAACTTGTAATGATTACCATTCTATTTTGAGTAGATAGATTCATAGAACAAGCATAGCTAGTAGAAACATTTTGATTTAAAAATGTCTTACTTCTCAATTTTGAAGTTTTACCGCATTATATATTTAATTTCTAAAGCTATGTCGTAGGTATTCATTGAAACGGTAAATCGGTTATTTTCAGATTTTCCATAGGTAGATAGAAGTTCCAGGAACAAATAGAGGGCATTTAGATGGCATTGAGGTACTTAGTTAACCTGATGTTAAATGATGATGCAATCTAAGATGGAAGCGGGCTAACTTGTTAGGAGTGGAACGAAAATCCACACCCCTTACGGTTTCTACACGACATCGTACCGGAACGCTAAATCGCTTGGCGGTACGTCTTTGTCGGTAGAGTGGTAACTAGCCACGGCGAAAGCCTCCCACCAGCCAGACCTATACAAATTAAGAAAATCTCAATCTGCCCCGCCGGGAATCGAACCCAGGACATCCGTCGTATAAAACCACAGCGCATACCACTGCGCCACGAAGGTCGTCGAAAATTGTTTTGAAAAAAACAAGTAAGTATCTACTAACTTACTTGTTTTTTCAAAATTAGAAATTCCCATTGAAAATCTTTGTCCCGAGTTTGAAAGTTGGTGGTATGTAATGCAAGGAATAGCACGTCAAGCCATCGGTCCTAATTATTATCGTCATCAACTAAGACGGATTGAAGACATCAACGGAAGAAAGAAAGAATTACACATTATCACTCAGCCCGCCAACTATTGGAGCAGCGTGTTGGGTCCAATCTCCATATACCTACTTGTATAAAGAAGAAGGCTCTGTGGTTCGAATAGACTAATTATGATGATACCAACCATTACGTAGATGCCGTCGGCTAACTATATTTAGGTATACCTAGATCACCTAGGCATTAAATGGTTAGGTGTACCTAACTACCTACCTATTTATCAATCAAATACCTATTTGTTAACTGTCTTGTTAGTAGGTAGGTACAGTGGGTAATTAATCGCGGATTATGAAGACCCAGATTCGATCCGCGGAAGAATTGGTTGTGCAACTAAAACTCAATATAAGAGGACTTTCGTATTTTTCTGTTTTGTCTGCGTTGAACTTAAGACCACAACCTTTATGACTCATTTTCAAAATTATGAATCATTGTGCCTCCTACCTTTGTACCGTTGTAAGCAAAGATCACTGATGTAGGTAGTCCATTAGAGAAGAAAGTACTAGGTAGTTATTTTATTCAGGTAGGAAGTTCTTACTTAAAAGGCTTTTAAAAACTTATTTAAAAAAATGGTAATTTAATTCACAATTAATCTATATATGTACCTACTGATGTACCTACCTACCTACTGAGTAGGTAGATAGGTAGTTAGGCATCAAGGTGTTCATATTGCATATGCAATTAGTTATTCCTTTTTTGTTTTTAAGAAGTTAATAATGGAAAATTAAAAAACATACCTAAATGCTGACTTGTTGTCTACCGATCTTCATAGGCAAAACTTTAACATAATACTTAGATACGTACGTAGGTATGTAAGTACCTACTGCCATAAAAATTCCTATCAGACTTTGCATTTCTCCCCCAAAATCTCTTAATTACGTACCTTCTTAATTAAGTACCTATCAAGAATCAAATACCTAGGTAAAAGTAGGTATGGGAAAACCAACAAATGTTTATAGCTTTTATCTACATATTGTGGTACTTGGTACCAAGGTAGGCAGATAATAACAAAAAGAAACTCACTATGGATTTGTTAGGCGCCGGCAGCGGCCCGTACATGTCAGTGATCATGGTTCACACTAACACATGTCAGCGCAACGCACCGACCAGATACAACACTGCAACTGACACTAAAATATACAACAAATACTAAGAGGCCGACACGACATCAAAGAGGTCGACGCGATGAAAGAGGCCGCCGTCAGAGGCGACGAGCTCGAAATTCGAATTTGGAATTCACATGTTCCGAACGTCTCGTGTCGCGGCGCTCGGGCGCGCGTTTACGAGTGCGGGAGCGGCGCGCTTTGTGGGGGGCGGAGTGGGCGGTCTGAACCAATCCCAGCCTCTTATTGCGCCCCGCCCACGCCAAGCCCCGCCCACAAGGTCGCATATCGATCGCACGCGCGACTCCATTTTATTTCGGCTCCCTCAATTTGCATAAAGTTTTTTGTTTCAAATTACCGATAAGTTGGAACGATTGCTTGCTTTGCGGTTTAATGCGTTACGGGTAGTTCTATATTTACGAGTAGGTATGTGCTTGCCCCGACTACGTTATTTTAAAGCTTGGAAATGGAAATATTTTTATTTAAATAGGTTGTGTAAAATGTTTCCTAAAAGCGTTGACAGCAGCAGCTGGAAAAAAATAGGGGGTTCCTACATAGGTAGGTATACTACTATAGGTATACTAGGTACCTACCTAATACCTATCTAAGGTTCGGCTTAGTTATTTTACAGAGTAGGTGTGTGGAGACTGAACTCGACCTGCAAATTTTTAAAAATTTCGGAGAGCTTATATGCTCATGAAAAATGCATAGGTACCTACCTACCTACATAGGTACCTATCCGTATGTGTGAAACATGGTCCTATTTACTTCCTATATAAAAAAATTGTAAATATTAAACTTAGTTATTCCAATATTTGCAATAGGTAGGTAGGTAATGCCCTTGGAAGTTTTTTTAAATTTTCCGAGCGATTCAAATCCACTTACTTTCTGTGGGGCAAGTGTGAGTTTTTCACCGAGCGACTGCGTAAAAACGGAGTCACTCATAACGTCAAATTATATAGCAAAAAAAGCGTTTAATCTACCTATAACTAGAGGGCGCTATTAAAATTCCATATAAATTTGCGTTACGTTTTTACGCAGTCGCTCGATAACAAATTCACAATCGGCACTCAGTAGCCACACTCTGACCTTACCGACTTAGTTCAAAAACTGCCAATTAATGTGGTCTCAATGAATCATATCGGTAGGAACAAAGGCAGATGCCAGTCTGTCTAAGTATATAATAGGTATGTCATAACTTTAAATAGATATCTAAAACTAGTCACACTTTACTTATAGGTAACTAGCTTTTGCCTGCGACTTCGTCCGCGTGGAATTAGTAATTACGGCAGCCTAATTTTTAACCGACGAAAAAAAACGGAGGAGGTTCTCAATTCGACACGTATATTTTTTTTTTTTTATATGTATGACCACGCATAACTTTTTACAGAGTTGTCCGATTTTGATAATTCTTTTGTTATTAGAAAGGACATACTTCCAAGGTGGTCCCATTGTCACCATGTTAGGATCTGATGCTGATATCCTGGGGAAATTGAAGGAACTCTTCAAATTTTGGAGGCACGCTTACAGCGATTTCGGTTTTTGTCTCGGTATCGGTAGCTTTTGGCTACTAGTGCCGTAGAATATACTATTACAGTATAGTACGAGTACGTTACGTGTCGATAAATCACTAAAAAGTAAGAAATAAAATTTTTAACAAAAAATAGAACCGACTCAAATCGCACTAAAAAGTAAAAAATAACTGTGTCATTTAGTTGCTTTAATTTACTTAAGCATATCTAGGAGTCGGTGCCAGCCAAGGTTTCTACTTTAA
Organism: Mycalesis mineus; assembly: GCA_034621355.1. Lineage (NCBI taxonomy): Eukaryota > Metazoa > Arthropoda > Insecta > Lepidoptera > Nymphalidae > Mycalesis > Mycalesis mineus. The sequence goes on from CM067885.1 coordinate 7,570,363, forward strand.
GGACGTTACTTAGAACCCACAAACTACTTTACTACGTAAAATAAATGTTCTTTAAAGTTGCTGGCACCGACTTCATAGATATGCTTAAGTAAATTAAAGCAACTAAATGACACAGTTATTTTTTACTTTTTAGTGCGATTTGAGTCGGTTCTATTTTTTGTTAAAAATTTTTTCTAGTTGTTGTTCAAAACAAAAAGTTTTGAATGTCATATTTATTAATATCTAATCAACTGCCTAAAAAATAGGTCTTAAGCTTTCAAAATGACGATACTTTCATACAACATTTCATCCCTTCTTTAACCCCTTACAACCCTATTTTCGCAATTAAAAGTAGCCTATGTCATTTTTCAGGCTCTAGACTTACTGTGTACCAAATTTCATTTCAATCGGTTCAGTAGTTGTAGAGTGAAAGCAAGACAGACAGACAGACAGACAGAGTTACTTTCGCAATTATAATATTAGTTAGGATTGTTGTTTTAAGTAGGTATTCCTACGAATAGGTTTGGTTACATTTTTCAAATTGAAATTTTGTCGCATGATCCATAGATACTTTTCCATTGTTGCTTATTGTACCTCCTACCTACTTACCAAGTTTAGCTTGTACCATTAAAACAGTCTAATCATCGCAATATCTTAGACCATAAGCACTTATCTACCCATATATCCTTCGGAAAGAACGCTCCTCTCTCCGGAGGGATTTCCCAGCTAAAAATAAGGCCATAGGTATACCTACCTAGCTATGTCATAGTTAGGTACCTACTTAAAAAACGGAGTGGCGCAGTGGGTAGTAACTACTTCTGCGTCCAAGGCCGTTGGTTCGATTCCCACAACTGAAAAAAAGTTGAGAGGTGTCAAGGGACACCCGGATGGAACGAAGTTCCTTTCGATTAATTAGTGAAGGAATTGTAATAAAATTTTATTTTTTTAAAGTAATAATGACACAGACGCGTACCACACACGCGTTTGTTGTTGTACATCGAAACACCAGAGGGCGCCACGAGAGCGCGAGACAGAATACAGCGCGGGCGCCCCCGCCGCTCACGCGCACACACATCAAAGGCGGCGGCAAGATCCTTTGACCAAAAAGTGTCGTGACAACTTTTCGTACGAATTTTTTCCGTCTAGCCCCCTTTCACAACGCGCGATAAGGAACTTCGTTCCAAAAATGTTTGCGTGATGAGCGTAGATGTTTTCCAGTGTCTGGGTTTTGATCTATATATTAAAAGTATGTATAATGTATGAGATTAAATATTCATCAATTATCTTAGTACCTACCCATGACAAAAGCTCTAAGCTTACTTTGGGGCTAAATAACGATGTGTGTACCTATTGTCCTTTAATATTTATTTATTTAAAAACACAATTAGTCAAGCAGGTAGCTAAAGTTATAAGCCCAAGATAAGCTATTAAAATCATTATTAAACAGATCCTAATAAGGAAGAGGAAAGAATTAACCATTCTTAATAATGTAAATCATTAGGAACATCTGTTATCTACTCCCCAAGAAGCCACATAGAGCCCCCAGCCCACCAACAAGGTGTTAAAGATAATGAAATATAATGCGCGCCACAAAAAAGCCCTCGTAAACAGCCAAATAATTCATAATGGAACACGAAAACACCATAAAGGTATAAAATACCACGTGAAAGAAAAAATAAGCGCCCTTCCGCACCCCGAACACATCGCGACCGCTAAGTATTTCCAAAAAGAACGTCGCTTTAAGAATAGCTTAAGCGGCTAATAGTTTTATGACACGCATAACACGGGGAAGATTTTCCGTTAACAGCGTCACGGGATAATCTGACTTATCCCCTCCGAAATAGGGTGTAATTTCCCGTTTAAAAGTGTAAGGAAATGACAGTCGCGAGACATTATAGGGACATTAGGGCGATATAAGGTAGGAACTGTATACTGTGGCTAGGTGCAAAGGGTGAGGGGTAAAGGATAAAAGTGGGCGTGTCCGGGATAACGAAATAAAACGCCCGGGGCCAGAGCGTGCGAACCGCGCTTAATGCAATAATATTTTAATTTGGACTCAAAACTCACGCTGGGATGCAAAATTACTGTGCGAGTGGGCGGCCGGCGCGAAAATCGAGTTACAGGGTGTTACACGGCTATGTGCCGCGTTGAGATGAAGTGACGGTTTTAATGCGAGTGTGTGTACGATGATACGTGTAGACATGCTTATCTACTTGTTACCAGGAGTGTACTTAGATATGCCTTATGTATAGGTATCTACCTTTAGTAAAATTGATGACTTTTTATAGTATATTTGGGTAGGTACGTTAATTTTTATACTTTTCTATAAAAGCAGAAGCTAAGTAGGTATTTATGACAGGGATAATCAAGGGCCTTAAAAGGGTCCTATCTTTTATTCTCTCTAGAAGATAGCTACCTAGGTACCTACTTATGGTTGCCAGTGTAGGTACTTAATTACTTACTTAGAGATACTTACTTGGTTACAAGAAGTCTTTCTCTAATAGATAATTTGTTGTCTCTGAGCATCGCAGGACAAGAGAGCTTAAAGAGTGATTCTCAATGGTGTGATTATAACAGGCTGAGGCTGAGTCTGAGTCCAAGTATAATATGAACAAACAGAGCGGTAGGTACGTGTACTCGTAAGTGGCAAACGTGCCCGGGCGGTTGATACGGCCGGCGCCTGTCACTTCCGCCGCTTCCGCCGGTCATTTGTGTTGACGCGCGCCAATCTAATCATCTGCACTAGCTCACCTCTGTTACTAACTACGCTAAGTGTATTTACCATCACGTTATCAGAAGTTTACTAACTACTAGTTCTTGACTGAACCGCTGCAGAGAATAAGACTGGGCTTAGGATTGTACCTAGCGTTTGACTCTGTGACTATATTTTGTATGAAACTGTAATAAAAAGGGCAAAATCATCAGGGCACCAGTTGTAGTAGGCACCTACTTAAGTAGTACCACCAACTTTCCAATAAACAAAAAAATCTACATTATTTCCATTATAGCAACCATGACTTGAATTTAATAAGTATTTCATGGTTGGTTAATATATTATTGTACCGAAGGTTGGAACGGTAGTGACGTTTGAACAACGAGGATGAATTATCATTTCAGAAAGAGCCTTTTGAAGGTATCAATATCATGTATAACATTGATCTGTAATTATCTAGTTTTAGGTATTTAAACCTTTACACCCGCCAAAAAATTTGCATTAGAGCAGCGTGAACAATTTAAGATCCATATTCTCCTCTAATACTGGAAAGAGGAGGTTGTTGCCTTTGTAGTAGTAGTAGGTAGGTACATTAAAAGTAGGCTGAGTGTGATAAAAATATATTTTAGTTTAGCAGACGAATTGTAAAGGAAAACTCTTACCTCCCTTCACTCCTTGAACCTCCCGACTCGAGGCAATCAAAACCTATACCTCCCTATCTTTAACAGATCTTCACTCAAAACTAATACTTAGTTCTTATAGCAACAGCCTTAAAAGCTTTTATGTAGCTAAATGTAAGCTCTTCGACTTCATGTTTGGAAAATGATTTTCGATTTTACTGCTCACGACTTAAAGTTGAAAATGCGACGGCCGCAATACAGAATTTTAAGGTTATCTATATCTATATATATGAATAAAGATGCTTACAACCACTCTACGTAGTTCAATGAATCCCTCATGAATTTTCTGTGCATTTTGTACGTGTCATGGAGAGCCACTTCTACCGATTTCCGCTTAAGGAAATGGTCGAGATATAAGTCGCTTTTTAAGCTTAACCTTTTTTTAGGGACTGTAAAATCTTGATATTATTTTTATACTGGCATGCGACCATACTGTAACATTCTGAAAATATCTACTGTAGGTACTGTAGGCCTGCGAATTCCTAAATCACAATTAGGTATTTTTAAGCCATATCAAGCGGAAGACACAATATTGATAGGCACACCTCACCCTCGAGCGATGCAGATAGGTAAGGTTTTGTTAAACGGTTTTTTAGAAATACATTTTTAGGTAGCTACCCCCCTAAAATATAAATGATTCCGTATAACAGGAAATATTTATCTATTCTTAAGAATTATAAATTGCTTTCTATAAACACAAGAATAATAAAAATGATAAAAAAGGGATAGGATTATGTTCCTAGATAGGATCAATTAGACCACACATGTGCTTAAGCCACGACACCAACTACTATTTGAGACGTCAAATCGCTACAAATAAGGCCAATTGTTACTTGATACATAATACAAGATTAAATAAAAAAATAATAAACCCCCCGGCACTAAAGAAATTCGCATTTTTTTTGTGGCGGCCATTTTGGATTTAGATCTTTTCATAGTGTATAGTATTCTATTAGAGAAATCCTTTCATTTGATTCCCATATTGAGGGAGTTGTGAAAAAATGTAACCTGCCATTTTTAGCCGCTTTAAATTTTCATCAAACATAAGGTAAACGCTGGTAAAGTCGACAGTGTCCCAATAGCCGTCATAATATGGAAAAAGGCCTGTTATTTATTTCTTATAATAACTAAGTAAAATTTATTTATGCTAACATGTTTGTAATATTATACACGATAATTTGTATGCAAAGTTTTAATCAGTACTTTATTGGTGTTTGAGAAACAATAAACGAAAGTTTGCGTTTTTGAATATTTGTATTTTTTTACAAGTTTAGGCACTGAATCGCAGCTCGCCATGCTTGTATACGATGTAACTTTTGTAACATTATTTGTGAACTTTTGATATATCCAATTCTTTTATAGAAAAGTCAATTTAATTTTCTACCGAAATAATTAAAAAAACCATGTTATATTTCTTTTAATTTTTATTTTGGGCGTGTGACGTCTACTCGTACTTTCAATTCCCAACTTGAACCAGAACTCGTCAAAATTTTGACGACCACTGGGACATACACAGCAAATGAACGTAAATCTGACACCGTTTCTAGTTTCAGCTTTATTGCGTGGGGATAAGGGTGAAAGTTGCATTAGGCACGGCCTGGTAGTGTTAAGTCTTTAACTTAGCTTTAAATGTTAAGATGATAACATATCCGCTTGATAGTTACAATGCCTTAATTTTTAACATAAGTCAAAATTGAAGTTAAATATGATTTTAGGTTAACGTGTTATATATAAATATCAGCTTTACTAGCTCGTTATGCTGCTTTGTTTAAACATATCGTTAGATATGTATTTTTTCATTGCTATTAAAGCGGGCAAACCAGCTCACCTGCGGGTCACCTGATGAGTGATTACCACCGCCTATATACATTTGCAACACTAGAGGTACTGGTAATGCGTTGCCAGCCTTTGAGGAATTGATTGATTGGATTGCCTCTTAAATACCCCTATGATATAATTGTCAGAAAATTCCGCAGCAGAAAGTTGGTTCCAGAGTCTGCATATGCGCGGCAGAAACGATCTAGAGTTTGTAGATAGCCAGCCATCCAGATGGTGATAAGTGAAACAGGTTTCTACGCCGCAAGTTCCGCTAAGAGAAGACAGAGGGTAGTATAATTTCGAACAGCTCCTCAGAGCACTCGCCATAATAAAGACGATAGAACATACATAGAGAGCTAACGTCCCTACGGTGTTCTAAGGTCTCCAACTTGCTGGTGAGTTTGGAATTGTCAACAAAGCGAACTGCCCACCTTTGAATGCGATCAAGTGGTAGAAGTTGGAATTAAGGTGCTCCAGCCCATAGATGTGAGCAGTACTCCATGTGCGGACATACTTGGGCTTTATACGGCAAGAGCCTATGTTGAGGCTGAAAGTAACGATGATTCAGTGAAGTCTCAATTTCAGACACAAGTCTGAACCTACACTCCTCCAGCTGTTTAAGAGAAAGCTGTACGCGATCATTGTAAAGGGCGTCGCCTGTGCTATCATTCGTATAGCAACGCATGTTGTTGCTGGAAATCATGTTATTTATGTGCAGTATAAATAACGTGGGCGACAGCACAGAACTTTGTGGAACACCAGTGTTAATTGATTTGGGAAGGGAGCACAAACCGTCGACTACGAATTTAATGCTCCCTTCATTTAGAAAGCTGGCGATCCAATCGCATAGCTTCTCCGGGGGTCCATAAGAAGGTAGTTTGGGCAGAAGTGCCTTATGCCATACTCGATCAAACTTCTTCGCAATATCTAAGCTCGCCGTGCAAGCTTCCCCTTTACTCTCTAAAGCTTGTACCCAACGGTGAGTGAGGTAAACTAGGAGGTCGCCAGCTGATCGGCCATGGCGAAAGCCATATTGAGAATCGCTGAGGAGTTGACGTTCTTCTAGGTACCCAAGAAGTTGATAATTTGTTCCATCACTTTGGAGTGCAGGGAGTTTATAGAAATAGGCCTATAGTTGGATGGAATTGACTTATCGCCTTTTTTGGGTACTGGGTGTACCAAGGCAGTCTTCCAAGTAGTCGAAACAGTACTGGAGGAGTAGGATAGTTGAAACAGACGTGTCAGGATTGGAGTCTGATCTGGTGCTCTTGATGAAGTTCTCAACACAACCGCTGGGATACCATCCGGCCCACTTGCCTTGTTGATGTCTAGGGACAAAAGCGCTTTGTGCACTTCACGCTGGGTGAAAAGTATGTCACGCAAAGAGCTATTACACCGCGGGATGGTAGGCGGTGTATTTCCCCGATCATCAAGCGTAGAATTATTGTCAAAGAGAGTACCAAGAATTTCTGCTTTCTCTTTAGCAGAATAGGCCAGTGTATCGTCTAATTTGCAGAGTGATAGAAAAGAAGAACGGCAGAACGCCTTGAATGCCTTTGGAAAGAGACCAAAAAGCACGATATCCAGGCGGCATTTTAAGCAACCTCTGACCAATTCGTTGATGAACTCGCACTTTTCCCTGGCAATAGTACTTTTGTAGGATTTGGAGGCTGCGTTAAAAGTTTTCTTCAAGTGTCCTGCATTTCAAGTGTATTTTTGTTACATGCCGTGATCCACGCTTGGTCACACATGTTCACGTTTAGGTTCGAGTCGAGGGTAGTTTTTTATTGTGCGTTCTGAACGGATGGGAACGAAACCAAATAATGTTGCCTATAACAAATGCTTCACAAACAAATTAGCATCGAACTCGATGAAACATAACAACTCATAGTCAATCTTATTATGTTTGATTTTGTCTCTTCCCATAACTAGTACGTCACATTGCATCTCTGTAGGATTTGGTTATAGTTCGATCGATTGACGGTGCTCGGAAATTTACCATTAACAAGTACCACCAGATCGACTGCATACTATTCCCTCATTATGACTACAGATTTTCAAAGCTGGAGTTCTAATATCAATAGAATCATATCATATGTATTGAACTAAAAAAAATAATTAATAAAATGAACTTTATGTCTAAGTCAATAAAGTTCAAATGCTTTTTAAAAATTGACGAGTTCTGGGACATTTTGACGATAATTCGGACAAACCTGACGGATACTGGTACAAATCGCTCATTTTGAAAATTTTTTAAATATTTAGTTACATTATATTAACTAATTAATACCAAAATTATATTTCTAAAAAATTAATTAAATTTCCTCTCTTGTCTTGTAATTAGTTTTTCTCTACTATGACTAGTAGTATTCTGGTAAGGCTGCAAAGGTAGCGAAGTTCAGAAACTGACGACTATTGGGACGTTTACCTTAGGTAAGAATACAAACACATTGTCATTCACGTCACGTTTGGCACGCGTGAAGCACCTAATCGAGTAATCATACGCCAAATATGCCTTAGGTACATATTTTTGGAAAGGAGCTAATACTGTTACTACCTGCTACACTGCTGGGCGAATAGTAACCAAGACATACATCGACGTCAAACTTATAACTTAAAAAAACATAATTTTTTTTATCGGTGGTTAAAAAGTAGTAGATCAATATGTCACGCTTACCTACACATAACTCTAATAAGCTGTTATGACGTGGATTTTGGTTGCAATAATGATTAAAATAGACATTTGGAGAATGCCTAAATGAAACAAAACTCCTATGCGATCACTAATTACTAACAAATACTAAAACACAACACACATTATTTTGATTTCAACGCTTGTCGCTGACGCTGTCAAATTCGCTTTAAGTGTTGTGGCCTTCATACTGTTTATTTTACAATACTGCAGAGATAGTTCATCGTTTATATTTGTGCATACAATTCGGCCCCACGGAGCGAGCCCGCGGCGCAACGCGTGTATGTCGGCACATTGTATTACTATTCACTATTATTCTGTAATAGCCCTTTCAATTGCTTCCTATAGGTTTTGAACTTTTGATTTGATGAAAGATTTCACGTGACCAACCGAGCTTTAGCATAAAGCTTCGCGTATGAAACCTTTGAACATAGGTATATAATATACCTAGATACCTGAAAGGTGCTGCTTAATTGCCGGCTTTTCTCAGCACGAATTTGCTTTCCGAACCGGTGCGTCGTAGAGTTATCACAACCAGTCAAACATGAAGTTTCAAACATAACCTAAGTTTTTACTTAAAATAAACTCATTCTGATTTTTTTAAATTTTGAACTTGACACTGTCCGTGTCCGTGTGGAGATAATCGCTTTGATTAAGTTCCAGAGAGAATATCTGGAAGACAAGTATTAAATAGGCCATATTTTAATCCGGATTGTAATCTATTGTACAAAATTTGATTTTGTTTTATTCAACCATATTTATTTAATTGTAACCTTACATAAAGAAATAAGTAAGAATTTAGAAACAGGCTAAATAGTTCAAGACAAATTTTGCTACCATTATAACATCTCTAATTATTGTATGTGTAAGCGATGCATGAAGTCCTTGCCGGTATTTAATAAAAAAGTATTTTTTAATTAGTTTAATTAAAACTAGTATTTTTTATTTCATTATGATTCATACTGCATACTCAACGAATAAATTTTCCGTCAGATCCAATAATTATCGTTATATTTCGAAAACTGGATAAATTAGCTATATCTACATGTTTAAACCATCCTGTGAAATTACCTACTCTATTTAATGGTGAAAGCTAGTTACTATTTTTTTTTTAAATAGACGAACAGACACGGAGGAAGACTTTCTTTTATAATACATGCAGTGATTATATACACTTATAACATTCGATTACCAGCCACAATTGAATTACTAGGTAGTCTATTAGCAGGTATAATACAATTTAAGAACCGCAAAATAACTGTGAAAACAATATGACACAATCTATCCGCTCGAATGGTCGGTCGATCGTGAATGTCTATAGTCTATGGCACTTACTCTATAAAGTCGATATAATAATCGGCATTGTCTGAGTGGACATCACGTGTCTGCGCGTGACGAATGAATTACATCGCCAACACCATGGCTCATGGCTCATGGCGTCATGGCACCTCACAATGCACAAATTACCGATTTCGTCATCCGATATTTCGTTGCGATATAATTTTCCGGCTTCGTGCTCGGATCGCGATAGCGTTTTGTTTTATTCTGCGTCTTTTACATGCCCGCCAGAGATGTGAATTGATATTTAAAAATATTTTTATAAACGAGATACGACTACTTTTTTATTTTCCAACACGTGAATATCGACTACAATGGCAACGTTGTGTCAGAAATTCTTTTGAAGTGAAACTTCTTTATCGGGGTTGGAAAAGAATTTAGTGTAACATTTTTTCGTTACGCCTCACATTTTTCCGTTACGCGCCATCTTTGACTTATGGAAGTGACGTGATAAATATATATATATGTTATATTGAAGTGATCAGCAAAATCAAAGGGTTTATTTTAATTCTAAATCCAGTGAATTGCTAAAAATATTAAATTACTGAATTAAGTAATTACGACATCAATGATAGTAATAATTCTATTACAATTAATGAAATTCAATAATAATCTTTGTAGTAATAAGCTAAAATGAAATAATTGTAGAATTTGTATTTATGTCTATGATAATAAAAGCCTTTTATTAAACTTTATCTAATTTAACTTTATTTAACCAATTTCTGTAAAGTTGCATATAGTAAATTAATTTTTGAAAAATAACGTCATAAAAAAGTTTCACTTCTTACGAGTGTACGCTAGTACACGCACACATTATTTTCATAATAATATCTACTAGAGAGCGTCTGCCAACCTATATTGGAGCAGAGTGGTGGGTCAGATACACAAATGACACGTCAACCTAACCCGATACGACTAATGATTGATAGGCTTAAATTAATCGTAGACTCTGCTATGACAAAATAGTCTTCCGAGCGAATATTGATCCCAAGACTTTTAAGTTTATAGTCGGCGTTTTAATTGTAGAGATAACGCACCATTTTTGCAATTACATAGCCATAACTTAGCGGAAATTATATTTATTGAAATATATTGAAATGTCATTATCATCAGTCATCTTGTACCATGGTCCAGCAGCCAGAATACCATAGCAGGTACTAAAAGTAGTACTAATGGGTATAGTAATAAGTTTAGTACTTACTAATATCTTCATGTCCTTAGGATCCGCGGATACGGGGTCGATACTAACCTAGAAATAAAAGAGTCAATATTAATTTAAATATAATCGAACTTTTTTATGGTTGAGCATGTGCATCGTGACTTAAATTAACGTCACCGGCTGTCAAATAATTTGTTCATAAATAAATTAAATCTATACATATAAATACAATTGTCTGTCCGTCTGAGTGTCTGTTTGTAATATTGATATAACATATAAATATATATATATATATATATATACTTTACATACACTAAAATTATTTTTTTTACAATTTTTTTCTGTCTGTTTGTTCCGGCTAATTTCGTAAACTGTTTAGTCGGGCTGTAAAAATCTTTTTTTATGTAATACTAGGCTCATAAAGAGTCACATAGGTTAAATTACCGCAGGAAATCACACAGAAACGAAAAACCGCGGGCGTGCGCTAGTAATACAATATACGTAAAACATTACAGATAAGGAATTGCCATACTTATATATTTTTAATTATTATAAAATAAATAGGTATTTATTATGTAAGAGTGTGGACAACAAGGCGAGGAACTTAGTCGATTCCTATTAAATAACAGAGCATAACTAAAAAAGCTTAACACCTGCTATTTATTTATACAGGTACTAAAGAAAGAAAAACAACATAATTGCGTTCTAATTTCATTTGTACACTATATTAAAACAACATATTGCCCCTTAAAATCCAGAATTTATTGACAAAACTGTGATTAGAATATATGAATTTGAGTTTATAGTTTGCATTTCCAAGCTTAGGTAGACAAGTTAAATGTTAGATTCGTGGCTATGAATATAAAATGAGCCTCCGCAAAAGGCCCGGGTCTATTACAGTTCACAAAAACAGAAACTAATTAGAAAGTCCCTAAAAAGTCATCATAAGGTGGGTACACGAGCGAATTTAATTTAGAACGTTTTTAATTATGGCAGCAGCGTCGGCCGGTTTCGGCGCCGCGCGGCGGAGACCCTGTAATTATGGGCCAGTAATTGCGAGCCGGACCGAGGCCGAATGGGCCCGGTGCCCGTCTAGCTGTGTAACGATGCCACTGAAATTAGGTACCCTTTTTTGAGCTACTCTACTCATCTTTGTGGCTTTTGATTAAGGTCCTTTGAGGGTAATATGCGTATCAGAATTTCAAAAATTGATAAGTAAGTTGGCACTTATGGGTAGGTATCAAAGTGTTAATTGTTCGATTGTCTCGATCATCGTCAATTCGTGGACATATCGAGATAATTGAAGTTTTACGGTCTGGTGTTAAATGAATCCGACGACTGGATCTTTTCTGTAGGTTTAGAATGTCCAGTTAGGGATATCTCGTGCAGAAAAAAGATATCGTTGCTTAAAAGCGGTGAATCGAAAATATTGCTATAATATAAATTATTTAATAAATATATTTACGTACATTTATGTTATTTTTGCACTGTCTCGCGATCTGGTAATATGATTCCTTTATCCCAAAGGTTGCCTGGTAGAGATTGCTTTAGCACTAAGGCCACCTTTGCACACTGGGTATAACTGAATTGTATAGTTTATTTCTTGTTTGTGATATATGAATGTAAATAAAGAATAAATAAATAAAATTATAAATAAATAATTCCCAACAACTTAATATTATTCTTTGCTTTATTAGGATCATACTTGGGAAAAGTTATTTCACAAACAGAGAATTCAACGTGTAAGCATCTGCTATTAACAGACATGGTTTTTTTTAGCATTTTTATAAACTTTAATTTAGTTAGGTACACAAGATATACAATTTTCTATGGTAGATTCTTAAAGTATAATTAACTACACTTACCTTACCTATTTTGTATAAATGCAAATGGGAAATTGCAGACGTATTTACATTTTACACATTTACAGTAAAAACTGCCAACTGAGTAATTTAAAAAAAGACGTTAAATAATTACTCAACTTGTGTAAAGTGATAATGTATAACACATTAAATAAAAAAATGGTTCTGTGAGTAATTTTCATAGGGGAATAGAAAATAGTAATTACACTACGTAATGCATTCGTCCGGCCGACTTTCTATATTACCTACTCTATATAGCAACAGTCATGTGACAGAGGGGTTGACTGTTTACAATCATTTTAGTAATTTTTTTTTCTCGTGATAATTGAATATTGTCATTTTCTTGACAGTCACCATGGCGCAGTGGAATGCGCAGTGGATTTATAATATGCAGGTCCTGGATCCGATACCCGACTGGGCTGATTAACATTTTTTCAATTAGACCAGGGCTGGCTGGTGGGATTTCGGCCGTGGGTAGTTACCAGCCTATCCACAAAGACTTCCCTATCGCCATGCATATTTTTCTACTAACCAAGCTTAGTCTGCTCTGTATTTTACCCTGGATGGATTTATTGCAGTAGATCATAATATTTTGGTTCTTAAAGAATAAGATAGTGTAAAATTACAGGACAATTTCGGCACCGACGTCATCGGGATCGTGGCCTAGCGCTAAGGCGCTCTAAATGCCTGGATTGCGAGAGAGACGCGGGTTCGAATCCCGTCGGTTCCACAATTTTTTATATTATGTTTATTCTTAAATATAAATAGTCCCTTAAGTGTGTGTAACACTTTTCAATAAAAACTAAAAAAGTGCAAAATTAATTTTAAAAAAAGTTTTTATCGTTAGGTTCTACCTATATTATTTCATATCTAGTTACTTATTATTTCGGGATAATGGCGATAAGCTTTTGCCATGTCTAGTGACCGTTCTACTTGGTTTTACAGATTTAAGAGCCCGGTAGAAAACCAACAAGCAAGCTTAATAACTGCTGAGTTTCTTGCCAACTCTTCTCAACAGGAAACTGCAGCTTTTCGTGTCGGTTGTAGAAACTTGACGTTTCAAAAGTACTTGTAAATAAAGCCTACTCGAAATAAAAAAAAGTTTGATTTGGATTTTCAAGTCAAAGAAATTTTAAATTACGTCGGTACATCCCTCTCTACCGTATTGAAATTTATAAAATTTAGGTAATGTTTTCATAAAAAATATGGCTAAAAAAATATCATTAAAGAAAGTAGAGTTAACTTAAGCAGAGTTAAAAACACGAACTTAATAATGTCGAACAGGTGCGGCTGACTTTATTCTCCAAAAACGAATGGTATAGCCCCCTCTCTCAGAAAACAGTCAAACAACTAAATGTAAAATCAGTAAGTAGCTAGTTATCACTTCCGTAAATATAGATATATAAAATCGATCAAATAAAGTGGTAAGCTTCGCAGGTGCAGTCGCAAGCGGCCACTAGTCAAAGATAGGCTAAAAGGATTGCATTTAATTATGATGACTCGCTCATCGTGAACCGAAAAAATGTTTTAAGACTACATTATAATAATTATACTCTCAGTTGGTACCCGCGTCATAAAAAACATGCCTACTGTTTTTGATCTTTTTGTTGAGCTAATTCGAAGAACAATTTAATTTTAATTGTTCTCGGGATTAGGTTTTAATGGCGATATATTTTTCAGTAAAAATCTCACTCGTATCGTATTACAAACATATGATTATTTATACTAAATCCAAATTCAATTGAGAATGCTTGGCAACAAACAAATTAAAAATGAAAGTAGAAAATGCAACACATTTTATGCCTAATAAATTTAAAATTGTGTTTTGTTATTTTAAAAAATCTTATTTAAAAGATATTAAATATATTAATTAGTTTTAAGCTTACTAATCTAATTTATTGTCATAAATTCGTCATTAATTAGTTAATTAAAAAATAGGTGTAAAATGACTAGTGATTTCTATCTTCATTTTAAATTTGTTTGTTGACAAGCATTCTCAATCGAGTTTGGCTTTAGTATAGTTAAATGTTTTCACTATTAATCTTACCTATAGATATATTATGTAGGTAATGCTACACAAATAGGAATACTCACAGTCGCTTTGTAATATATCTATAGTAATGTTGTCTTTGTTAAACAAAATATCAGCCCTTATAAACGGAAAATTGATACTAACAAACGTTTCCCCTATACTGCGCTTGAGCAGAGTGCAAAAATCGTTTGTTGGAATGAGTATACCATTTTATAATTTCCATCCCAAAGGAAGTACTGGAGTTGCCTTTAGAAAAATTTAAAAAATGTTTCAAAAGCCATTTACTAAGTAAAGGCTACTAAAAAATGACTTTATTAACGACAAAGATACTTGGAAGCAATCAGCTGTTCTTGCTACACACAAGACGCTACTTGCTGTAACCAAAATTGTGATTTTTAGAAAACAAATTGTAACATTGATTTTTAAAAAAAGAGCAACTGCTGAGTTTCTTGCCGGTTCTTCTCCGCAGGATCTACCTTCTGAACCGGTGGTAGAGTCACTACGTACTGACAGACTTGACGTTTCAAAAGTGCTTGTATAACAGCCTACTTGAAATAAATGATTTTGAATTTGACCTAATACTTAAGCATACAATACAAATACATACTTACCGTTATTTTACTGATTTCAGCGAATATTAACAAATCTGTGTGGGTGCAAGGTCATTTTGCTTGCAAATTAAGCAAATACCTTAAAAGGTTAATTTTATTTTATAATAAGCAGACGTTCGCGAACGTGGAAGCGTGTTCCAACCTTCCAAAGACTGCAGAAATAAAAAATATACGTTACCCTTTTTTCAAGATAAATGAGTAGTACCTATCGTTTAAATTATATGCCAATGCGGACTTTTTTATAGTACTAATAAAGAAAAACTTCCATACATTGATTTTAATTTTGACGGGATAAGCAGATAGCCTACCTACATATGATCCTGTTTCGAAAACTATCGACAATAACAGAGCCTCACCTCACCTTGCAAGGCTTATTCTCATGAAGCACGTCACAGTACAGTCTTTAGAAACGCATCAACCTAGGGCTCAGGGGATAATAGATAATTTCACTAGCAAGCTATTCTTCAAATTGAAACGTTTCTATTTGACGACATCACTACTCCGGACGACTTATATATTACATATTAGATACTCGTATGGTTAGGTTAAAATATCGTGCATATAAAACCTTATCGTATTAGTATCTAGGTAGGTAAGTATGTTAATTAACTTAAGCGCGATTACACTCAAACGTTAATTAGTATTAATTAAGTAGTTGTTTTACAAAAAATAAAAAGCTATCTGTTTTTATTTTTTAGGTAAGGTAAGTGAACCTGCGAGTGTTCGTAGAACTGTTGTATTGGCATACAAGCTGCTAAGGCGCCTAGTGTGACGAGCCAGCATGAGGTGTTTGTGCGCCATAATCACTTATAATCATACCAATTAAATATTTTCGTTCCCATTCTCCCCTTTGTTACCGAACTAGCTTTGTTGGATTGTTGACTTGCTCTTGAGAACGTCTTTTGTTCGCTCCTCTTCTACACGGGCTCTACGTGTTTGGTTTCGCGTGAACCGTCTAATTATAAGGTTTTTATTCGATTTTCTGAACATAAATGGACTCATTAATATTTTATTAGATGTATTGAATGTTCTTTAATGCCATTTTGTTTTTCTATCAATCATGCGATAGAGGGAATAAAAAGAAAGCAGAAGGAAATTGTATTAAAAGTGCAATGAAAAAGTATTTTATGAAGGTTTCGGATGGTAATTCATTAAAAAAAATAGGTTTTCACAGACCTACTGATATTATAAGCGCAAAGCTTTGCAAAGATGTATGTAAGTATGTTTGTACTGCTGAATGGATTTTGGTGAATCTGTACAATAGAAAATACAGCTTATACGTCATAATGACACATAGGCTGCACCTAGATGGATGAAACTACGAGCGTACTCTAGTTTAAAATAAAGCAACAACTGGCAACTTTTTTAAAGTAGCTGGTATATCAACGACAGTAAGAAATAGACCTATTTTGATATCTCAAGCATCATACTTAAGTTAATAAATTATTCAAAATATTCACGTTCCCAATACTTACCATATTTTATTTTGTTAACAGATATAGGTAATATTCTATGAGTAAATATGTTATTACTTTGTATTTAATAACCCTAAAATAAACCTTGATACACTGACTACAATTTTTAAGTTAAGTGCTAACCCGTATGGCATGCAGGAAAACTCGATTAATCTATCTGTATGAACAGCTCGATAATTACAGTCATTAGCCACCCTGATATTTATCGATAAAATATCGATTTTTCATGTTGACAATAAAGGAATCAACGGCATTAAATAAAAAATATTTGCCTACATTTTACCGACATTCTGCTTTGGTAATACGATGACTAATGGTTGTATATATAAAACGTGTTATAGAAATGTTTATTGTGTTATAATACTTTTCTAGTATTTATTCAAAACTAAGGAAGGATTATTGGACATCGGTAGATAGATTTCCAATTGGAAATTTACCTACCGATAGACTTATTCTCGTAGCAAAAGTCATATGGCATGTAGGTAAACTGTTACGCAAATATTTTAATTTTTTTAAATTTCTTAAAAAAGTATACTATAAGTAACTATTTGAATCTTAGATAGGAAAAATTTTAAGAGTGTATCTTGTTTTAGATAGGTGAGTAGGTCTTTGCTTAATATAAAAATATATAAGCCAAGAAAGAACTTTAATTATTACAAATTATTTTTCTTTTATCAATAAATACTCGTTATATTTTTAAAGCTTAGGCACAGATAACAAAAAGTAGAATTAATACCTACAAATATACTCTTAAATTACCATACATATTTTTTAAGGCACTAGTACCAAAATTAGATATTTCAGAAATGCGTAGAAATATTTTCTTCATTAAAACCATACTTATTAATGCTATCATTAGAAATTACCTCGTTGAAATAGTTAGTGTTGACATTGTGAGGCACGGGGTGTGCGCCCCCATGCTGCTGGTAGTACGCACAGTTCATGTCGTTTACATCGGCTCAAAAAGCTCAAAAGGCTCAAAAGTGTCACGTGTTACACACACACAAAGGCTCGTACGGAAAACCCGCGATTATCGTAACGAATCGATGCCGCGGCCGAATCTCGCCTACTAATTGTAGGGTTCGGCGGACGACTGAGCGCGGCCGCTCTCGCCGCGTCGCCCGTCCCGCTCGCACGTTTGTTTGTTTACTCGGGGCGGATCGCGCAGGGCGGCTGGCGAGGGCGGGAACTCGCGATAAACTAATATGAACCGATAACGCACTTTTTACTATCAAATAAACATCAAAGAAAGAAAGAGTCGCTACTAATAGTCAAATGTTTCAAAAACTTTGTCGTTGAAAGCTTTACCGTGAATCTGATTTAAAATCTAAAAAAAATTTTTTCAACACAATACAGAACATTTCATAGACTTCGTCGGTACTTATAACATAAAGCCGTAACTTTAACAACTACAAATAAAATACAAGCACTTATGATACGTCAAATTTATCGGTTCAAAGAACTACCGGCTCAAAAGGCAATTTTATTCACTGAGGAGAGCTGGCAAGAATTTCAGCAGTTATTCTTTTAATTATTTATCTACATAATTGTTTTAGCTGGTGGGAGGCTTTCGCCGTGGCTAGTTACCACCCTGCCGACAAAGACGTACCGCCAAGCGATTTAGCGTTCCGGTATGATGTCGTGTAGAAACCGAAAGAGGTGTGGATTTCATCCTGCTCCTAACAAGTTGGCCCGCTTCCATCTTAGATTGCACCATCACTTAACACCAGGTGTGATAGCAGTCAAGGGCTAACTTGTAGTCGATAAAAAAAAAACGTATTTGCTTAGATTAGACAGAGAGACGAATATCTTAGCATTCCATGGATTCACAGTGCGGGTTCACCGTGCCGGTGCCTCCGGGTGTAGGTTCAAGAGAAACGGCGTAACTCATGTCGTGATCAAGCGTTTTTTTATAAGAAGCTACGAACACAAGGTTTTTAGCAGGTTATAGAGAGTTGTTTACCTAACCACATGGCCATATTCGCTAAATATTTATTCACTTTGAGTATAAGATTTTAACCACTGTAATCGTACTATACGTTTCATTGTTATCCGTGAAAACTACTGACGTTCATTAGGTAAATCATTTGCAGAGCCCAGAATTGAATAAGGCATAATTTTGTTCATAAATAAAGTTCGTAAAATCATCATAAAATCGTCATGATTGATAATAATATCAAGAAAATAACTCTACTAGGCGTTTCTTAATCAAGTACCACACAATTTTAAGTAAAGTTGTTTACCTACCCTCGCTATCAAGTGTCGTACTGTGGGTTCGGTTCCCACATCTGGAAAAATGTTTGTGTGATGAGCATGGATGTTTTCCAGTGTTTGGATGTTTATCTTTATATTATAAGTATTTATGTATATTATATATATAAATATTCATCAGCCATCATTAGCACCCATAACACAAGCTACTTACGAGTATGCTTACTTTGGGGCTGTGTAGCGATATATGTAATTGTCCTATAATATTTATTTATTTGCTGCAAAAATTTGCTTATATAAAGCAATTTTTTCAGGACTGATAATAGTCCACGTTGCATTCCTTCTCCGTAACAGCTAGGTATAGAGAGGTATTCATTAATTGAAGGGACAATACAATTCTGCCCAGATATTTTATGTGTTGTAATTCAAACTTGAATTAGATAAAATACTAATGTAATTAAGTAAGATGCTGATATAAATTTAAAAAATCCCATATAGTAACATCTGTTGAAGTATCACGTGACTAGATTTCGCGTGATACCAACAGTAAAGGAAAGTGCATCCTGTCATACGAGGCGTATCCGCCCCCGCGCGGATTGGGGACGTAAAAAATGGACCAATTTTGATAATAACGCTGGGGTAGGTAACGATCCAAATGTACTTTATTACAAACCGGAAACATTTATTACTTTTATTGTTAAAAAAGAACAGATTTTTCGTGAAACTTTATACTTATAATCCGAATTTTAGGTAAACAGCTGGTACTACATCTGTGCTGGTATTATGTCTTAATTTAAGCTGAAATAAAAAAGTTGGATACCTAGATCTACCTAAATTATTTTTTAATCCCTTTCAGCCTTTAACTATCGCTCATATTTTGCTTTTTTCTTTATAATGGACATGTTTTTGACATTAAGATATTAATTTATATAGGTAAGCTAAATTAATATTTTATCCATAAATTCCAACCTCCTTTATGCATATTTTTTTTTAAATTCAAAGTTACAATTATGCAGCTTCAACTATTTAGATGAACTCTGACGACTGGACGGAGTATTTTTTATTAACAATTACTAAGTATATAGATTTTGACAGCCTCCGTGGCGCAGTGGATTTATAAGATGGAGGTCCTGGAGGATTCTCGGCTAGGCCGATTACGATTTTCTAAATTGTTCCAGGTCTGGTTGGTAGGAAACTTCAGCCGTGGCTAGTTACCACCTTTTCGGCAAAGATGTACCACCAAGCGATTTAGCGTTCTGATACATTGTCGAGTAGAAACCGATAGCGGTGTGGATGAAATCACACATCTACTTACTCCTAACAAGTTAGCCCACTTCCATCTTAGATTACATCATCACTTACCATCAGGTGTGATAGCAGTAAAGATATTGAATAAAAAAATATTTTGTCTCAAGGCAGTTTTATCATTACCAGCAATCAAAAAGAAAAGTCATAGGTCTGTGACCTGTAGCGACTAGCAGCAACAGAACGTACGAAGGAGCTCAGCGGGAGCACCGGGCGACGCAAGCGCAGATTACAATAATTACTCACACTAGCACGCGCCGCGCCGCCCCGACTCTAATCACTATCATTTGCACATGTTTCTATATTCAACATAAAATACTATCGCCAACGACATCGCCCATTGTTGTTCTAACGATTCAATCATTTGTGTTTTTTACTTAAATACGGAAAATATAACGCGGTTGTGTGCAATTTTTTTAATTTTGCAAAGTTTGTTATCGCAATGAACTTTTAATAACCCTCTTTTCCTATAAGATACACGCGGAATCTATTAGGTATTAGGTACGGTACCTAGAGATACTTACAATAGTACAATTGGTAGAGTTAAGTAGGCATACAATTATTTATAACCTAATCTTTAAAATGTCTTTAGATGTTTTTGTTCGGAATGATCCAGCGGTTTGTAAATAAATTTTGATTGAAACAAAACAAAAACATTCCTATAAGCATACCTATATAACAAAACATTACAAAATCAACTATAAATCTTACATAATTACAACTGTAATAACATATATTACACCTGCAATACAACACAGGAGGCATGCGCGCGCGCATCTTTTGCAGCCGCCCTCAATCCACCCAGCAGTCAAGACTGAACTCGAATAGCGATCACAAAGATCTAGAAACACTATTTGTACCTATTACCTACATAAGCAAATATAACCAAAAAAACTTACAACACTTTTTCGTGAAACTTTAGTTAACAAAAAAAAATACTTTTTCGTACGCAATTACAATTGTAATAACATATATTACAGTAGTAATAGTTCACAGTGGGCACGCGCTCGCGCATCTGGCGCGGCCGCCCTCGACCCGCCCAGCAGCCAAGACTGTAAGCTCGAATAACAATCACAAAGAGCTAGGAACACTACCATTGTGATTCATTGTGCTACTGTGTTATTATATTTAGAAAGAGTGATGTAATTATACGTTTGACCGTGTTACACGTTATTTTCTCTACATTCCATTCTGTAACACGTTTGCAGTTTATTTTTATACTCGTAGTTAGCGCATTTTAAACTAAATATTAAAAAGTAACTATTAATAAATGCCTTGAAATTCTGCATCAGAGCGTTTGAAACAACAAATCCAAATGCAAACTTGATGGTAAGTACAAGGATTGTCTTGTTTAGGTTTCTAGTTCACCCGGCCTCCTTTCGGCTCTATCAACAAACTAGCTTCATGGTACTCGTACCATATTATTGCATTGTCACCAAAGATACACATGGTGAAAATATACAGAATTAGAGTCCAACCAACACATAAAGTAAAAGGTTGTTGTTAGTTCTATACTACTGGCCAGAATATCGATACGACACTACATATAAAACAAAGTCCACCGCCGCGTCTGTTTGTCTGTCTGTTGTTAGAGATAAACTTAAATACTTCTGAACGAATTTTGTTGTGGTTTTAACCGATAGATAAAGTGATTCCTGAGAAAGGTTTTAGTATATAATTTTTTAAGAATTTGTGTAAATTGGCTCAAATATGACGATATTTAATTATTAGAAGAGTCTAGTGTCTGGGAGTTTTCATTGAAAACGCTAATATATTTGACATATAACGAAACAATGTATTGATGGATTATTACTCTTTTTTAGGACTACTCTATTCACTATTTTATTTTCGTTAAGTCTTCAACGCACTTCTATAAGACTTCAGCGTGCTTTCAACTACTTAATGCTAGTAAGTACTATGTTTTTAGAGAATGCTTCCCAATACTCTACAGGCTAGATATTTCAACTCACACACAGTAACATTCACAAACACATAGATGGCACGACGTTTACTAAAGGGCACCTTTATTGCAACTGTCGGAAGTTGGTATAAGATTGCAACAGGAATGGTATTCTGTTGCACCCCTTCAATAGTCTGGATCGGTTTAAGCCAACAATAGAATCGAGTATCTGATGTCGTATGACGTATCTTTGTGATAGAGTTTATAATACTGCTGCATATCATACATGTCATCAATGCTATTTGCTATCGGAAATTGATTCTTAGACACATCTGTAGGGCTTCTTAGTTGAGCAGTATTGAATGCCAAGAAAATTATTAGTATTAAAGTCAAACCTTGTATTATTATGTGAATTTTGTATATATTCTTGTACAAACAGCTTATAGTAGATGTGATTGTACGAGAAAAAGCTCAATTATACAGTTTTTTTGAGACAGCGAGTACGAGTACTAGGTGACAGTGGCAGGATTTAATCGATACCACATTTAACTATGCTAATTTTCTTCAGATTCGATTGCATTTAAAATTAATATTTTATGAAAACAAATTGAACCTTTATTTTTCTTGTAAACTACAATGTGTTACAATTTGGGTAAATTCAATATTTAAAAAAAATACTCATGAGATTTAATATTTGCTTTTATCAAGGATAATCTCTTGTCATATACCCAAAATATTGTCCAAGTTTCATTCACAACACGTGTGATTTCTCCTTTTTGATACGAGCGCATTGTTGGCGTAGTCCGATTAGTTCCATTCATCTGTTCAATGCGAGCGTACGTTCAATGGGGACATTTGACGACCGCTTCCTATGCAAAATTTCGCTTAATCCCGGAATAAAGGTTGTACATTTGAATGTTTCCGCTGAACGGGCTTTGTGGATAAGGGCGCTGGCATACACACGACTTTGACGCCTATCTCACTTTGTAAATGTCTGATTTGAGATAATCACATTAGGTATATGTAATTATAAAATTTAATAATGTATTTAGATGCTTATAGGTATATTACAGGATAAACCAAATGTATATTTATTTAAGTTAAGGCTTTAAAACGCAACGCATGCTTTAACATGAAAATAATTAATGGCATTCACGCAATATTAAATAGTGAAACAGGAAAGAGAGATCCTCTATTTTCTATATTACAGATATACCCTTTGGGGAAAAAGTACTTTACTTTAAGATACTTCTAATATAATACGATCTCTTTATGTTTGTTGCAGAATATGCATAGTTTTTTACTAGAGTCTGATATAAAAATGTTTAGTAGCAAATCGCTAGTGTGTCAAGGCTCCAACAGCCAACACAATACATTGGCGATGATGTTCACTTGACGTGGATATTGAGATGTCTATACTACTCGACAAGGTTTACAATCATAATAGGATTAACTGCAGCGGCTGAGTTATAAAAGCTCTTTCCGCTTATCTCTTTCATTGAACCTACGTGAGAAACTGCAGTCTAAATGAGGTTTACTTATCTATATTAAGGTTTATTTTAATATTATACTTATCTATGAAACATCACTTATTTATGAAACTAAATAGACGCTTAATCTAACTGAAAATAAAATGCTTAGTTTGACTACACTTCCAAGTTATCGAAATTAAAATCAGATATGCTATTTAGGTATGATTTATCTTAACTTTATTAGAAGGTACATAACTGCCTCCTTGGTTCTTACGTAAGGCTGTGAAATAATAAAGAAAGTATAAATTTCCCTTATAACTCTTAGCCCAGTAATGAAAAGTTGTAGCTGTTTCACTTCCGTGCCTCGGTGACGACGTGAAAATGCCAGTCCCTCGTCTTAATAGTGATCCATATAATGACGATCATCACTCCAAATCCGCTAGGCCACATTAGCGTAGTCCAAAGTCTCCCTTTTATAAGGACTGGCTCTGTAGTGATAATAGGTCTCTTTCTTCTTGTTATAAAGCTCTGACGGCAATTGAAAATTAACAATTTTTGTGAAAACTTGACGTTGTCCTTGATATTTATGGATGTCCAATAAAACAGAAAAATAAAAATTCATCGAAAAAATACATTTTATACTTTGTCATGTTAATTAGTTGAACGTACTTTGTTACGTTATACAAACTAGTGGTACGTAGGGAGGTAGTAAAGATAAAGATATATCAAATCAAGGTATTCTATAAAGTATGGAAGATACACAACCGCGTAAGCTTCGTGTACAAGGCTAGAGAGGCTCATGACATGACAGACGACAGACGATGAGACAAGCAACAAAACAAACCAGCTTGTAATAATAGCTTTTCTACCCTACAATAACTACAATCGAGAGCTTTTACGAGTTCTTGTAAAAAAGTTTTCTAACGCGACTAACGTCTTGTTTACATTTGCCTAAACGGTAATTGTTAATTAACAATCACTGTAAAACGAAACTATGTCTTTGATATTTATTTAAGTCAAAAGAAATAGGAAAGTAAAAATGTTTCGGTTCTGGTATTTTACACTTTGATACATACGTTGTAAAGATAATGGTAGCTAAGTACGAGTATATCAAATCATTATAATCAGGTTATGCAGCGATAAAGCATGAAAGCGATACCAGCATAACGCGTGCAACCTTCGCGTACATGACTGGAGAGGCTCATGACATGACAGGCAGCGTCGACGATGAGCCAAACAACAAAACACACCAGCCAGCGTGTAATAATGGTGTTTCCACCCTGTAACAATAACTACATAATAGTGGAGAGCTTTTACGAGCTTTTGTGAGCACGTCGAGGCTACTTGCCGTTTTTGTGATGAATGCATCTCGTTGCGCTGTACGCGGTTTTACGACTGCGAATATTTTATTGAATACTTATTCCACGCTTAAAAGATTTGGTGCCATTCAATTGGAGGGGTCTTAAATCCCTTTACCGTTTGTGCCTTCATCATATTGTTGGCCTCGTGAAACACTTTCTCGCGACATACAATTGAATAATGTAAAATTTATTTATAGGTGTCTGGATGTAGTTGCTAACTTTTATATCTCTATAACAGTAATCGGCGAAGTAAATAAATAAGAAAATGTTTCTAACAGATTTTTGAGATAAAACTAAGACTAATTAAATAAGAGCCAAAAAAATAGCCAAATCCTTTCAAATTAAGCTTTTCTCGTTATAAAAGGGAACTTGTAGCTTTAACCCACCATACTTTTTTTAATATCGGTCAATCGAAAGACAATCTTATTATCACCCTGCCAAGGTTCAAAATGATAATTTAATCTGTAACAATTACCACCAGATGTCATTAATATGACCGGGACCGACGCTCATTATTTCATTGCCCAACTCAGAATTCGAATCCAGGACTCCTGATCCGTCACTGGCTAGCCATTGTCCCAAAGCCTATCTACCTGGTTGCAGGCATTAAAAATAGACTACGATTAAAAAAATTTTAACAAAAAATAGAACCGACTCAAAACGCACTAAAAAGTAAAAAATAACTGTGTCATTTATGTATGTATTTATGTATGTTTGTATGTATGTATGTATGTATGTATGTATGAATTTGTGTATGTATTTAAATAATTATATTATATAAGTAAATTTTTATTTTATTTCAGTAAGATTCGTTCTTTATTTTTGTGTACGTACACCCGAGCCTACTCCAATATATACACTTTTCCTTAAATATAATTGGTTGTCTGGAAGAGATCGCTCATTAGCGATAAGACCGCCAATTGTACATTAGTTTTTAAAGTATTTTCTCTTTATTTGTTTCTGTTTTTGGTGTACAATAAAGAATATTTCATTCATTCATTCATTCATTCATTCATTCATTTAGTTGCTTTAATTTACTTAAGCATATCTGTGAAGTCGGTGCCAGCCAAGTTTAAGGAACATTTATTTTACGTAGTAACGCAGTTTGTGGGTGTGGGTTCTAGGTAACGTCCTTGAAAGTAGAAACCTTGGCTGGCACCGACTCCTAGATATGCTTAAGTAAATTAAAGCAACTAAATGACACAGTTAATTTTTACTTTTTAGTGCGTTTTGAGTCGGTTCTATTTTTTGTTAGAAATTTTTATTTCTTATTTTTAGTGATTTATCGCCACGTAGCGTACTCGAACTATACTGTCATAGTATATTATATGGCACTAGTAGCCAAAAAGCTACCGATACCGAGTCAAAAACCGAAATCGCTGTAAGCGTGCCTCCAAAATTTGAAGAGTTCCTTCAATTTCCCCAGGATATCATCAGCAGATCCTAACAAGCCGACAATGGGACCACCTTGGATGTATGCCCTTTCTAAAAAAAAAAGAATTATCAAAATCGGACAACACTGTAAAAAGTTATGCGTGGTCATACATAAAAAAAAAACAAAAAAAAAATAAATATACGTGTCGAATTGAGAACCTCCTCCGTTTTTTTTCGTCGGTTAAAAAACTTAGCATAGATAGCGATGGACATGAAAAATATTACCACAACACTCAAAGACTATCGAAGTGTGCATTTGTCGTACACAAGCCGGTCCTCCGCCCATATAAAGTGCGACATGAATCTCTGATACCCTTATTGGTTATTGGTTACATTACATTATTCGTGATGGCTCTTCGATATGCATGATAAATTATCCCCATATATACTACATTGCGAAAGGCGATGCTGCATGACATCGTGCCCATAAACAAAATCAATTTTAATAATTAAATCAATTTTGTATTAATTACAGACTGTAAATCAATAGATGGTTATTGTGATTAATTTAAGAAGAAGTTTTAAGACATAAATAAGAGTGACATGTAAAGTGTTCTTACTGGACATGCCCAAATGAAAGGTAAATTCCCTCAGCACTGCTTATAGCGATATTAAATCAAAAATTATTACTGCTGAATAATTTATTTAGTTTGCTATTTTCCGCAAAGAACTAAAACCGGACCACCAAGCGACCAAGGTAGCAATATCCAACTTGAAATCTTTGCTAAGTTTTCGCAACGAACATAGAATCAACAACTTTTCAGGATAATTCATTTACGGAAAGAAATAGTATTTCAAAATCATTTCAGAAAACTGAAATATCTCAATGGCTCAGAGTACCTACTCTGAAATAAAATGTATGAAAGAAACTGGTCTTTTGGGTCTGCATTATAAAACCTGTAAGAATAATTCCAGACAAAGATTTTTTTTATCGACTGCAAGTTGGCCCTTGACTGCCAACACACCAGATGTTAAGTGATGATGCAATCTAAGATGGAAGTGGGCTAACTTATTAGGGGTAGGATGAAAACCACACCCCTATCGGTTTCTACACGACATCGTTCCGGAACGCTAAATCGCTTGGCGAAAGCCTCCTACCATCCAGACCAAGACAAATTGCCCCGCCGGGAATCGAACCCAGGACCTCCACCACGCATACCACTACGCCACGGAGGTCGTCGAATTCCGTTTCTAGATTAAATCGAAACCGATATTCTTAATGATAGGTAGATAAAATTAATTCGTTAGCGTTTATTTCAACTAGAGATGAGTAGATAGGGTCGGCGTCGCACTCGGTATAGATCTCCGTCGACAAGATAAAATTAATGGCAGCTATTAAACCGCGAACGCTTTGCGGAAGACTTCATTAATTTTACACAAACTACGTCTTATAATGCGCGAGATGACCCACCGTTAGGCTCAACTCAGATTGGAAGCGAAGCGACGCGTTAAAAGTTGTATTAATCAAGTAATGTTGAAAATTAAGAAATGAAACGATGCGCGTTGTTGCCTGATGCCAGTTTTGTATAATAGGTACAACTTTGTAGTTTAGTAATGAGATAATATACATGAATTTGCTATTGTTCAAAATAATGACTCGTCGTTTCACTTCGAAATCTGCGCCAGTCAGAGTCATGTCTCCACGCGTTATAGTTATATAGACCTTACTATCTGTGCCCTACGATTCCAGCCGCGTAAATCCCCTTCCTGTGGTAGTATCGAGTTCGTCTTTAGTGATTATCTATATCGCGAAATGAGTAGCTGCTACTTAGTAGTAAAGCAGTCGGTTCTATTTTTTGTTAAAAATTTTTATTTCTTACTTTTTAGTGATTTATCGCCACGTAGCGTACACGTACTATACTGTCATAGTATATTATATGGCACTAATAGCCAAAAAGCTACCGATACCGAGTCAAAAACCGAAATCGCGTGCCTCCAAAATTTGAAGAGTTCCTTCAATTTCCCCAGGATATCATCAGCAGTAACAGACTGCACTTCAGCAGGTCCACCTTCTGCATGTATCCTTTTGATAAAAAAAGAATTATCAAAATCGGACAACACTGTAAAAAGTTATTCGTGATCAAAAAAAAAAAAAAAAAAAACAAATATACGTGTCGAATTGCGAACCTCCTCCGTTTTTTTTCGTCGGTTAAAAAGAGGGCTGAATAACTTAATAAGGACGTCTTCTGAGAACCTCGGACCATGGTTCAACAGGATATTCAGAATGTGAGTCTGGTCTGAATATATCAAATCCGACGCCTGAATAGACCTTTGATAGATGCCTCTGAAGGACTACAAGCCATCTGTTAAATATTTTTCGCATCAATGTGTAGGTACTTTTGACGTACGTACCCGTGTTGATAATTACGCTGAAGATACGCTAGTGTGAAGAGGTTGTAGTTAATATTAGGCAATATTAATTAATTAACTAAATTACTATGATTTAAATTGTTGAGTTTGTTAGTCGATTAAAAACAGATACACTTACCTACACGATATATCTGAATTTGAATACATGTACCTATAGAATTTGTTATTTAGCAAGGACATGATTTATATATTTAATTATCTAATAATAAATTAACTATTAATACTTTCCCCACCAAACCGCATTGGAGCAGCGTGGTGGGTGTACGCTCCATATCCCCTCTCCTATAAGGAGGGAGGCCTGGCCCACTACAGGGCCAGGCCTCCCTCTAGCTAGTAGTAGCTGATCATGATGATGATGATGATGACTTTCCCCAATCAAAATATTGTATTCAGCTGCTTAACTTACTTATGCATTTATGCTACTTAAAGTATTAAGATACTGTAATAGTATCTTAATACTTTAAGTAAGACAGTCATATGACTATAACAAGCTCTTGAGTTTATTAATTAGATTAAAAGGGTACCTTAAGGTAAAGCTGTAGATTGTAGGCTAGATCGTCTGGTGTCTAGCGTTCTGTAGATAAATATATTTCATTTATTATATTTCTGTTCGTTTTAGTTAACCACTCACATACCATGTTCTTCCAACAATTTTACATACAAAGGAACTTTGTAAACTGTACCCAAATCTCGGAATTGGAAATAGCTGTTCTCGTAACATATTAGCAACTTTCTCACTCCCATCTCTCACAGATATAAATCCAAAATGTGCCATTGTAAAAGCAATAATCAAAGACGCAACAAAGTATAATTATACACCGCGATGTATAATTACCAAGCTATTCATTAAAATTCAACTAAAGATGAAAACAAAATCCGAGATTCACAAATCAAAAGCAACTCGCCGTCGGCCGGGGGAGCACAAGCAAAAGCTATAAATCAGAGACGCGCTTAGGCCTTCTTAGCTTTTCTAGATAGAGATTTATCCCGTAATAACACGTTGCTTTTCACTAAATCAACTGCCGAATTATCCGGTAGAAACAATGATTAATGCGCCGCCGCCGCAGTAATGATGGGACGATAGGTCGGTGCACGCCACAATTGCTCATCTAGCGGACTGTAGAGCACTCTGCAGCTTGTTGGGAGATGAACTTGATAAGCTTCCGTGGCAACTTACAAAGAAAATAGTTGTAATTTTGCTATCGAAATTGCAGGAAACTTAGTATTGTTACTGATTTAATTGCTGTCTAAAATAAAACTGATGAGTGATGCGGAAGGCCTGTACAATGAAATACCTCTTGAGTATTTCGTGCAACTCCACTCTCTATAGGGACGTTTAAGTAAAATTTCTGCGATTGAACGATGAATTAGATAAACAGTTTTGTATGTATGCATGAAACGCTGATTTTCAGGACCAGAATATTTGAATATAAGAGAGAACCGATCTGTCTTCTTACACTAATCAATTTGACTGTATTTTAATTTTTAACCGACGAAAAAAAACGGAGGAGGTTCTCAATTCGACACGTATATTTTTTTTATGCATGACCACGCATAACTTTTTACAGAGTTGTCCGATTTTGATAATTCTTCTTTTATTAGAAAGGGCATACTTCCAAGGTGGTCCCATTGTCATCATGTTAGGATCTGATGATGATATCCTGGGGAAATTGAAGGAATTCTTCAAATTTTGGAGGCACGCTTACAGCGACTTCGGTTTTTATCTCGGTATTGGTAGCTTTTTGGCTACTAATACCGTATATCCTATGACAGTATAGGACGAGTATGTTACGTGACGATAAATCACTAAAAAGTAATAAATGAAAATGTTTAACAAAAAATAGAACCGACACAGGTTTTTTTTACTTTTTAGTGCGTTTTGAGTCGGTTCTATTTTTTGTTAAAAAATTTTACAGTTTAACTATAAGAAATATAGATTAGATATTTTTATCCTTGTCAAAACAGAACTGCACTAAGCTTAGAAATCTTATTGAGTATTGTATTTTATGGCTATATAGCGCAATATGAAAGTCTCTTGGATCTACAAAGAAATGATTGTTGAAAATTTAAATGAACTTATTGAAAAAAACATAATACACATTTATTAAGGTCAAGGTTATTTAAGCTCGCGCTTAGAGCCTCCACGTACAATCAAAATGCAATTATGCGTAGCCCATGCCCCGCTCGTCGACGCCGATCTCATCGGGCTGTTTAACCGTGGAACGATTAAGTTTAATTAAACGCTATCTTTAATTAAACCTCAGGCCATAATTCATAAAAATAAAATACATTTGTAGACTGAAGTGCATCTAGGAAGTCTTTATTAAGATTGCGACTGCAAAGAGGCGGGCTGGCTCACTTGTTCGGAGATTTGAATAATCACATTACAACCGAACATTATCGAGCGGGCCATGTGCTCCAATGATTTCAACATCAAAATGAATATATTGGCTTACTTATATTTTTTAGAGCTATTGAGACTCGTAAAACCTTTATTGATCATAATAAATTACCTATATGTACCTTCCTATTTACTTGAATAAATAAAACAAGATTATTTTACAAAAATCCCACGCCACCTAATTGTTCTCCCATAGGCAAACGGCGCTATTGTCCCTATAGATGGTAAGGCTTCTCTAGGCTAAATAAGCACCAGCTCATTGGTCTTACGAGGTCCGAATAATTTAATTTGTTAAACTGTAAATGGCAATAAAAAGTATATAGTTATCGAACAATACAAGGCAGACTATCTTAGCAATAACCAATTTGTCTTTCTAAGCTAGTCATAGCTGAGGCCATCTTTTAATTTTGTATATAAGGTATATGCGAAAAATTTGTTTCACAATAAGATTTTCAAGATTCATGTAATTCGCAGCAGCCTAAAATATATTCACCATCAATCCGCCATGGATTAGGTGCCATGTAGTCTGAAGACATTGCAAAGTTTGAACCAAAATCTCAGTTTGCATACCTACGTCTCAGCTCATCGGTAATATTTCAACAATAATGATAGCAGCCAGCGTGATAATAATTGTTATTACTATGATCCACATCTGCTATTATTTTATAATTGAGGGCTTTTGGGTGAAACCCTGCAATTATAAGAAGTGCCTCGAGCAACTACGAGAAACATGCAACGTGTTTTTGCTCCGTCCTCCGTCGGTTCTCCAAAATTAGGCTTCATAACAGTATGTGCCTATAAACATATAAACATTTATTGAAAAATTTACGTTACCTTTAAAAAATTCTAAATAATTCATTATGCTAATGTTAAATACATATGATATTTTACTCGTATTTTTATTAAACAACATCATATCTGAAGGTATCTAAACGAGTATTCAAAATGAAGAATATCGATATTATTTATCATCTGTGAAGCCAATACCAAATGCCGATCATTTGATTAGTCCGAGCATTAATCGAGCGAAAATCTATACTCGGTAATCTCGAGGCCTGAGAACGTTCGTTCATTATTTATTATGAATATTAGTCAATTTTTATTTAGTCAAAAAAATCGGGGAGCGGCGGGCGCCCTGCCTGCAATTAACTGACGCTACCCTGTAATTATGGACAGTAAATTTCTGGACGCATCCTGACCGCGGTCTGGATGTTGTTCTATCTGCAAACGTGTACGGATTAGGTCTCTTAATCTTCAGATTTAACATCGTTACATGCTTTTTAATTTAGGTCACAGCTGACACGCGAAGCTGTTATGTTTTGACGACCTCTCTGTTATTAATGCCATGGCATGGCTTACAATATAGTGGTTGTAGGTTCGATGTCTATCTGGTTGGCTTTGGCCGTGGATAGTTATCACCTTACCGGCAAATATATATGGTGCGATTGAGCGTTTCGGTATGATTCTTGCCTGCTGATGATGATGGCATTTAGAGATATAGTTTGAAACAAACATACTTCTTGCTATCCCAATTATCCCTCCCACTTTACCATCGTACACTGCATCGTCAGTTAACTTCAGATGAGATAGGTAGGATAGTCCGCAGCTTAGCGCCAGCTTGTCATTAAAAAAATAATTTAAATAAATGGAATATTATTTGATTAACCTATGGACAGTTATTTTTATTTCTGGACGCATCCTGTCTTTAAGTATATTGTTATATCTGTAGACTGTATACAGATCAGGGTCACTAGTCTCTTAATCTCCAGATTTCTAAGGTAATTAAAAGGAACATGCAACATATTTAGGTCACAACAGACACGCGAAGCTGTTAGGAATATTGTTTGATCATATTATATCATGGTACCGGGTGCTTTGGTAACGTAAACCACTGTTGTAACCACAAAGTACCTATGAGTTGGTTAATATTAATTAAAAATAAATAACGGTTTCCAATGGAGGCTACAGATTTTGAATTTCTTTTGAACTTATAAGAAATCGCCCATCTCAACTCTTTACCTAATAATTTAACTTGAGCAGCTTATTTTACATATTTAAAGATAATATATTACCTAAGCTAACCGGCGGTAACGGTGGTGCAGTTATGAGTCCCTTTGTGAAGTTATACATTAACAAGATAATGAGGCTCATTGAAAGATAGAAACACGTTAATTCCGTTTGAAATTATGAATGTTAACGAAAGAAATTATATTAGAATGACCGTTTATTTGTGTGTTACATTCAGCTGGAATAGCAACGAGGCGATAAAAAGTGAACTTAATTATATATTGGCTTTATCTCCGCAGACATCTTGATGCGGTTTTTGTGTGAACCAATTATTATTGCATCCTCTTGACTCTTAGATTAATACAAATAAAGCCTATTATAGAATACAAATATTTGGTAGATATCGACCGTTGCACATGTGTGGATAGATGTGTGTAATAATTGAATTTTGTTGTATAAAATCTATTTAAATCATGTGCATAAAATTATATAATCATGTTGTCTTGTTTGAATCCAAAAGATGATGTTACAAGTGTTACAGGTATATAAAAGTATAAAGACAAAAGCTTGCTTCGAACAGCTTATAAAAGCTCAGCCATCTCTCTAGGCGTCGACCGCAAGAATATACCTAAGCAATGTAATGACAACCTCTGTATCCGTAAAAGTATCCGTTCAAACAAGCGTCTAATATGTAATTGAAAGCCACCGTGGATTAGTTTAAAACATATTCACATCATTGCACAAATTTTGAAATTATATTAGTCATTATTTACATTGACTAAGAAATATTCAGTTATTCAATCTAATTTTCAACACTCCGTGTTGGTACAATTGTTACGTTTATTTAATCTTATTTGCTACAGTAGCGTTTTGCGGTGTTTTTAAACGTCTTAAAAAAAATGGAATTTCTCAATTTATTTACTTTAATTTACTTTTGACTTCATAGATGTGATTAAGTAGATTAAAGTAAGTAAATGACGTAGTTATTTTTTACTTTTTAGTGCGTTTTGAAGGCTTGTTTTTTTTGTTTTTTGTTAAAATTTTTTTTTTGAGTTTATAATTTGCTGCTTACCTATAGCTGAACACTTTTCTATTTGTCACCCATACAAGATGATTCTCCTATAGAGTCAATGTATAGACCTCGATTGTCATTCTTTATGTGCGTTGCTTTATCTGTACAAGCTCTTAGATCTATTTTTTTTAATTTGCATAACGTAACACGATATGTCATATTAAGAACTGAAACGTGTCGATCTCTGACCCCCATTCATTCACAATCAAACGATGTCGTGGCACGTAAGGCTTGTCGCTGTGTCCGTGATTCGAGGCACAATGGTATTCCCGCCATGACTCGGCAGAATGTACGCCATTCATGCTCTAATACTATTACTTGGTCTATGTTCTCTTTGCACCATATACGAGAGCCGCTTCGCTGCCTTTAATATATATATTTTACCTTGAATCAATGCTTTGAATCTAGTTTTATAGTATTACCTATTTTATTAGTTAGTTAGTTAGTTATAGCGAAATTGTAGTAAATAAAGTAATGCTCCTCAGCTTCTTTTATAATATGTTTTGGTTCGCTTCGAAATGAAATGGCGGCTTTTTACTTAAAATTTAGTAAAAAATATGGGTAATTAAAAAACAAGTATGTTACATAGATATAAGCTCATTATATTATTGAAGTTGAGGTAGCTATTATTGGCCTATGGTTGTATTCCACTTCAATCTCAGCATAGATACATAGCATACTAGAGGACGCCCGCGGTTTCACCTGCTCAGTTCTCGTTCCAGTGGGAATTTCGGAATAAAATGTAGCTTATTTGTTATTTTGATAAATAAGCTTATATTATTCTGAAGTTGCATAAAAATCCATTCAGCAGTTTTTCCATGAAAGAGTAACAAACTTTCGCCTTTATAATATTAGTAAGGATTTAAATACAAATTAGTATCACTTAACCAACGTAGACACGTCTTACACCTATTTATTTAAAAAGATTATTAAAAATAAAAAGAAATAGAATAAAATATTAATAAATTAAAGAAAATAGTTGTCGACTCAGTGCACCCTGCATACCAAAGAAAAGGTTAACCGAATAAAAGTTGTAGACAGCACACGTGTTCGTAAGATATTATACCTTGAAAAAAAAAAGAAAAAAGGACATCCATGGCCGCGAATGGCGACCTGCGACCCATGATTTGCATACAATGATCGTGCGTGGGCGCATTCCTTAAAGCTCAGTGTCGGTTTTGAGCGTCAGGTTTTCTATGTCCTGTTCTTTTATACACTACGTATGTAAGTAAATTAAACTTTTTTATTTTGTTTTCATTAAATAAGTCTGTTCAGGCTAATCAAATGGTTCTAAATAGGTGTCACCTATTTTACCTACAAAACATTAACACTATTTTATTTACAAGGTTTATTTAATGGAGTGTATCTAAGTAAATGTTGTTTTTAGGAAATTAGATAATAAAATAAATTCTAAAATAAATTGTTATTTTAGAATTTATTTTATTCTATCGCGTCTATTAAGATTATTTATTATTATTATTATTTATTCCTTTTCAACACATTATACAATCATAAAGTCAACTCAGTATACGTTGATCCATACCGAGAAATGTACAGAAGGAGTTCTTACAAATAATATATCAGACCAGTCCAGATCTACTCAATAAGTTATAGAAATACGATTATTGCAATTATTATAAAAAAGTTATATTTGTGATATTAAAATCACAACTAGATTTATAATGTTAATCTTTCTTAATTAGATTTTATACTTTTAATCTTTAAAAATGTTGTATCTACACACTAAGTAACAAAAATACCAACAAAACAAGAGAGCAAAGCCCAAGCAGGCGTGACCGGCGTGGCATGTTTATTTCAATCGGCAATTTTTCAGCGCGCCTGTGCCGCATTGCAGCGAGGAGATTTATCGCATCAGCTCACCCCCGGTACCGGCCGTGATTAATGAACTGCTCTATTCGCTGCTACATCACTATTGTTGGTGCGAATCTACTGGACTGGACTAAAGGATAAACACTTAACTTACAATAGTAACAGGAACAGGAAACAGGAACAAGTATGTCCATATGTAAAAATGTTTGATTGGTACCTGTAGTAGGAGATTCTTGACATGCCAAGAGCTAACCATCTCCAGTCCACTGAATCTCTAAAATTAAGAGCAAGTAGGTGTTGAGAATACAGGTCTGGTATGTCAGATATCCTTGTAGAGCGGTAGCTCGTTAATATCAGAACTTCATCGTAACAGCTCAAGCAGTCAAACAATCAGCATTTATAAAAAGACTAAAATCTGGTCTAGAATCTAGATGAGATAGATGATTGTAGATTTAGGTCTTAACTTCTATAAATATTTTGTTGATGTTATTTTGTTGATATAAAAGACAACATTGCCTTGAAATGTGAACGGTACAACTACAAAAAGAGATCAACTAATATTTGGTTCCGGTCATCAAACAAACTATTTATTTATGAAACTGCCTGATGGCAATGGATAATCGTTGATATTGCAGGACATACCAGAAAAACATCGAAGAATGTCATCCTGAGTTACTAAGGTAAGTGTAATATATGTAAGTCTGGAGTACCGTAAACAAAATGAAAATATATGAAGAGACCTGACTACCTCGTTGGACTAATGGTTAGCCTTCGTTAATAAACGAAACATTATCACCATAAGTCCACCAACTCGCCTTGGAGGCTAGTGGACCATTAATAGGCTGATAATTATGGTGATGAAAAGACCGGAAAGCACTATTTTGTTTTCCGGTCGGTTGATGATCTCTATCTACGACCACAAAAAGCTCTATCTGCTTTAGTATAATCTAATTAAAAAAATCGTTAGTGACTGTTGTGAAACATAAGTCAAAATGTTGTTGTAACTTATTAAGCCAGTATTTAGCCAGAGCGTATCACCCCATTGTAGGGTGGCGACAATTTCCCATACTCGAGTTCCCATCATGGGGTTCAGGCCCAGGGTTCAGGCTGACCGCATTACGAGCGCGACAAAGCGGGGGGCGCCCTCGGGGGCCATTTATCAAATGATCATTTGATTTTCTTGTGTTTGATCACTGAGCACATTAGAGTTTGCAACTGCGATGAGTGGAAATGGAGACAGACTGTCTTTTTTATATTCACTTTTTATTGCTTGCTTATATTTTTTTGGGAAAATAGTTACAACTGAAAATATTGTTCAGGTTTGATGCTACGTGTTTTAAACATCATAACATTGCCAAAGTAGATACCTACCTATGGGTAAGAGATATGTAATACTTAGGTATCACCTACTTTTATAATTAAAATGAATTGTTTATTTTTGTAACTTTTGAAACGTCAAATTCATCAGCTTGCAGTGACTCTACCGCAAGTATAATGAAAATCAACTAGTAGGTATAGGTAAATATCGATACTACGAATTTATTTACATAGGGGCATTATTCTTAACTTAATATTTTTTTAAATTACAAAACAATAAGAAAAAAAAAGAAAAGAGGTTCAAAAAATTGGCACGTTTCTTCGATTAATTTGTGAAGGAATTGAAATAAAATTTTATTTTTTTAAGTAATAATAATATTTGTTGTTGTACACCGACACAACAGAGGGCGCCACGAGAGCGCGAGACAGCATACAGCGCGGGCGCCCCCCGCCGCCCACGCGCACACACTTCAAAGGCGGCGGCACGATCCTTTGACCAAAAAGTGTCGTGACAACTTTTCGCAAGAATTTTTTCCGTCTAGCCCCCTTTCACAACGACGAAAGCCTCCCACCAGCAAAACCTACATAGGTAAAATGACTACCTACTCAGAATCAAATCTCAACACTCTCGAAATTTTAGCACTGGTCCACAGCCGTCACTCACCCTCACCCTCCGCGAGGATACGTCTTATAAAATACGATCTGTTTTGATTGTGGCCCGGGGCACAAATCAATTAGGGCCCCTCAAGACCCCCTGCGGTGCGGGGCCCGCGACATCCGAACCAGTGGCGCATTTTATGACACGCTGCTCAACGATTGCTGATTAACATTCACGAAGTTTATTAGGACCATTGACGGGCCTTTTTATAGTGTATTGACATTGATTGGTTATTTCATTATGTTAATCGAGCGGTAGCGATTTTAAGTGTATTAACATAACAGATTGCCCAACAAAACTTATAGTCGAATTAATCATAGGAGCAAAGTACGTACTCGTATGTCAATATTCGTAGAAAAATATCTTGAAGAATTTGAACAACAAATTATATTTTTCTATTATTTTATACTTCTCCGATAAATTAGGCAATAACTAATTAATAATTCTAATTCTAATTTCTAGAAATAACCATAACCTTAATTTTATTCTGCAAAAAAATGTGAATAGTAGGAATATGCAATTTGCAAATAAGTATTTTATATTATTGGTCGTCTTAAAAATTAGAACGATTACCTAATTGCAACAGTTATAAAAACCTACCTAAATATTTTATCTAAAGTTAATAAAAGTTTTAAAATATAGCCAGGTTTTAAAATATAACAGGTACACCGTATCGATTTACAATTAATCTTCGTTTTAATATAAAATCTAATAGAAAATAATGACGCAATAGAGGCCGCCGGCGACAGGGTCGTTTCCCACGCCGCCACGGACAATAATTTTGAGCTTTTTTTTCACTTCAAAATAAATTAAGTTTTGGTAATCAGGCGCCGACCGACCGCTCTCTCGCTTCTTCGCAATATTTCTATCTTTACCCTTTAAAAAGAAAACATCGTGTTAGTTGTTTGTATATTGACTGACAACTTAAATATGTCTTTGTTTAGTTGTTCTATTCTGATTTAGTCATATAAATACAGGCATTACAAGGACGTAATTCTAACTTGTTAGATAAATAACTTAAAATTATCTTGTATAAGTTTCCTGACATATTCCTTATATCTAAAGACGCTTTTATTGACAACCTATGTCTTTATAAATTAAGAAAGGTTTCTCATTTATTAGGTATATGTATTTAAAAGTTTGGTTTTATCGCTTAATTTTAAAATTCAGATTTATTTTTAGTTTATTATTGTGTTTTGTGATTTATACATAAAGGAAACATTTTTAAGTATTAATTTAATTAAAATGTTTTATGATAAACATTCTATTGTTTAGCGTCCTTTTCTCAAAGCGAAGTCGCGGGCAGACAATAGTTACAAACACATTTATATAACCTACCGCCACAAAAAACCTCTGGAGCAATTTTCGCCACATAATGAGGCCGTTACGGGGAATTTTGTTTTACCAACATAATAACACCGCCTTTTATTCAGACGCAAGGACCCGCTTTGGAGGGACAATATTATTCCTGGCCTGATGAGATTTTCGTGCTAAAATTTTAAAACTAAATTGCCCTCATTATGGTTTTAACTGCTGGATTAAAACTGTGAAGGTCAGACGAGGCAATGACCCACCAGCCCTAATACTCATTATGGTGTCTCAACTTAAAAATCTCTAAAATAAACTTAATGAGGAAATCATATTTTATTACGTAGTTAAGGTTAAATTATGGAGTACTCGTAAATAGCAGTCGTTCGTTTTATGTGTCATGATTTCATTATTAAAATATAATTTAAATAACACTTAAGCAGATGACGCCGACACATTTCCATTTTCTTCACATTTAAGAATTAATTACAGCTGCTGTGCACTTCGCATAAATGTAGTATCTCTAGATATTTTACTCGACCCGAGAAAAATGGTGTAAAACTTTGGTGTAACTTTCGAAGGATATCAAAGAAAAAAAATTGTACTCGCTCACTTTTTTAAAGAATGGGTATACAAACTATCCTTAAAAGATATATCGTTATTTATACCGCGGACCTTTTTGTAGTCCTAATAAAGAGGAATAATCCTTTTATACATTTTTTGTTATATTTCAATGGGATTAGATAGCGTTTTCCATCAAAGATCCCTAAATGCACGACCCTTCTCACAATAATTCTCGTCATTTTATAGATCTAAAATATTATAGATCTAAAAGCATCCAAAGTTCCTTTGTAATTCACTTAATATCGTCGAGCCACCTAGAGGAACGATCGATCAACACTGCGCTTTCCAGCGCAGTCATTCCAGCACATTTATAATATCGCAGTAGTCGACCAATACTGCGCTTTCCGATGCGAAGCCGATCGGAAACCCCGAACGACTCTTGCTAATTTGACATGCTAATTTGTACAAAAAGATCTTGAGAATTGTTTATCGAATCTGTAGTTTACGTATTGGCGTAAATACAAAATGAAAACAATTAGAAGAAAAGCGTGGTAGTTTTCTGTTGCGGGATTCTCGCATGCGCCTGCGCAACGGACAGCCGTAATGGCGGTCGTGAAGCAACTATTACTTGTACTATTATGTATTCTATGCTATTACACAGTCGCCGAGCACCCGACCTGCTCCCGACGTACAAGAGGTCACGAACTAATTATGTTCAAGAAGCACATGGCTTATTAGATAGATAACAATGCAAGCAATCATTGTACTACATGCCGATACGTGTAGCACATCGGTAAATCGATACAGCTGCCACGTCCATTAGATAGATGTGGCTACGGATCATAAGGTATTGGGGTCGAGTCTAAGATTGAATCTTATAAAATATTGAGCTTTTGAAAATTAGTGGGTGTCTACAGGATCAAAAGGTAATGTGATCCCACATCCCCGTTGCTTGGATATATTTATTTATAAATTTACTATAATTATAGTTTAATAGTCATAAGTAGGTACTATTATTTATGTAAAAATATTGATCTAATAGCATTTGGATGGATCATAAATAATTATGTCATTAAAAATATTAACAATAAAGTGAACCTCCTGAGGTACGAAAATTATATAAAAATAAAAACAGAATAATTGTAATAACTAACTAATTAACTTATAAACATAATTTTAAATTTTGCCCGGTAGTCTGACACAGGCGAATTTCCGCGCTGAATTGCGATAGATATTCGTTGCGCGAGAAAGCTGCCTGCACGAGGGTCGCCTGTTGCCTCTCTGAGGCGCCTACTTGCATGGATTGACATCTGATAATTTTGTATAATCATTAACAGCCTATTAAAGTCCATTTAAGGTCAGGCATTTCTCCTCATTCAATAAGAGATATGACGCTTAGACACACCATGTGGCTACAATGCAGGTTTAGGTGATAATGTATTATTTGACAATCACAATTATACGTTGATGTTTATGACCGAGACCCATAGCTTGTCGTGCTCTCCGAGGCACGGGAGTGTGACACTACTATTTCATAGCCTGAACCAAAACTCTAATCAGAGCCTCGCGACCCTAACCACTAGAACAACGAGGCAGTATCACAAACGGAAAAGTTTCAACCGCTGATGTCTCATAAAGTAAAATCGTCGATGCTGCGGCGCGCAATACTCGATAGTCCGAAATAGCCGAACAAATATCCGCTAGTATGACGCGGCGATATTTATGTCGCGCGGCCCCGCCCACCGCCGCGGCTCATTCAGCCTGTTTGTATTTATTTGTGCCTATTTATTTGTATTTGCCTTTGCCTTTGAATTATGCATGAGTGGTGCGTTTCCGCCGTGCGTAGGCAGCGTGACGCCGAACCCTCTCCTGAGATAGTTTTTTGGAAACATCTTACGTATAGAGTAGGTAGATACGTGTGAAGTAAAGACTATTCTTAGGGGCAGTCGGTTTTACTTTCCTCTACACAGAAGGCAGGATAATTTAGATTGTAAATTATTATAAAATACGAATGGTATCAAACCTTCTATTAAAAAAAAACAACAGCTGCAATTTTAGCCAGCTCTTCTCGGTAAAGTCTTTCAAATGGGCCATGGGTGGTAGAGTCACAACGCACTAGCAGACTTGACTTTTCAAATGTTCTTTTATAACATATCTAACAAGCACCTAACGGTAGACACTCAACCTGTTGGCACAACACTGCATCGGAAAACGAACTTTTCCTCAAATTACGAAATGTTTTTCATAACCACAGAAATTCTTACGCCGACGTCAATGAATAACAAAATAATTTCTTAATCCTTTAAGAGAAAGTTCTTAGAAACATTATAGAATATTATACCGTGAAATAAATGTAAGCGTTATATCGATTATAATCGATAGCGGCTTTAGGTCCGAGTATTCGATTGGTAAATCACGGCTTGTGCCCGCCCCCGAGACTTGCGACAATCGAATTGCCGCCTGCCTGATGTCACCGCTTATTACGTCATTCCTATATTATAAATTCCATTGTAATTGAATGCTCGATAAATTGCTTTATTACGATTAAAATTAATAACGATAGTCACGCGAATAATGTAACGCCAATTAACATCTCAAATATAAAGGTTACCTAGCACAAATTCGTCGTGTAGGACTTAAATCTATCCTTCTTCCAATCCCTTGTTTTATCTAATTCAATTCTAATGGAATACAACAGGGTCAGGACGCGTCCTTATAGGAGAATGTATATAGGGCTAAAACACACCGCCATCGCCTAAACAGTCAAACTTGACGTTTCAAAAGAGCTTCTGTATCTACACAAAGCTTATCTATATTACTTCAAATAAACGAAGCTAGTTTAGTTAGATTGAATATAAGGTACTTAATAATAATAATGTTCGGGATGGCATATGCTCTTAGAGGCAAGGTCGTAACACAACCAATTACCCAACTCCGGGCTTAGAAATTTACTCTTTAAATGGAAGTTACATGTAGATTTTTATGGACTTCCTAAAAGGAGCAGGTTCTATGTTCCGATGTATATGTTTATAAAGGACAAATTTCTCTGAATTCTTCAAAGAAGGATCCTCATTTGCATTGACAAAATACGAACATTTTTTTATTCATGACAAGTTAGCGCTTGGCTGCAATCACAGCTGATGGTAACTGATAAAGCAAACTATGATGGAAGCCAGCTATCTTGTAAGGAGTAGGGTGAACTCCACAACCCTTTCGTTTTCTACAAGATTTCGTACCAGAACGCTATTACGCTTGACAGTACGTCTTTGTCAGTAGGGTGGTAACTAGCCATGGCCAAAGCGTTCCAGGCAAACCTGGACCAATTTAGAAAATCTTTATCAGCCCAGCCAGGAATCGAACCCAGGACCTCTGTCTTATAAATCCACTACGTATACCACTGCGACACAGAGGTCGTGAATAACTATCTATTTAAAACAATTGCTTTAAGATTTGTCGTGGTTACGAACCGTAACAATACAGTATCGCTAAAGTCCACGTGATATCTAAGTTCGCATATACTTAGATGATTAAAAACAATATCTCGGTACGAAGTCTCAGTGTTTGATACCTTCAATTACTTATGACAACATGCAATTGTTCACTTATAATTGTGGAGTGAGTCGATAAGATGTTTTCAGGAAATCGTCTATCAACAGCCGGTAACTCGGCGTGCATGCAATATATCATAGTAAATTAAATTAAAACTTTAATTAAGGTTCTCGTGTACGATTAATTAACAACCGCCTATGGTAATTAATAATTTTTACAATGTCTTAGTGAAGGAATATCTTTGATTATGTATCTATGGTATTCTACGTAAATGTTCTTTGATTTGTCTGTAGTTACACGTTGATAATAATCCAACAAGTTTTTTTCGTACCATTCATGTTATTAGCTTTTTATTTTTTTACGTCACAAGCTTTAAGTCAGTAAAAGCTAGTGACATAATAATTAAAGTTTATGCCACATTTCATTTCAAAATTAATTTTTATAACATAAAAGAATAACATAATATTTGACGACCTCCGTGGCGCAGTGGTATGCGCGGTGGATTATATATATAAGACGGAGGTTCAGGATTCGATTCCCGTTTTTTAAATTTGCGTCGATCTGGCTGGTGAGTGGCTTTTCACCGTGGCTTGTTACCACTCACCGACAATTTAATTTGTAGTCAATAAAAATATATAACATGTCTCTCCTTCTATGTACACCATGACAATGTTTTAAAGGATTGTATATTTAAAAAATAATATGAAAATACTTTTATTACCTTAGAAACGAATAATTTAAATGAAAATTATAAAATAGAGGAATTTTATTTATTTTTCTATTACAGCGTTATTACGGAACACTTTACAAAACACAGTACAATTATTATTTACTTGTTTAAAAGCGTCATTAAAATATGAAAGTTTAAATAACAATTATTGAGGAATTTATAATCCATCCATCCAATTTTTATAATTGAATAATTTAATAGAGCAACCATTGGGCCATTACCCGCGATATCGGGCGAGACAATGTAATGAACTTTAAGACTTATCTGACAATATAATGGGCGCTACAAAAAGCAACACGTGCTCACATCTCGCATGATCTCTCTCATCAACTCACTTGGCCTGATTTTAAGAACATTGACTGTTGACGGCTGACACGAATGTGGCTACTTTGCTAAAATGAAGCAGACAATATTACTCTCTTTTATATCTACTATATCTTTGTTTAAATTAACAATTATTTTATTAATAGGCTTGACCTCCGTGGCGCAGTGATATGTGCAGTGGATTTATAAGACGGAGGTCCTGGGTTGGATTCCCGACGGGGCAGATTGAGATTTTTCTTAATTTGTCTTGGTCTGGCTGGTGGGAGGCTTTCGCCGTGGCTATTTGCCACCCTACCGACAAAGACGTACCGCCAAGCGATTTAGCGTTCCAGTACGATGTCGTGTTGAAACTGATAGGGGTGTGGATTTCATCCTACTCCTAACAAGTTAGCTCGCTTCCATCTTAGATTGCATCATCACTTAACATCAGGTGTGATAGCAGTCAAGGGCCATCTTGTAGTCGATAAAAAAAACCTTGCAAGCCATCTAACTTTTTGCTCTACTGCTTCACTAAAAGAATGTCTATTGGTAAAA
This sequence comes from Mycalesis mineus, assembly GCA_034621355.1. Classification (NCBI taxonomy): domain Eukaryota; kingdom Metazoa; phylum Arthropoda; class Insecta; order Lepidoptera; family Nymphalidae; genus Mycalesis; species Mycalesis mineus. The sequence continues at coordinate 7,615,069 of CM067885.1, forward strand.
TTGAATAAATAGTAACTCTTTGAGAAATGGTTGAATTAAACCAGATTTATTACTTAACTGTCAAAGTTAAATACTTATTACAACAACACAACTGAAAATATAATCGGCGCCACAAAAAACAACAAAAAAGACAAACTAAAGTTTGACTATCAGTGATTTTTCACTGTACACGCCCACAGCTTATTCCAAGTTTTAGCTTATTATAATAGAAATACTTAAATATATTAGAAACTAATAAAAAACTTATATTTAAATCTTCTGCCCGTAAGTATTAGATTTGGAGTTAAATATAGGTACCTACCACACTACCCATTACCTACACTCGAGACATATTGTTACCTAGTCCATTAACTGTAGGTATATACATCTTAAAGATGTTGCCATAGAAACGGGCCCACTAACATAGGTAGAGATACTTCTGAAGTTTATACGTTCATTAAGTGCCCCAAGCTTACTTATACCCCAGCCGGCTATTGTGCGCTGAGGGGGAGATTAGGTAGCACTTTGTCTTTAGCTGAGTTTGCGCATTTAGGGTTTCCTTTTGCAATGGCTACGGCTTGAGCAATTGTTGCGCAACGATTTATATTTCTAACTCGAGTAAACTAACCTGATCCTGATCGCTTTTAAATAAGATGATCTGATCGATAAAGACTCATACCTACTTTGTCACTATTATGTGGAGTTCACAGCTCATGCAACTTTCTTTAAAAACGTCAATGCTCCCGCACGCAGTCAAGACAAATTAAAACTTGTCTAAGGTAAACGTCCCAATAGTCGTCAGTTTCTGAACTTCGCTACCTTTGCAGCCTTGCCAGATTACTACTAGTCATAGTAGAGAAAAACTAATTATATGACAAGAGAGCAAATTTAATTAATTTTTTAGAAATATAATTTTGGTATTCATTAGTTATTATAATGTAACTAAATATTTAAAAAATTTTCAAAATGAGCGATTTGTACCAGTATCCGCCAGGTTTGTCCTAATTATCGTCAAAATGTCCCAGAACTCGTCAATTTTGAAAAAGAATTTGAACTTTATTGACTTAGACATAAAGTTCATTTTATTAATTATTTTTTTAGTTCAATACATATGATATGATTGTTTTGATACTCCAGCTTTGAAAATCTGTAGTCATAATGGGGGAATAGTATGCAGTCGATCTGGTGGTAATTGTTAATGGTAAATTTCAGAGCACCGTGTCTTGCCAATCGATCGAACTATAACCAAATACTACAGAGATTTTGCAATGTGACGTACTAGTTATGGGAAGAGACAAAATCAAACATAATATGATTGACTGTGAGTTGTTATGTTTCATCGAGTTCGATGCTAATTTGTTTGTGAAGCATTTGTTATAGGCAACATTATTTGGTCTAGTTCCCATCCGTTCAGAACGCACAATAAGAAACTGCCCTCCGAAACAAAGTTATTAAACTAAAATCAGCGACCGACTCGAACCTAAACGTGAACATGTGTGACCAAGCGTGGAACACGGCATGTAACAAAAAGATCTAAATGCAGGACACTTGAAGAAAACTTTTAACGCAGCCTCCAAATCCTAAAAAAGTACTATTGCCAGGGCAAAGTGCAAGTTCATCAACGAATTGGTCAGAGGTTGCTTAAAATGCCACCTGGATCTCGTGCTTTTTGGTCTCTTTCCAAAGCCATTCAAGGCAACTTCTGCCGTTCTTCTTTTCCATCACTCTGCAAATTAGACGATACACTGGCCTATTCTGCTAAAGAGAAAGCAGAAATTCTTGGTACTATCTTTGACAATAATTCTGCGCTTGATGATCGGGGAAATACACCGCCTACCATCCCGCGGTGTAATAACTCTTTGCGTGACATACTTTTCACCCAGCCTGAAGTGCACAAAGCGCTTTTGTCCCTAGACATCAACAAGGCAAGTGGGCCGGATGGTATCCCAGCGGCTGTGTTGAGAACTTGTGCACCAGAGCAGACTCCAGTCCTGACACGTCTGTTTCAACTATCCTACTCCTCCAGTACTGTTTCGACTACTTGGAAGACTGCCTTGGTACACCCAGTACCCAAAAAAGGCGATAAGTCAATTCCATCCAACTATAGGCCTATTTCTATAAACTCCCTGCACTCCAAAGTGATGGAACAAATTATCAACTTCTTGGGTACCTAGAAGAACGTCAACTCCTCAGCGATTCTCAATATGGCTTTCGCCATGGCCGATCAGCTGGCGACCTCCTAGATTACCTCACTCACTGTTGGGCACAAGCTTTAGAGAGTAAAGGAGAAGCTCGCGTGGCAAGCTTAGATATTGCGAAGAAGTTTGATCGAGTATGGCATAAGGCACTTCTGCCCAAACTACCTTATTATGGACCCCGGAGAAGCTATGCGATTGGATCCCCAGCTTTCTAAATGAACGGAGCATTAAATTCGTAGTCGACGGTTTGTGCTCCCTTCCCAAATCAATTAACACTGGTGTTCCACAAGATTCAGTGCTGTCAACCACGTTATTCATACTGCACATAAATGACATCATTTTCAGCAACAACATGCGTTGCTATACGAATGATAGCACGGGCGACGCCCTTTACAATGATCGCGTACAGCTTTCTCTTAAACAGCTGGAGGAGTGTAGGTCCAGACTTGTGTTTGAAATTGAGACTTCCCTGAATCATCGTTACTTTCAGCCTCAACATAGGCTCTTGCCGTATAAAGCCCAAGCACGTCCACACATGGAGTACTGCTCCCATCTATGGGCTGGAGCACCTTAATACCAACTTCTTCCACTTGATCGCATTCAACGGCGGGCAGTTCGCTTTGTTGACAATTCCAAACTCACCAGCAAGTTGGAGACCTTAGAGCACCGAAGGGACATTAGCTCTCTATGTGTGTTCTATCGTCTTTATTATGGCGAGTGCTCTGAGGAGAACAGCTGTTCGAAATTATACTACCCTATGTCTTCTCTCAGCGGAACTTGCGGCGTAGAAACCTGTTTCACTTACACACTGGATGGCTGACTATCTACAACCTCTAGATTTTCTAGATCGTTTCTGCCGCGCATATGCAGACTCTGGAACCAACTTCCTGCTGCGTAATTTTCTGACAATTATATCATCGGGGTATTTAAGGGGCAATCCAATCAATCAATTCCTCAAAGGCTGGCAACGCATTACCAGTACCTCTAGTGTTGCAAATGTACATAGGCGGTGGTAATCACTCATCAGGTGACCCGCAGGTGAGCTGGTTTGCCAGCTTTAATAGCGATAGAAAAATACATATCTAACGATATGTTTAAACAAAGCAGAATAACGAGCTAGTAAAGCTGATATTTATATATAACACGTTAACCTAAAATCATATTTAACTTCAATTTTGACTTATGTTAAAAATGAAGGCATTGTAACTATCAAGCGGATATATTATCATCTTAACATTTAAAGCTGAGTTAAAGACTTAACACTACCAGGCCGTGCCTAATGCAACTTTCACCCTTATCCCCACGCAATATAGCTGAAACTAGAAACAGTGTCAGATTTACGTTCATTTGCTGTGTATGTCCCAGTGGTCGTCAAAATTTTGACGAGTTCTGGTTCAAGTTGGGAATTCAAAGTACGAGTAGACGTCACACGCCCAAAATCAAAATAAAAAGAAATATAACATGGTTTTTTTTAATTATTGCGGTAGAAAATTTAATTGACTCTTCTATAAAAAAATTGGATATATCAAAAGTTGACAACAAATGTTACAAAAGTTACATCGTATACAAACATGGCGAGCTGTGATTCAGTGCCTAAACTTGTAAAAAAATACAAATATTCAAAAACAGAAACTTTCGTTTATTGTTTCTCAAACACCAATAAAGTGCTGATTAAAACTTTGCATACAAATTATCGTGTATAATACCACAAATATGTTATCATAAAAAAATTTTACTTAGTTATTATAAGAAATAAATAACAGGCCTTTTTCCATATTATGACGGCTATTGGGACACTGTCGACTTTACCAGCGTTTACCTTATTGTTTGTTTGATGCACCGCGGATTCAGCGTGCGCAGTTTGTCTTCACTCAGAACATGGACAAACACTTCTTCCTCCTAACACCATTGGAGCCGTTTGTTGAGGTTAATATGATACCCACGTATACAGGTTTATATCGGGCACATGAAGCGGCAAAAGAGCTGCAGCTAGGAAAAATTGATCTTAAGTGCCAACATTAATGAGAAAAGACTGACTACTCTCGAAGTACGATGGGCAGATCCTAATAGACACAAGACAAAAAGACAGATGCCTCCATTCTAGCGAAAATGACAACCATTAGAAGTTGGTGGAAAACGTACCTAGACCCGTAAGTATAAAGTTGGTAAGAACCAGGACAACAATCTTCAGAAGGGAAAGAATAACGGTAGAGGAGTTTTGCTTCAATTTGTCATTACCGTATACAGAAGAGAAGAGGAGAGAGGAGGCCTGAGAAATAGAAATAGGCCACTAAACGGCGTTAATAAAAGTGCTTTCAAGTTTAGAAACAGTACCAAGAAAATATAAGACTTCTAAATACGATCACCGCCCGTGATACCACAAAGAAAACAACCGAATAGCCAATTTTTACGCCTCACCCGACGACATCTCGGCGTGTATCTGTCACAAATATATGATTAACGTTTCAAGAGGCTCACATTCCTCGGCGGCCGCCCGTTACAAGTTCATCCCATTTAAATTTAGCGCGGCGCGTGCCGTACGAGAGCGTTGCGGCGCGGGACGCTCCATGGGCGGTGCCGGCTACCATCACTCAAGTGACGAAAATTGACGGAAAATGGGCGGACACCGCTTGCCCGCGACGTCATCAATTACCGCGTCCCGTCGGTCACCTCGGCGGAGACGCATACCTAATATCCTCTCTGAAGTCATTATTAGCGACACATTCGGCCCGCCGTGTCTCGTAAATCTATAAATAGACAAAATAAAAACAATGTGCGCTGGATTGTAATAAGCAAATAGGAGGCGCACGCTCGCCCGCGATCTCGGACGATACTACGAACAAGCATTATTGAGATGCAATCTAGGAGCTATCGATCGCCCCCATAATTCTCTACTGCATTTGTTCTGGCGCAACCGCTCATCAGATCAAACTCAATGTTACGATGTACCTTATTAAATAGTAGCTAGTGCAAACCTATTTCTCGCTGCAATGTTAAATAACTCGTATTTGTACTGACCATTGTTTATAAGGTAGTTACTAGTTAATCCATCTCAAGGTACACATTTTACACTGAGCCGTCTGATTGCTTCTTTATATTATAGTTTGGAACCTAATTACAAAATTAAAACTGATTTTGTATCATTTAGAGCACCTGGATCGTGGAGCAGGTAGGACCTAATTACAAAGCTAGCATGACACGTTTCACTTACATATAGAGTACGTGCAAACGCAGGAAGCCACAAGCTGCGCAAAAGCTCGACGATCGATTTTGAAAATTACCCATAATTAGTGTGTATCTCACTCGTCCGTTGTGCGTTTTAAACTGGGAACTCGACCACAGGCTACATATTCCAGTAGCGTTTACCGAGTAACGGCAGGCGAAGGCGACGGACTCAAATTACTGGAGGCTGAGGAGCTGCCAGTTGCCACTACGCAAATTGTAGTGCGTCGGGCCGATCGATTGTTGCGAGCAAAGTGCTCCTCAAGTGCCACGACTTGCTGTCCGGGTGATTGCACTTTCTTTTGAACATTGCCTTTGGATTTCTAATAAATTGTAGTGCTACTGCGTTTTAAATTGTTGTTGCAACAATGTAATTTGGTGAACTTATTGCTCATGTTATTTAACGCATACACAAGAAAATCAAACAATATTAAACTTCCTTACATTTATTTCATAAAACATATTTTAATACTTCTCAAGCACGCTATGTGCTAAGTAATACCTTTTAAAACATGGACGTTTCTTTCCAATGAAACTATCAATTTGTAGACTGAACGTCATTATCCTTACAAATATATTCATAGGTACAATTTGTATTAACACATTCTCCCAACTAAGCCATGGTCTCTATTATCCATATTTAATAGACCCTACATTATCAATGTATCTGTCCCAATCCCAACCAATACATGGAAAACTGATATAACTTATTCAATATTCAATACGCCAGGCGACCGTTACAATCGCCCTTGATTCTTGGCGCCTACCGGCCGCTCGTGAATAATTTACTAGCTAAGATAATGCATTATGTTACCGCAGTCACGTCTGAGACATTTGATCGTATAACAAGCGTATTTGAGGAGTGGGCTGGTAATACGGTGTAATTGCGCAGGCATTATCAGGTGACCCCATATTTGCGGTCGAACGGTGCGAGCGGCCCGCGGCGCAGCCCGCGGACAAACTAGAAAATAAGCTTTAGTGGAATTAAATTTAAACACTTTAAAAGTGGAACCTTTTATAGGTGCAGAAATCCTTGAAAATATTTGCTTCTATTTCGCTATTACAAATTTCATCGTGCTGTGAAATCGAGACACTTTGATGGTGTAACTTATGGCGTGTGTTCGTCCACCGCAGATATCAGAGCCCCATTGATCGTGCCTTTCCCTAATTTATGACTGCTTTTTAAGCCAGGACAAGTATCCTTCTAAATTTAGAAATTACTTGTAAATTGTTATACCCCAAAATTTTGCTAGAAACATATCAACAATGACGACATCATCGGGTTGCAAAGAAACGCTGCATCTAGCGTATATTTGCAGCAGTATAAGACAAGACTGGAATTTGGAAGTTTTTGCAATTTCATAATTGTAAAAACTATAGCTAAGTATCCCTGTGGATATCATTGGCTGAAATAATTGTTCGTTAATCAAGAGGATCAACGAAACAAAAGCGAACAACAAACGAACGCATACTGAGGTCTTTTCTGATCAGGGATAAGCGTGACTTTGCAGTTTTAACATTTTTAACGGTTTAATTTTAAGTCAGTCAGTCAGGCAGTCAGTCGTAGGTACTAGAACTCAGAATAACTTGATGGTACTTTTAGCTAATAGGGCGTAACCTCCTACCGCCAACGTCTAGCAGATCAGAGCTGAGCTTATGAATTATAACCCAGAACCTCCCAGTCATACTCGTAAAGCAATGCAACACCATTGAGGTGGTACCGAAAGACGTTGTTACTCTTAGGTTTGTAATTTCAAATGCTACAAATAGGTCGCGTTACAAAAGGACATAATGAAGTGATGTCGCAAGGAGCGTCCGCGCGTCGGAGCGGAGTCTTTGATGTCTCAATTAGTAACGAGAGCGGGTAATTGTGGCGAAAATTAATTCGCGCTCGGCTGGAGGCTGAAAGCGGGGGAGAATGTGTGACGTCATCCGCTGATTAGAACGTTATTAACCTTATTAGAGCTAACTCCTTTGAATTTATTTAGGGGGTTGATGATTTTAAGAGTAAATTAAATCTGGTAAGAAATAAATTTTGAAAGCTTTTATAAGTTTTTTAGCTGAAAGCATGCAAATTATTTATACTAACGTGTGCATATTGTGTTTACCTATATATATTAGTTATACAAAAATAGACAAATTTTAATAACAAAAATTACTAAAGTGGGATATCTCCTAGGTATTCATTAGCTTTAACACTACACCATACACTTTACATAATTGAATGTTTTTGTTGCCCAGCATTCCGCATTGATGTAGTGATATACTGTCTAGTATCTGTGTTTAAAAATTAAACACAGATACTAAAAACAAAAATAAAAGTTTTTATAAATTTAATTTACCTACTTGAAATTAATTTAAGGCTTTTTGAAATAATAAAACATAGATGTTTTTGAATAAAACTCAATTTTAAAATGTTACGATGGCTTATGAAATTTATGATAATTCAACAAAAAGGAAAGTTTGAATAATTAAAATTTAGAAAATTTGAAACAGTATAAAAATTCGACAAACTCGATTAGCAAAAGCGTAACCGGAAGTGAGTCGGCATTAGGGCGTATAATATAACACATTTAGCGCCAACACCAAGGAACACTTACAGCCTTGATGAACCAATCCGCTTCATTACCCAATGCCCACCGGAAGCGCGGCATTACTCGCTCATCATTACCACCGCAACCTCCCCCTAAATATTGCATATCACTTCTTTAAAAATTTACTGGTTAAGCTCGAGTTGAACTAGTTAATGGAGGTTCCGTTTATTCTTCACTATCAGCCTATTAACGGCCTACGCCGAAAATTTATCATTTGACTTTATAATTTGATTTCAGTTACTCTCTCACTACAAGAAAAATCTAATGTCAACTCTCAGATCATAACGAAACAAGCAGCTTAGACTGTAGGGCAATGATACGAAAAACATAAAGCTCACAACATTAAATTTAATAACTACAATAAAATCAACCGCAGTAGAGCAAAACGGCACAACGTAAAAACATCGGTAAAAAATATACTGTATTGTGAATTATGTTTTACCACACGGAACCCTAAATGCAATTGTTTAACGGCTTTATCACGTCGGGTGTAAGGTAGTTTCAGTTGGGAGCGGAAAACTGAGTTATTTGCGGCCGCAGTGAATGCTGCTCATTTGCCCCAATGACAGCATATGGCCGATGTGCTGTCGGGTTCTAAAGAGAGTTTATTGCTCGGCTTCGCTATTGTTTGTTTACGAAATGCAAATCAACATAAATGTAGAGGTTTTTTATTAGTAGCAGAATTGATTCCGACATAGGCATATCAACATATAACACCATAAAAATCATATGTGACTATTTTAAAGAAAAATATTAATATAGTAAGCTATCCTTAAAACATGCCCTCGTGAACATTTTTGCAGATCTAATACAGACAAACAATTCTTCCATTCATTGTTTTTTTGTATATTTCAAATAGATTACGCAGCATTTTCAAGAAAAGCTCCTAGGCAGCGCGACTCTTTTAACGATTATCGACACATTTGGGCCTATTGATACAAAACGTTAACAAATAATAACTTCTTCAGGAATTACTCTATATTGTGGTTAGTGGTAGAAAATCTGTGCAGTAGTGTCTGAGTTTATCGAGAACAGACAAACGCGGTTTGGGACTTTATTTTGTAATATTTAGTGTTAATATTTTTATAAATTTACGAGTATCCTTCGCGGATTTGTAGGGGTGCTAATAAGTACCTGCCACAGTTGCAAAAAAAAAAATGTAGATCCGAAGCTGTCTATTTCAACTGATTGGTCCTCATTCATGCATTACAGTAAATGCCAACAGTAGGCCGAGCTGTAGACTTATAAAAGTAGGTGAAAATAAACACTAACGGTATTCAACAACTTCGTACAAGTTAATTACATTTCATTACCTATTAAATCTTTAATATAACGTAAAAGTAGTTAACTAGTATAATCACCGGTCAATTAAATTGCTGACGTGTCCCGCCGAAGCCTATTTGAGGTGCTATTTGATTAGAAATTTAAAGCCTTCGTATCAATTAAATTTTCCACTTTCCCGAAGGAAGTTCTACGTCTATTACCAAGTAGAATTTTAAATACCGGCCACTCTATAATCAGAAACTATAATACTGCCGAATAAATGGAGCAAAAGACATAATGATACCGCTGGATTTAATTACGAGCACTTATTGAAGAAAAGGTGTTCATTTTCACGCGCACTAGGTGCTACTAGTGAAAGTCTTCGGACTTTAATCGCAAGGTATTTATAATGAATAGATTCCATTCCATAAACGGTCCTTTGATTTTAATTAGAAATAAAACCGTTCTACTTGCGAACTGTTGTATTTATTTTGTTTATTTGTTCAGTTGACGTCATCATCAGTCTTATTTTAGCCCACTAAAGGGTAAGCATCTCTCTTTATTGGAGAGAGGATATGGAACTTACACCCACCATGATACTCCAATGCGGTTAATGGGCTTAATATGATAATTTAAACCACAATTCGTTACACAATAAAATTTCCAATTGCTGCTGAGAATTTTAGGAATAAATAATTTTCTTGAAAAGGAGAAGCTCCAACGACCTCCGTGGCGCAGTGGTATGCGCGGTGGATTTATAAGACGGAGGTGGGTTTAATTTGTCTTGGTCTGGCTGGTGGGAGGCATTGTGAAGCGATTTAGCGTTCCGGTACGATGTCGTGTAGAAACCGAAGAGTGTGGATTTCATCCTACTCCTAACAAGTTTGCCCGCTTCCATCTTAGATTTCAAGCATCATCACTTAACATCAGGTGTGATAGCAGTCAAGGGCCAGCATGTAGTTGATAAAAAAAAAAAGCTAAATATTTTATAATCCGACCCAGGACTCGAATCCAAAATCTTGTGATTCGAAGCTATATACTAATGGTCAAACGAATAGATTTTTTCAATTGTAAGTAGTTATTCAAAGAAAGATTTCATTTAAATTATAGTATTTAGGAACATTTCCAAAAGTAATGCACGATAATGGATTCCGTCATCGTTCTATGGAAATACTTGAGCGTTCGATAAATCATGAAATGCAGGTTATAATTAAAACCACGAAGCAGTAAGATTTGGGAAGCTAGTCTGTTATTAATTTCTCCGTTTCGTTAGATGAATCGCCGTTGATTAGATGAGAGCAAGGATGCCGTGACCACGTGGACTCAAGCCCAACATATAATTAACAAACTTACCGAAATTAATGATCTTTGTAAGAGAAAACATTAAAAATAAATCATAGAATGATTACTTATATCTTTTTTCTCTGTGCAGGTTAGGAAAAGCTCCAAACCAGTACTTAACAAAAGAAGAAAGACCTGTGGGCCGGGATAAAAGTTTCCAAGATATACCTCGATCAGCAAAAAAAAGAATTGCAATCCTTTTAATGCCATCTTCTCTCATCTCTCCGGCTTCCTTGATGAGCCCTCAATATTTTCCTATTTCTCTCGGAATCGATGAAACTTGAGAGATGAAATGAAGGTATAGTATGTAGTTCCCAAGCATACCTTCTCGTAAAAATCATATCATTTACTTAAGCTATGCAAATTTTATCCACTGCATCCTAACCGGAACCCAGCCATTTTTTCTGAATTCATACATTCAACGAAGTCGTACCTTTCTTGTGGCTTCAAGAATGTTTTCTATTTGTAACTGATAAATGATGTTTTTTCATTTATTTGAAAGACTGCACAAATTGTTGTGACCCACAATGTTCAGATAAATATCTATTTAATAAAATATCGACCTGTACAAAATTCTAATCATAAATTTTATATGTATTTTCGTAATGAACATCGTAAATATCTATAGAGCACTCATCTTTGCTCAGAGGATGGAATAGGTTACTAAATCTTCACATAATTTCGGCATTAATCTTAAATAACGTCCATAAATCAACGTGAATACGCTATAAAATTGTTTTTTCGCGCGTCCTTATGAAAGCGATTATACGAAAATTATAATAATTGTGCGCCGCATAATTACGTGATGTAATGTAAGCCCGTCGATATATAGCGATCAATTTGAATTTATGTAAAATATCGTGCAATAAATTTACATTTTATAACTCGTAGCCGCGCGCGATTCCTATCTATGTTTAGGATCAAGGCCTTATCGGGACCATTACTTCGTGCGGTCCGATATTCATTTGTTCATATGTGACTGATCAAATATGAATTCAATTTGTAAAATCTCTTAACTCAAGCGCTCTACGAAAATAAGTCTTGCGCTGTAAAAACCCCCATACAACTTTCACCTACGTACCTATATTTCGAGATGTAACAGGCACGTACGAGTAAGTACTTAATAAGTAATACCGAGTACGAACGGGTTTTCTTTTGCTTTAAACAAATGTATTTGAATTTGAGCTTATAATCTAAGTAACTTCACTTCTTCAGCTTAGAAAACCTAAGCTTTGCATGAGCTTTAAATAGTAAAACTAAATGTACAAGTACAAGTAGATTTAAGAAATTAAGCTGATGATAATGTACAGTACATAATCGCATTCGTAGAATACAAATTTGTAGGTAAAATTAAGTACGAACAAATATTTTTCATTATCTACTTCGGACTTTACTTGCAGTTACCTACCTGTTCATACGAGTACGTATCTATATGCTAATTATTATTTTTCAGCAAATTTTCCGCCGCATTATTTGATCAGTAGGCGTGAAGCAAGTCACGTTTATTCAAATTAATATCTCATGAAATCTCAACACAGATAATCTAGACATAGTGTGCCTGGATAGACCAACTGGAAAGTGGAATATTCTCAGTAGGATAATGGTTGATTCTTGACATATTTTATATAATGCGAGCCTGAGGCGAGTCGGCCGACACTATGTCTAATAAATTTATGGAGGTTCATTTTAATGTTGATCGCGCTCGAAGACGAAATTATAATCGTCGCGCTCGGGGCGCGGCGCGTGAGTGGGCCCTCGGATACACTTCGCCAATGTGTTTACTGAACCAAAAACATACATTTTATTGAACACACTTACAAAACAAATATTTGAGTCGTAAGTGTCAGGCGTCGAATTCGATTCTTCACAAAATTTGAAAAATAAAAATTTACCACTACTGACCTACTTGAAAAAAGAATATACGGAAAATTACAAAAATAAGGGTATTTTAATTATATTATAATTATTAACTAAGCCACCGATATTTGTCCTAAATCTTTATAACTTCAGCAATGTTACACACTGTTAGCATTAGATAGGTAGAACAAATATTTCAAGTTCTCAAAATTACCCCAAACAAACCGCCCTGACGTACTTTCATATCAAACGTGTAAAGTTTGCAATACGATTCGCGAAAAAAATAAATAATTGTAATTTAATATTGTTATTAAAGCAAATAATGGTAAGTTATAGACAGATTTACACAACACAGTGAGTCTGGTAGCTCACTTGTTATTAGAATACCTAATTTATATTTCGGATGTTGATTCGTAACCAATGACGTGGAAATTTTCGGGGCAAGAAAATGTATGTTTGGTTACATCCTACTTAGTATTACAAATATATCGTAGGTATAGAAGGCAATACATGAGATAGAGAAGACGAAAAGAAGGTTTGGTAATACAGGCATTTGACAGGTGCATTTTTGTTTAAAACCAGAAAAAGCGGTTGTTCGTAAATTCGATTTGTGGACCATAATTTTACATGATTTATACATCATATAAAAAATATTGATGAAAAGTAGGTATAGATGTGTCACAAGACTTCAAAAAAAAGGTTATCAATTCGACCCGTATGTGTGTATATTTCCAGAACTGCCCAGTATTTGCATAAATATGTCAGTCTACATCCGCGTCTGAACAAATGTGTAAGTCGGTTTAGTAGTTTCTGAGATAGGTAATTTTTTATAACTTTTCACAGAGTACCTACTAAGTATTGTGGAGTACACAAGAATCGCTTATACTCGTAATTTCCACCTGCTGCTCGCCCGGTTCTTAAGTATCTAGTGATGTCAGTGCGCGTATAAAGAACCAAGCGCAGGCATATTAAAAAGTTGTTGGAACTAAAAGATTGTGCAGATTAGATGAAATCAGAAACAATGTTAACGAGTGTCACCGATTATCCCAATCACGTCATTTTAATATGATTGCATCGAAGAATATGCGTGCTGCCCTGCGTCCGTCTACCTGAAATGTATACAGTTGTTAAGACTTATGTGCCTGTAATTGCACTACAAACCGAAAAAATATTATTAAGCTATTGCATAGCTTGTATCGCGGGCCTTGAGCGTGGAGACCGAATCCAGAAATTCCGTAACGAAAAACCTAACACCCCCCACTCCGACCGGCACAGCGGTGATACTTTTTAGTTTTTTTAGATTGTCTTATTCGCGTCTTTGTTCGCCAACGACCATACCATGTTGAATACACTGGTTCTCGTCCGATCACTAAAGTTAAGCAACATCGCGGTCGGTACTTGGATGGGTGACCGCCTGGGAACACCGCGTGATGGCTTTTTTAAATTTTTATTTTTCATTCAACATCGGGCGCGGTCCAAGTACTGACCGCTCCCGATGTTGCTTAACTTCTAAGCAATAGCGGCAGTCTCCGAGTGCCACACGTCTTTTTTTTATTTAGTGGTTGAAATATTCACACAAACAATATTTTTGAACAATAGTTTCGTTTTTAACGCTTGCGGTATATAGGGGATTTATTAGCATTGATACTCGATGGCAAGGTTCTTACCTAGCTCACGTTCTTACCAAGCTTTCGCCTTTAAACAATTGATAAGTACATTAAAGTTAGGGTAATATTAATCTAAATTAAATTAGGACTTTGATCAGTTGTCCTCTAGCAGTAGTGTTGTGTAGAAACCGGTAGTACCTTGGTATTATACATTGTAATCTTACCGGTTTTCATTTTACACGCGTAGGTGTATTGAACACTATGAAGGCAGGTGACATTAACTGTTGGAAGTTTATAGGTGAGGTATAGTATATTTCTGGAAGAAGATTTGGCTTTGAATGTATGAAGCCTTTCAAATCGGAGGAAGAGTCAATGCATATAGTCTAACATGTAATGTGAATGAATTTACTTTACCTTATTATTTTTTTATATGTGCAAAGTTACTGACACTAAAATTAAACGAATTTGAATTCGAATTTACTTTACCTTATTATTTTTTTATATGTGCAAAGTTACTGACACTAAAATTCAACTGAGCTACTATGGCTTAGTATAAAACACTGAACTACAATGGCGTTATAGCTACTATCGATTAAAAGAATGAGTACAACAGGAACATAAAGCAGACAGACAAGCACATATTTCTTACGTAGGTAAAGATTCTGTCGAAACTAATGTAACAGCAAATAAAAAATATATTCCCTACCATTTGGAGTGCTTCATATCCGGGACAAGTCGCTTTGTCGTTCGGCATATTTTATTTTCCCGGATAAATGGGGCCATTTCCATAAAACGGCAGTTTGCTTTTTTGTGAAGTTTTGTGTCTGCTCAGTGTTGTCACGTGCCGTTGTCGAGGTTAATGGAAACTTTTGACTCACTTGTAGACGTTGACTTATGGATGCTTTAGGATCTTTGCACATCAACGATTTTTGTGTCGCATACATAGCAACTGGACATATTTTCTAAGTTATAGTCGAAGTAAGATTTGTTTTTTTTTTCACATTTTGAGTTGTAACACTGAAGGTTCCTTTTTTAAGGTTATGTGTCTGCTCATTCTTATAATTGTTAGCAAAATAGGTTGTGTTGACAGGCCACCATTTTTTATATGATCTAATTTTCAAAACAAACAATTTTGACGTGAAAACGTCTTATAATTCGATAGAGCCGGCTGCACGCACGAAAAAACATGACTCATGCGTTACCTCGCTTTGAGGCGTTCCATGTAAGGCTTGAAGTGCAAGCGAGAGCGCAGAACGAGCGACAAAGAAGCACAATCGGTCTTTGCGTCCGGCAGCGTTCGACATCCGTTTATTAAATATAATTATTAAATATATTAATTTTAAATTAAAAATTAATATATTTATTATAAATTTAAAATATAAATTTATAAAATCAAAATCAATTATTTTATTAATTTAAATTAATATTTATAAAAATATACTTAAATTAAAAAATTTATTAATAACCAATTAAATGCTACCATTCCATCAGTATTTTCTTAAGACGTTGTCACGTTCAACTATCGTCAGTAAACCGACTTTACAGACAACCAATTTGTTTATATTAGATATTCACCAATTTAAGTACACTGTACATACTTGTATATAAACATGAATAGGTAATAAGTATCTATTATGTATTATTAATAATAATTTCAGGAACACGTTCACAGTTCTATGCTAATGTTTTCATAATATCTTATAGCGGTTATCAATTAACCGTAATATCCAGCCAGTCTAACTAATCGTTAAATCCAATGACATAGAATAATTTGTCCCATTAAGTTACACCTTCATACCACCATACAAGAAAATTGTCCTTACTTGAAGCAAATAAATAACAAAGAAGAGTGGAGTTGATTATAAATGTAATAGATACTGTCACATTTTTCATCAACTTAAAATTATATAAAAAAAACTTTTAACATGAATATATACTCCACAAAAAAATAAATTATTTTATTATTTGCTTTCAAAATTTGTGATTCACTTTGCGTCGCATTTTTCAGAACACATTAGCGACGCAAAGCGGGGTCTTGGTGTATTTAAAATATAAAAAAATATGCAGTGTTTAGTTGTAGTAAGTAAATAATTTTTATCTTTTTCTTTGTGTGCCGCCAAATTTTGAAATCATTAAATATGTGCCGCAACAAAAAAAGTTTGAAAATCACTGATATAGAGAGTAGAGTATAGAGATCTACTTATATATTTTTAAGATAAAATAATTTTGTCTTTGACAGTTCAATTTTTCAGGAAAATTATTCCGCTCACTCTTATCTAAAAAATAAGAAGCCGATTTTCGTACGGCTTTGCGATGGATTAAGCAAGTTTTAGAGTAAGGGTTCTATACTCATTTATTTCAATAAGGCTGTTTTACGAGCTTTGACTCTACCACTGGTTCGGAAAGCAGATCCGAGAGAGTATATAATTATAAAAGATGCATAAAATGATGTAAGTCGAAAAGACGTGGCTATAAAATTATGAATGTGATAATTTTTAATAAAAGTTTTTTAATATTATTACAAGCTCTATTTTCAACTGATACTATAGGCAAGTGGTTAGGTGAAAATAAGTTATAAACTTATGATTTAGTTTCATAGTAAATCTAAAGAGAAAACTCAATTAACATAGAGATTTCAAAAGGCCAACATAAAGCAAACCCAGCGTCCATTCAGACAGCTACATCTGTTGAGCGTGAAACCAGTTGGGATATAATTATGATACCCGGCCGTGACGTCGCAACCTGTTCTGGTTGACATAACCAATGAGTGCCACCTCGCCCACCATTGGTCGGGGATGAGATGATACGAGTATCTCAGACGCACTTTTTGTTTCACTAACTAATTTATCTTTCGTGGTAATGAAAAAGATTCTATGGTGTAATCGAGAAAACACATTACGCTTAAATTGATTTTGCGAAGTGAATATTTTTTATTGATTTAAAAATCTTGTTGGATTTGGCGAATTATGAAAACTAACTTTTTACACGTAGAAAGGAAGCGGAAACACAGAATACATAATAATCGTGTACAAAAATAATCGTGTATTTTGATTTGTAAATTGATAAAAATTATATCTTATTCGTGTCTCCAAAAATGTTTCCAAAAGTAAATCTACCTAAAGATCAATTATGATTTTTTATTTTATTTACTAACAACAGACTTAAGAAAACAACAATGATTTGACGCCCTACATGGTACAGTGGTATTCTTGGTGAATTTATTAGACGGAGTTCGGGGTTCGATTCCCGGCTTTTTAAATAATAATATTTTAATAAATAAATATTACACTTATTATAGCGTACTCGTATGTAGCTTGTGTTATGGGTGCTATGATAACTGATAACTGAGATGATTGAGATTTTTTTAATTCATCTACGGTTAGTGGGAGGCCTCGGCCTTGATTAATCACCACCCTGCTGGCACAGACTTACCGCCAAATTATTTAGCGTTCCGGTACGTTATCGTACAAACACTACGGATTTCTTTACACTCGAAACAAGTTGCCTCCATCTTAGATTTTGACGACCTCCGTGGCGCAGTGGTATGCGAGGTGGATTTATAAGACGGAGGTTCTGGGTTCGATTCCCGGCGGGGCAGATTGAGATTTTTCATAATTTGTCTTGGTCTGGCTGGTGGGAGGTTTCGCCGTGGCTAGTTACCACCCTACCGACAAAGACGTATCGCCAAGCGATTTAGCGTTCTATTACGATGTCGTGTAGAAACCGAAAGGGGTATGGATTTTCGTCCCACTCCTAACAAGTTAGCCCGCTTCCATCTTAGACTGCAGCATCACTTAACATCAGGTGTGATAGCATTGTCACTCGCGTATAAAAGTTAGTAAAAAAATCGATTGCTGATATTGACATTAAAATCTTTCTTCTTAAAAAATATTGCAACACTTGGTTTATGCGTTGTATAGACTAAAGCATTCTCTATCTGCAATCTGAACTTTAATAAGTGAATTAATTGCTTGGCGGCCATTGCCGATATAATTGCCATGTCTGAATTGCCCACTTAAATATTTCAACTTGAAACTTCAACTGATCTGCGAATTAATGCAATGGTCATGTGGAATGTGTAGCCAATTATAAAAATTATCCGTATCAATGCTCTATTCACTATAGGTAACAAACTTCAGTCTTAACTGCCTCGTTGGTTATTCTATTCGGCTTTGGTTCGCGTGGTCCTGGGTTCGAGTCCAAGTGATCGAAAAGGTTTTTTTTATCGACTACAAGTTGGTCCTTGACTGCTATCACACCTGATGTTAAGTGATGACGCAGTCTAAGAGGGAAGCGGACTAACTTGTTAGGAGTGGGACGATAATCCACACCCCTTTCGGTTTCTACACGACATCGTATCGGAACGCTAAATCGCTTGGCGATACGTCTTTGTCGGTAGGGTGGTAACTAGCCACGGCGAAAGCCTCCCACCAACCAGACCAAGACAAATTAAGAAAAATCTCAATCTGCCCCGCCGGGAATCGAACCCAGGACCTCTGTCTTATAAATCCACCGCGCATACCACTGCGCGCCGGAGGTCGTCAAAAAGTATTGACTTTCTCCTTATGGGAGAGGAGACATGAAGCATAATCGACCCACCACGTTGTTCCAATGCGTTTTGGGGGTAAGGATGATAACGTTAGGATTTAAACACTCACTATCAGAAGGTATCAGGTTTTAATGATAATGACCGAAAGACAACAACAAACAACAAAAAAAAAATAATAATAATAAAGAAAAATATATTGTATTATAGCGTGTTTATATGTGTGTATGTATATGTTTATGTATTTATATATATATTTGTAATATGTCAGAGTAAAAAGATGTCGTACAATAAATAACGACAGAATCAAGGCTTCAATAAAAAAAAAATACTGAATTCCCAACTCTGACACGATATTTTTATAAAAAGACGAGTATTTTATAGCTCTACCCTGAACTCGAAACCAGGATCTCTTGATCCAAAGCTACATAAGCCCAACGTGGTAATCAGTTTTTGATAGGTATTTATTTATAGCTATGACAGCAAGGTGAGCGCACGCATAGCTCTGTTTACGCTATTAATGCAAAATAACTGCCATTTAGCGACGCAGCCGTTTGCCGTTCTGCACTCTACCGGCCACTACGGAAGCCTGTCACAAACGCTATTACACTACCGAGAATCGGCATTAGTTCTTTCCCCGCAGGTTAAAATATTTTGTCCCTGTTTGCAGCACCATAAAGTATTTAGAATTTATACAGATATAGTGATCCTTGTTTCTCAATTAGACTAACTTCTAACAGTGCTTTTTGTTTTTATAATAATAATTTTATAGTAATATGAAACTCTTTTATCGACCACTATTAGTAACGATAACGACAGACAGCATAAAGTGCTCTCCGAGACACGGGAGCGAGAGCGTATAAGCACCGACTTACCAACTCTGAGATGAGAGCCTTTACTCAAAAGTTTTTAAAAAATAAAGAAAAGCTAATAGTTCACAGCCTGAATCAGGACTCGAACCTAGGACCAGTAATCAGTTTCAGGTTTTTTAGGCTTTTTTTATCAACTACAAGTTGGCCCTTGACTGCTATCACACCTGATGTTATGTGATGATGCAATATAAGATGGAAGCGGATTAACTTGTTAGGAGTAGGACGAAATCCACATCCCTTTCGATTTTTACACGAGATCGTACCGGAACGCTAAATCGCTTGGCGGTACGTCTTTGTCGGTAGGGTGGTAACTAGCCACGGCGAAAGCCTCCCACCAGCCAGACCAAGACAAATTAAGAAAAATCTCAACTGCCTCGCAGGGAATCGAAGCCAGGATCTCCGTCTTATAAATCCACCGCGCATACCACTGCACCACGGAAGTTTAAAATGTATCAATATTTAAGATAAGCGCACACAGCTCTGTTTACGCTGTTAATGCAAAATAAGTGCAATTTGGCGACGCTGCCGTTCGGCGTGCTACACTGGAAGGCGACGGAAGCCTGTCACAGACGCAATTACAGTACCGAGAATCGGCATTAGTTCGAGCTGAACTATTTATGTAAAATAAGAGCAACCTCACGTACGGGGAAACGATTGCACGCATCGCTCATTAAGCACTTTAGAGCAATTTGAGGAGAAAAAGTCGGACGAGCCAACAACATCGCGTGGTCAATTAAAATGTTGGCTCGCCGCGCTACCGAGCGGTCCAACGGTACTCCATATGAGGCAACTGGCAACTGGACTTGCAGCAATTGCCTGTATCCTGCTATCTAAATAATTGTAGAAGGATATCGATCTACTGTCAATAACGTCCGTGTTTAAAGCTACCATCTCATTAAGATAAGACAACTTTTCTAGGCTTAATTAGGATTTGCAAGTGACAGTATGTAGTGTACTGTACATTTACCTACACGAAGTAAATGCAATCTTAAACGTTTATCTTAATACTATTACTGTGTACAGCGACGTCGTTACTTAGTATTGAATAAACTCTTCCTGGCAAATATAGCTTAAGCTGCTAAAAGTAATAAATAAGTGTGTAAAAATGCCTTATTTTTTTATTTTATTATTTTTAAGCACTTTTACCTATACAACTCATACAGCTTTAGAATTATAAAGTAGATCAACATCTTAATGATGTTTTTAAAAGTCTAGTAGGTATCGAATTCGACTCTACCTCTCTTTGTCTCACGCAATTCGATAAACAGAGGGATCTAGAAAAACTAAAAACTCAACTGGCTAGTTATAGAAATATCGTTACAGAATAGCTGTACGACACTATTTAAATCAAAAATAATTTAAATAAAATATAACTTTTTAGAAATTAAAATAGAACTCGAAAAATTACGTAGGTAGTTCCAAAGCCAAAAAATCTCAATAACATTGTCCTAATATATTTATTTATAAAATTATGTTGAGTCAAAGTGAGCCAAAGAATGAGATCTTACTAAAAAAGTACCTATAAACTCACAAAAAACATTTAAACTCTTTTTCGCCAAACGGGTAAATAATTAGGATAGGAAAAACAATACCTACAGTTATCGGTCATTGCAATTTTGATGTAAAAAAATAAAAGGTAAGATACCAGAAAGTATCTATCACATTTTCATCATCATTTTTTCGTTAGGTAGGTAGAAGATGTCTTTGTAAACACCAATAGGGGTTGTTGGCACCAAATGTTTACCAAGACATCTAACACCATAGAAAGCTAGATAGGTATTATCAGTTCTTGTAAAGGAATTAGCAATTTATGTTTAGAGTATTGCATTTTGTAAATAAGTAAACCTAAACGGGGTAATTATATTAACTATGCAGGTAAACAATTTTTAGATACTTCCATAGCAAAGCGCCATTCTCTTATTTCTAAGAACAGGCCCTCATGCGTACATTAGCAAATCTAATTAACAAATAATTTGAATATTTTACTGAGGTTTTAGTTGCCAGTCATCCTGGTAGCCCGTATCGGTATTATCCGCACCTGAAGCACGGAAAGCATCGTGACTTGTAAAATGCATCTGCGCCTACGCATCCCGCGTTCACGTACGATCGTATGAGTTTTGAAACTGGTTTTGAAAATTTAATACACTGACTTTATTACTACTAAAATACATTTTTGATATTGTTGTCGACGTTATTAAGTACAAATATAAAAGATTAAGACAATACATACATCGCTACTTATACCCAAAGTAAGCGTGGCTTGTGTTATGGATACCTACTAAGGTAACTGATGAATGATAAATATTTATTTACACATAAATACTTGTAATATATAGTGAAACACCCAGACACTGGAAAACATTCGTGCTCATCACACAAATATTTTTCCAAGTGCAGAAATGGAGCCCACAGTCTTGGACGCAGAAACAGGGTCTCTATCCACTGGGCTACTCAGCTGTCAGTATAAGATTTAAACGTACCTAAGTACGTGCTATGTATGGTTACGGCAATAGCCAACTAGTGGGAATCGAACTTATGATCTTCGGTGTTCGGTGTTAAGTCCAGCCAATTAACCTTTGAGCTATTGAGGTTTATAAATTAAATGGTAAAGTAAATATATTAATACCCATAAAGGTATATATATTCTACATAATACAGTAAAGAATCTGATAAAACAAAAAAGAGGAAATAGAAGATAATCTTAAAAAAGAGAGGCCACACACGCAAATATATTGACATTATTATTGAAATTATTTACGCTTTTAAAGGCAAAATAGGTACTGTCATATTGCCGGAGACTTAATTGCACCATTGCACTGCTTTGGGCAGCCTCACTTTAAATATTTTAACCAAATGGGTTGAGTTGAATGTCAAGTATTTGTAACCAAATATTGCGTTTCAGACATCATACACAAATATACGGAATTAATTTATTTACTTGAGTAATGTGGTCAGTCCCATCACAAAATCTCAGGCCTCAGCCGATCGCTCGGTAAACAACCTGAACAAATCGTTAAGTAAAAGACAAAGGATATTAGCCCGTTTCATGATCTAATTGTGCCGTCCATCGCACATCAATCAACCGGTCCACGCTACAACGAAAACACTGTTAGTTTTGCCGCCGAATTATTAATTACATTCCCACAAAAAACTCACACACGATGCCGAAACGCATAAATTTCTTCCTTTTTTCACCGCACAAAGGGGCCGAACGCTCTACAATACTAAACAGATTAGGAGAGCCCGACACGGCCGTCGCGGCATAATTTTTGGCGCCAGTAGTCTGCTTTTAGATTAAACTAATATGAAAAGGAAATTGAGTAGAAAATGGACGAAGGCTCTATGTGTCATTAAGGATTGGACACGGGCCCGAACATACTGCCGACCTTTATTTATTTGACTTCGGTTAATTGAATTAACATTTCGGTAGTTTTTACGAGGTGCCGGTAATGTTTGGAGCTAACTTTAATGGGCAATTCTTAGCTAATAACAATAACATTTACGACACATATATTGCTTTATGTATAAATAAATGACGGTTCTACGTCGTTTTCTCGTTTCTCGATTTCACGGGAAATGTTTATGAGATGATCGTTACAATAAATAACTAAACTGAGTGGTGTTTTTGATATTTTAGATTTTTATTAGATTTGGAGACTTAAATACAGTTAATCATTATTATGATTCTACTTTCACCGTTTTTGGAATAAATTTATGTTTTTAAATACATGCCAATGAAAGGTTCCCAATTTTTTAGCTAGGTAGTTAGGTACCTATTTAGTAGTTTGAAAAAGAACAGTAAAATGTTACTCATTATTGTCCACTTAACTTATTTTTAACAAACAACCAATTGTTTAACCCTTTAATTCGTGTCTTATGTTTATTCCATAACTTTGAACGCAGAGGGCATGAAGAAATCTTCCAAATAGTTGGGTTCAAACCCCGCACGATGGCTCCGCCGGGTCCACTCGACCCGGGAGGGCCATGAATAGTAATAGAGGTTGGGGCTCGAGGGACGCCCCGGTTCCGCTTATGGTGCGTGCTAAATCGACAATACCCTCGGGATCTGTGACTAACGGCCCGTTTTATAAACTCGTCTATTTTGACTGAGATTTCATCCGAAAATTAAAGTCAATAAACCGTGAAATCGAAACGCCTAAGGTTACCATCGTAGTATCTACCTATTAGTATATCAAGAAGCTATTTAAAAACTTTTGATGAATATTCAGTGACATTGTTCGTTTTACTTTAGTAATAGGCCAGACGGTTTACCAATTTTCTATAGCTTTTACATTGTAATGATTTGAATGGCAACCTGACAATTCTCAGTTCATGTTGTGACAGCGCATCGCGGATACGGATTTCGCGGCGTAGGAAACCAACACTTTGCTAGTGTTAATTTATCCTGAATGCGAGGGCCGTGGATTTCGCATACGCGATGCGTAGTCACGTCAGGTCTTCAGTTTCTGTATTACGGTTAGGACAGTTAGCAAGCTGAGCAGCCAGCGCGCATGTGACGGAGCGGTGCGCCGCCCGAGACTCACGTTCATGAGCAGGTCCGGTGAGGAGGAGCCCTTGCCGCTCATGGCTGTCCGCGGAGCAGGCGCATGTCACTCACTCACAGCACTCGCGGCGCGCAGGCGGCGCGGGCGGTCTGCAGACGCCGAGCGATCGCGACTGCCGCGCGCCGGCCCCCACCGTCCCACGAGCCCCCACCGCTACCGGCTGCCTCATTTCTCACTATAATTTGCGTGCTCGTTTTTTACCATCATTACTCCCTCGTTTTGTTTTACGTATTATCGAGTGCATCCCGCTCGCACCGTGGCCGCCATGCGCGGCGAGCGCCGCCCAGATAATAGCTATCTGCAATTACGCCTTGGCCGCGCGCTGCCGGTGCCGCCGCGCGCTCGCCGCAGCGCCGCGACTCGCGGAGGCTAGCGACATCTTGTGACGAGCGGCGGGAACCGGACACAGTTAGTCGGCTAAATAGGATCATAATCGTATTTTACAATAATATCAACCAAATTGATGCTGGTCCCAGCAAATTTGCCACCCTTACCCACAAATATTAGCTTCATCAATATTTATAGTAATTTCTCACCGAATTGGTAAACCTACTACAACTTGCATCAGAGCAACGTGGTGGGTCAACGCTTGAAGATCCCTTTACCTATAGAAGATAGACTAATAACAATACCATTGATTAGATGCTAAAGTTAATCGTAAATCATTTTGTTTTCTTTGTTTAAAATATGAGTTTTTAAATCTATTATATTTAACACGACTAATAATTCCTCAAGAAAACACACACATCTTATTTGCCCACACACACAACAATATTATCAATAATGTAGAGTAAGCGTTATAGGACATTTATATATAATAATTATTTTTATCCCAAGCACAATATAGTCCACCTGATGGTAAGTAGAAAACCATCGCCAATCATGATCCCCAGACCAAAACACTGATTTGCGGCGTATACCATCATGGCGGTGGTACTTCCCAGGGCGAGCTCTGTCACAAAAACTCTACTGTTATAATAAAACTGTCGAATGTATGAAAGCGGTGATATAAATAATGCTTCTTACTCTCAGTGAAAGAAACTAAATATGGTTGCTACGGTGCCCGTAGCGCTCCGTAGCTAACTTGTAGAACGTGCAGTTACTTGGTTTGCATAATATAAAAACTGCTATAGTATATGAAATTCCTATGGATTAAAACAGATTGCGAAATGCATACCTACTTTTAATTTGTCTGTATACTTTTTAGGAAAGTAAAAAAATCTGTGTACTCCACAGAATTTTTATTTTTAATATTCAATAAAGAAAAAAGTTATTAGATTAGTTTCTATTTTATTGCATAGTGGCCTGCACAAGGTTTATAACTGGGGAAGGCACTACACGTACTAAAGTTCCTTCTCCAATACTGGATCGTAATGTGACCTCAGGGTAGGCAGTGCGTTTATGCATTTATGTAGTATTTTTAAGAATTTTCAATTATGTCTGCTTGTGTTTGAAATAATGACCTTATAAGAAAAATATATGACATGGTTATTTATTGAAAATTAAATAAGATTTATTATTGAAATAATTCAACAAAAATGTATAAGACAACCAAATCTTTAGCTTGAAGATGAGTTTTGTATTACGTAATTAACTTCGTTTGTTTTAATTTTCAACCTTGCTTGAAGTGAAATCTCAATGAGTAATAATTAAAAATAAAAAAGCGGTTAATTGTAAAAGTTTTATTAAAAAGTAAAAAATATACACTCTATCAAGGCATCACATTTTAATTCCTGGTAACTTAAAATTAACACTTACAACACTAACGGATGGTTCTTATTCACAATTGTTTTAATTGATTTAAGGCACAAACACATAACACTTCGATTTACTGTCCGATAGCTACCGGTGGCTGCAAGTTGTAATGTCCTTGGAACATGGTGTAGCTGTTATCCTTGGAACCACACTGGTAGGCTGTTAGCGGTGTAGAGTACTGCTGGTAGAACCGAGGGTCCCTTGCCGGCGGACGAGCATAGTAAGACTCTTGGCGCATCTCAGGACACCAGCCACTGCCGTACATAACGCTGCCGCTTGCGAACACAGCACTGTTGTTGTAACTAGCTGGAGTACTCTGCATCACTTGAGGTGCCACTGTACCATAATTCAACATCTGCTTAGGGGATGCACTCGCTGCTGGCACCGTGCCGTAGTGAGAGCTTCCGATTGAGACAGGAGTCGGAATAGGTGCTTCATTGGGTTGCTTTAACTCGACTTTTTCTTCATTCGGTTTCGGGGAGTCAGCTTTTTCATCATCTTTAGGTTTCTTCGATTTTCTTGTGACATTAGCATGAGTTTTCACATGTTTGGCGAGATGATCGGAGCGCATAAAACGTTTCGTACACAACTGACAAGCGAATCGCTTTTCTCCGGTATGAGTGCGGAGATGTCTTTGCAGCTCGTCCGAGCGAGTGAATCTTTTTCCACAGAACAGCCAGTTGCACACGAAAGGACGCTCGCCGGTATGCCAACGTAGATGAGCTTTCAAATGCGATGTTTTTCCATAAACTTTTCCGCAACCGGGCACATGACAAACGTGTTCGCGCTTCGCACCATCCTTTCCGAAGTTAGGGCCGAAACCTGCCGCTTCGGTGAGGCAGTTCGGGCAGCGGCATTTCGCGCACCGTCGCTGCAGCTCACGCGCGTCTTCGGTGGTGGTCGACACTTGCGGCCAGTACGGTGAGTACTGTGGATACGGCGGCAACTCCCGCCAGGCTGCACCGCACCAGGCTCCCGAGGAAGCGCTGCTGCATGAAGACAAGTCGGACGCCGGCGACAGCGCGTCACTGCGCCCGTAGCCGCAACCGTAGCCGCTCATTACGTTCATCATCTGTAATAACAGAAAAAAATATTTAATACACTTCAACGTTAAATTTTTCGAAAAAACTTCTTCACTCAATTAATCGCACAATTAAATTTATAACCAATTGATTTTGTAAATATAAATGAAATTTAAATATTAAATTACTTAATACACTGCAAATAAGTAGGTATCAAAATATTATAATAGTAGGCGAAGGCGGGCGGACGGACCTGTTGCGCGGGCGGATCCACGTATTGCATTTCCGGTGTTGACAACGTAGCGTAAGAACATTCAACTGGATAATTACAGGGCGGCACACCGCTCGCGTCGAGACGTTTTTAATAACTGGCTTGGGATACACGTAACGAGTGGTTGTCACGTCCCCCCCGCCCCGCGGCGGCGCGCGCGCACCCCGGCGCAGCCTCCGTCACCCCGCCCCGCCGTGACTTATGAGCTTTGTAACATTTCTTAGCGAGTGGCGCGAAAGCTTAGAACGCTCGCGTACGAGTCGTATGGTCAAGTACCAATCACGGATTAGACTAGCGCCAGCTAGCGCTTTTTTGTTATAACTTCTATAGTATCAATTGTGTAGCACCCTGTAACATTTTGTCGCTGAAAAAATTTGTTAATTCTTAGTTTTGTTTACTTTCTTATCTTATTAACCGAATAAAAAACGGAGGAGGATCTCAATTGAACGCATTGGTATTGTAACGCATATTTTTATGTATGACCACGCATAACTCTTTACACAGTAGTCCGATTTTGATAAGTATTTTTTTAACCGACGAAAATAAAATAACGGAGGAGGTTCTCAATTCGACACATATATTTTTTTAATGTATGACCACGCATAACTTTTTACAGAGTTGTTCGATTTTGATAATTATTTTTTTATTAAAAAGAGCACACTTTCAAGGTGGTCCCATTGTCATCATATTAGGATCTGATGATGATATCCAGGGAAAATTGAAGGAACTCTTCAGATTTTATAGGCACACTTGCAGCGATTTCGGTTTTTGTGTAAGTATCGGTAGCTTTTTGGCTACAAGTGCCGTATAATATACAATGACACTATAGTACGAGTACGTTACGTGGCGATTAATCACTAAAAAGTAAGAAATAAAAATTTTTAACAAAAAATAGAACCGACTCAAAATGCACTAAAAAGTAAAAAAAAAACTGTGTCATTTAGTTTCTTTAATTTACTTAAACATATCTAGGACTCGGTGCCAGCCAAGGTGTCTACTTTAAAGACGTTACCTAGAACCCACAAACTGCTTTACTTCGTTAAATAAATGTTCCTTAAACTTGCTGGCACCGACTACATAGATAAGAACTGTCTGTTTTTATTTAAAATTTTCTTATCTCTATGTATTTTTTTAACTTACCTTGTGGAGAGGTCCACAAGGCAAAAGAGGCAGAGCCAATAGCAATATAGATTTATTAAATATAATATCATTTTGAACCACTATTACAACAGGGACAAATTTATTGAGGTTAAACTACATAAAATAAAATGTACATAAAAATTTAAATTCTTTTTTAAGATGTATTAAGGAATGAAGTAGCTGTTAGAGTACCAACACAACATTAACATATCAAATATTGTGAGATTATGTAAGAAATAAAGGGCTTTTTTATTTTATTTATTTATTTATGTATTTTTCTTTATCAAATTGAAGTTTAGATGTACACCTAATTAATTTTGTTATTGGAAATCATTTTTCCCACGCGCAGTTAATCTGATCTCAATGCGCTCACACATCTAGCTACACAGAACGAATAATTATTATTTAGTCTGTCCGCATCTCCCAGACGCTTAATGCTTTTAATTTTTTCTCTATTTCGGTCGGGAGTTCGCGGCAGACGCATGATTTATGCATATCCGAGAGGCCAAACCTTTAATTATACGTTGTTAAAATATAGCAGTTTGTTAAATCGTTCCGCTTGCTTTTGTTTTAAGCATCACCGCGCTCTCGAGGGAGATCTAAATTTCCTTTAAATTTTATCATGAAACAAGTAGGTGCCTTTATGTAAATGATATTTTACTGAAGAAATAAGCGTCTCGTATTCTGAAATAAAGTATACTTTGGGTAGAAAGCATTTCCAGTGCAGTGTGATTTATTGATTAATTCGTGTAGGTAAATCACAAGTAAAACTTTCTTTAAAATCCCATGGGAATCGTTTAATTTCTCAATACCGACAAGACTAAGGTGCATTGGTCAATTAAATTAAAATTTGTCTAATTAAATTAAAAAAGTTTTACATATTCGTTTAAAATCCTCATCATCATCATCATCATTATCAGCCGATGAACTTCCTTTACTGGATACAGGCCTGCTGTAAGGACTTCTAAAGACAGACGCAAAGGTGATGATTTTTGCCTATAGCAAATACATCTCTATTTTCCGATCCCTTAAATATTACACCAAAATGGAAGCGAACATTTATATTCATATTTGTAATACTATTTATATTATAACACAACTTTGTACCTTAGCGATTTCAAAATAGAGATGAATATAATAGTTCGTAGTTGACAAACTTGACGCGTCGCTTCTTGTCCAATCTGTGTTGAGCCTTAGTTCGCCCACTTCTTTACATACCTACTTACCTACAGTTCATTAGCGATAGTAGATAATAATAAACCTTCCGACTTCAAAAAAAAGGAGGTTATCAATTCGACCCGTATATATGTTATATATACGGAACCCGTATATACATTTCCAGAACTGCCCAGTTTTCGCATATGTTAGTCTATATCAGCGTCTGAACAAATGTGCCAAATTTCAAGTGTATGTATGTATGTATGTATGTATTTATGTTTGTGGAGGCATATCTGCGGAACTACAAGTCCGATTTAAGTAATTATTTTTTTTAACAGAACTCTTCCGGGGAATTATTGCCACCTTGCTTACCTGTAGGTATCTTTCGCCGTGCAGCATTGTTGTGGTTTGATCTCAAGGTACGGTTGTTGTGTCGGTATAATTATAGGCTATATAGTAAATAATAAATCACTTCATAACATGTCCTAACGTTACTATCAAGGCTAGTCCTTTTTAATGGCATTCCTAAAGCACATGACAAGGTACCTGTAACTACTAGTTACTTTAAAACAGACAAGTAAACTAAACCTATAGAATTCCATTAGTATTTCCCAGAAAGAAGCAAGTGGCTACTGTAAAATCGGAATGTACAAAACCTTACACCCCGTAGTAACAATTATAAATGCAATAACCTGTCGACATGTTTACGACTACATAGAACAATAGCGTCGACAAGTTGTCTCACCAATAAGCGCTACAAAGCTTGATTTCAAAATCGTTTATTATACCAATAACGCAAAAGCACTTTCCGCTGCAGTTGTATAGAAATGGCACAAAGGTCTGCAAGGCTACTGTAGTGCGCTGTGCGAGGCTGGTCAATACAAAAGGCCCATGGAGTGGACAATGTAACTACTAATGCGCTATGATCGGTCTCCACACGCCATAAATCTTGAGGGCTACTGTGTTTTTGTGAGGGTAATGAAAAAACTTGGCCTTAGGACAAGGCAGCCGAAATGTCGGCACGTCAATAGCGCCACGTGATGACAATAAACTCGTAAGTATTATTAACTGTGTGGAGTTAGAATTAATGAGAGAGGCAATACTAAATAAACTTCCCTTGATTCTTCTCGAAATGCCTAATATTGGCATGTTATACTTATTATTAATTTTTTATATAGGTATTTCCAATGACAACAGAGGATACCATAGTCAAACATAGACAAACCAAAATGAAATATCGATGAAAAAATATCGATGAAAATGAAAAATCGATTCAACACTTTCAGATGAGCAGCAGATTTCGATTATTTATAACAATTTAATAAACAAATCATTTCCTTAATACATTATGTCAGCTATTTATACACAAATAACATAATTACTTCATAGTGTGAAAATTACCCATTCGAAGAAACAAATTTTGACGGAACTTTATTGGAACAAAATTACGCCTCAGTGCTTTCACTTACAGCTTTTCATAAGGAGCTATATTTACCTCTATCAAAGTAACAATTTTGATTTTATTACAACTTCGTGCCACGCGGTAACTAAGTTCCCGTAAAGAGAACTTTCAAAGCTCTTAAAGTCGGTTAAAAAGCGATCAAACGCAATACGCTTCCGCTCAATCTCAGATATTTTACACTAATTACAGGTTTCATATATCGGGGGCGGGTAATTGGTTGTATCGTGCGTTGTCCTTCACTTCCTGTCTTTTGGCGGACCTTCAATGAAAGCATTGCGGCCAGTTGCACAAGGCACCGCCGGTGTCGAGTTGCACCCATTATAGCACCAAGCACCCACGGTAGCTCTTTCATATCAACGAAAGGAATTTCGTGTCGGTAGCTGTGCATTTTGTTCATCCAATCTCACTGTGCAGTAACAGTTGATCCAGTTGTTAGCTTGAATGGTTTTGGATCACGAGGTTCTGAATTCTAGTCTGGGTATAAATTCCTAGTGTCTTGGAGAGTAGTCTAGTACCTATTATTTCAAATTAAAAGGAGAATGCCAGATCCTAACCCAGAAAGACCAGAAATTGTAAATATACTAAAAATATCCTATTATTATATAAATGTTTTACAATAAGCCATTTTTACTGTTGGACATCGGAATAAAATTATGTTAAAAAAGTAATTAATCTATTTCCTTTTAGTTTACACTCTTTACGCATTTTTAAATCTTTATTATTGCACTGGGTTCTAGCCATTTAAATCGTTTTTATTGTATTTTCATCAAATGTGGGCTCTAAAACGCTAATATCCAGAGTCGTTATGCCTGTTTAAAAATGTATTTAATACAGCTTTGCGACTGTCATGTCAGTGTGACAACTATACGGAACAACAATACGGAAATGGACGATAACCAACTTTAGGCTCGTGTCGAATACTCCGAGTTCTAGAGCTTTTAAATGTAATTTATATTAAATAGTAAAAAAATGCAATAAAATGATGCATAATACATTGTTGTACAATATGTTTTTATTAGTGGGTTAAAGTTCTATAAATTTTCTGGCATTCACCTTTAATTTCACATACATACCTACTTACATAACATCACGCCTTATTATCATAGGGGTAATTCAGAGTCCACGTCCTTTCACTTGCGACGATCCTTGCATATGTATGCATAATTGCATATGCTTCTGCTTCATCCAATTTCACTAAACGTTTCATACAAGTAAATCGGTTTAGGGTACTGTTCAACACATGAACAATTTTAATTTTTGATCTGTTGTCAACTGTCAAAAGTTCTTTTGTCTACGATCTGTTGTACCATAATTAGTTGTATATAACCATGTAACTCAAGATGGCGCATTAAACATTTTAATAATGAAAAGTTATTTCATTAACACATAATATCAAAATTGACCTTCTATAAGGAATTAACAAGTTATGTTGACTTGCTATATATAAAGTTTCAACAATAAAACACAATATAAAGTTGACCTTCTATAAGGTATCAACAGGTACTTTTGACCTGGCCTTTAATCGGATTGTCCTGAATTTAGATCCAGGAACGTTCGCCTTAGTCTTCCCCAATACAATTTAAGAATTATTTATATCAAGTAGGCTGTTCATAAGCATTTTTGAAATGTCATGTTAGGCTATTTGTAGTGACTACCACCGACTCGTAAAGCAAGTTCTGCTGAGAAGAGCCGGCAAGAAACTAAAGAGTTGCTCTCAAACTATCAAATATTCATTTTTACAATTGTCAATTTAATAAGAAAGAAAGAAAGAAAGAAAATCCTGTTTATTCAACAGTACATCACAACTTTACAGTCCGTGAGCTTTAAAGTTGAAACTAATAGAAACTATCTAACAATAAAATTGCAAAAATCTCAAAGGAGATTCGATTACGAATAAGTTTTATATTGCTATTGTACGAGAACGGACGCTGGCGTTATCTGATCGGAACTCCGCTCAACATCGTCTAATCTGTAAAGGAGTGAACATTTCATTGTCAAAAGTGTAACCAGATCACTCTAAGTACCTGTTGCTTCACAATACGAGCACAGGTTCACACCAAACGATGCTTGGCTCTTTACAAAACTGACGTTGACGTGTCTATTGTACTGTATCTTCGTAGTAGTTTTTTAAAAAACTGAGACTTTTATTTCTATAAAATCGTAAAATATCAAGACTTTTTGTAGCTATGTCAACAGCTGGTATAATTCACACGCAAAAAGTGCGTTAACATTGAGTTTTATATTCAATTTTTAACTTTGATTTTTGGTTCCAACTCAAACCATTCCATCTACTTGTACTTATGATAGGAACTTATAAAGGCTTTAACGGACCTAAACGTGACGTTTACAGCTAAAGAAATCTTTAGCTTCCTGATTCCATAGCAATATATAGAAGTAGGTATTTTTATAACCGGTAACTGTTATTTTCTTTATTCGCTACACACTAGCCCATGACTGCAATCACACCTGGTGGTAAGTGATGATGAATTCTAACTTGTAAGATGGAAGCAGGCTAACTTGTAAGCAGTACCTAGGATGAAATCGGGTGCATCCCAGTAGTACCCCCTAATTTTATTTCTAGAGAACTGTTGACACACCTTGTTGAATGGGACACAATTAAAGAAATATCAACATCTTGTTTGTACGTTATATATAATTTACCTAGTTGTTATAAGTATAATATGGAATCTCTTTTGATTGCAATAATAAATGTCCACTTAAATTTGAGAGTGTCTACATGAACTGAAATGTATATGGTGAAGTATCTAAACATACTATATCGAATACAGCTTTGCTTAAATTGCACAAAACGTCAGCAACAATTTATTTCTTTAATTGCTGAAGATTTTAAGAACTTTGGGAAAGACGAAAGATTAAAATAA
The DNA here is from genome assembly GCA_034621355.1 of Mycalesis mineus. NCBI lineage: Eukaryota > Metazoa > Arthropoda > Insecta > Lepidoptera > Nymphalidae > Mycalesis > Mycalesis mineus. The sequence goes on from CM067885.1 coordinate 7,648,803, forward strand.
GCTTTCAAAAAAGCTTTTGGCGACATGCTAAATATAATAAAAATTATATTGAGATTTCTAATATCATTTTCTTCTAAGCTGAATAGCTTGCGCGAAAAATAGTTCCAAGGTGGTAAAATGTGTCCCCCCCTGTAACTTCTAAAATCAGAGAATATTTTTTAGACACGACAACTACTTGATTTTAAAAACTTACCTTTTGTCGCAAGGGACATTTTTTCGTTAAAAACAAAATGAAATATCAATTAAAATAATATAAGGTTTATAACTTATATGCTATAAGCAAAGTCAAAAGCTAAAACTATGCTACAGTTCTATATAGAACTATTGGGATATAATTTGACAGCCCGGAAAGTATCCCAACAGTTCTATAGAACTACGGTATGGGGTACTACTGGGATGCACTCATGAAATCTACGTCTCTTTTGGTTTCTACACGACATCACGCTTCCGACGTCTTTGCCGCCACGGACGAAGTTTCCCACTAACTTCGACTTATTAAAAAATCTCAATCGGCCAAGCCGGGAATCGAACCCAGGACTAGCGCTGCGCCATGGAGGTCTTAAACACACGATGTATTAATAAAAACTGAATAGAAAAGACAGGTTAAACAGGCTTGTAAAAATATAATCCTATTCGTAACCAGGAAAGAACCAGGTCATCTCATGTCACATGTTCCACCGCACCGCAAAGCATAGATACATAAAACTTAACGATCAAGAATTATTATGCAAAAAATGAAATATAGGCGAAGAAATTCTGCGGATCGCCGGCTCCCCGCGGCGCAGCGGCAGCTTCCAAAGGGCGCTTCTTTGCAAAGTGACAGCCGAAACTGCCCTGTACGAGAAAAAAAGCTAGAAAAAGTCAAGTCGAACAGTTTGTTTAACACAACAAGCCGTTTCGAGCAGATTAGGGACTTGGGTCTATAATATAAACTACGTTAGGTTAGATACGTAAGTAACATTTATTTTTGAAATAAACAAGAAAACATCTATTTACAACATTTATTTTTGTAATATAATGAAAAACCAGAAATGTTTGCGTGTTTAGGTTGGTACGTCATTAAAAAAATTGGACCAAGTCTGTCTTTTTTGACTTAGATTACTTTATAACCTGGCCAGGAAAATAAAAAATTGGGATTGAGGGCGCTCAAGTAATTTTTAGTAATTTGTGCATAGAAAGTAAATGGAATAGTTTTTTTTTTATAAAACTAGCGAGCAAACGAGTAAGCGGATCACCTGATGTTAAGTGACACCAGAGGCGCCACTGATGCGTTGCCGGCCTTTCAGGTGTTTATTTACTCTCCCCTTAAAAATCCCCAAATTGTATGATTGTGGGAACACCGAGGATGGAAGCTCATTCCGTATCTTACAGATGCGAGGCAGAAAATACCTAGTATAGCGGATGGTAGTACTATACCAGGCATCCAGCTAGTGAGGATGAAATTTGTTTCTGCGGTGTGAGGTACGGGCAGAGAATCCTGACGGTGGTATTAGACTAAATAGCTCTTCAGAACACTCTCCATAGTACAGTCTATAAAACACACAAAGGGAACTTACGTCCCTTCGGTGTTCTAAAGACTCCAGACTATCAGTTAACCTGGGATTGCAACAAGTCGAACAGCCCGCATTTCCTTCCTCCTTTCAAGTTCCTTTATCATCTGCAACATGGCGAGGTTTTTTGGTTTCCCTGGCCAAGCCAATATTTACGTATGCCACTATATTGGTAAAGCAAGATACATACACAAAAAGTAATATTTAAAAATCTCCATGATATAATTTGTAACGATTAAGTACCTGCCTAACAGTAAAGATATTTTTAAAAGGCACTCGGATTGGGAAGTACTCCCGGATTTTTATACATTTCCGGCAACGAGTTACCGTGTTTTTTTAAATTCATTCGAATAGTTCAAATATTCTATCTGTATCCTCTGTATCTAAATCAGTGAGGCGACCTACATAGATACACTTTTCGTTAATTGGTCCATTTTTTGCGATATCGATACTTTTCTTAAAACTTAAGGGTTCTGTCACTATGCTGAAATCAAAGATCCATACATAACTGCAACTGACTATGACGATTATGGGCAGGTCGGATATCGATTTTCTGAATCGATCCAACAAGTCATTGAATTGTCTTCCATCACCCAGCAGAGGGTTAAAATCTGAAAAAATATAAACAAAATATGATACTATGATTTAAAGCTACACAGTGGACGGAGCCCGAGACCTATCTAATACCTTTTAACGGGCAATTCTTGCATATATTATAAATAGAATCCGAATCTCGGATACGGCTCCAAAAATTTTCATGAAATTCTGTATGCAGGGGTTTCGGGGGTAATTCATCGATCTATACTACATCCAAACTCGACTGAGAATGCTTGTCAACAAACAAATTAAAAATGAAGGTAGAAATCACTAGTCATTTTACACCTATTTTTTTTAATTAACTAGTGTATGAAGAATTCATGACAATAAATTGGCTTAGTAAGCTTAAAACTAATTAATATATTCAATATCTTTTAAATAAGACTTTTTAAAAAGCAAAACATAATTTTAAATTTAGTAGGCATAAAATGTGTTTCATTTTCTACTTTCAGTTTTAATTTGTTTGTTGACAAGAATTCTCAATCGAGTTTGGCTTTAGTATAGCTGGATTTCGTTTTTAGAAAGTGTTGTATTTACACCCCTGTGCTTCCATGTGATAGGTGATTAACATCATATTATTATTATCAACCTATTAGTGATATGTACTATTGTGATAGAATTAAGGATAGTGTGATAAGAAAGCAGTGTGGTAACAAAGACGATCTAGTGAAAAAGGTATGCTGAGATGGTTTGACCATGTAGAGAGAATAAATAAAATGAGATGTATGAAAGTTTTTTTTTTTATCGACTACAAGTTGGTCCTTGACTGCTAACACACCTAATGTTAAGTGATTATGCAATCTAAGATGGAAGCGGGCTAACTTGTTAGGAGTGGGATGAAATCCACACCCCTTTTGGTTTCTACACGACATCGTACCGGAACGCTAAATCGCTTGGCGATACGTCTTTGTCGGTAGGGTGGTAACTAGCCACGGCGAAAGCCACCAGCCAGACCTAGACAAATTAAGAAAAATCTCAATCTGCCCCGCCGGGAATCAAACCCAGGACCTCCGTCTTATAAATCCACCGCGCTACCACCGCGCCACGGAGGTCGTCAAAAGTGATTTATAAGGCGAGGTTAAATAGGAATGTTGAAAGGGGAAGACCAAGGCCTGGACCAAATCCAGGATATTCTGATTAAAGGTAAGGTCAAGAGTAGCCTAAACCGACGTAGTTGTATGAAACGTTTATTGAAACGGGAAAAAGCGAGAGATATGTTATGCAAGAATCGTGGCAAGTGGAAGGACGTGGTCTCTGCCTCCCCCTACGGGAATGAGCCGTGTGGGTATGTACGTACTATACCTAAACTTTGAGCTTTATCTATTGCCTAAGATTACCGATTAAGCTCTACTAGGTGGACATTGTATAAAATTCTACATACACTCATCAGATGATAATTGTTTTCTGACGGCCTCTTTATAAATCTTCACACTTTTTATATCAGAGGGTAGATGTAATAAAATGACACATGTATAGTAGGGCCTTTTCTTTAGAGTTTCTTCGTTCTCTGACGTCATTTCCCGTAAAACATGATATGCTCTTTGTTCGACCCAAGTATACAGGTCTCTGAAGTTTAGCATAGAGCCGTTGTATTTGTCATCCATTTCTACAGTGGTGCCTCCAGTTGATCTAAACACTTCGCTTAGTTGAGCTGTAAATAATATAAAAAAATAATGCAATAGTGACCAAATCAAAAATTATTTATTTCAAGTAGACAAGGCGCTTTTAAAAATGCTAACTATGGACCACAAGAAGGCTTAGTCGCTTAGCAAGCGATGGAGAGAGTAATAATCGAAGTAACTCTGCATGATCGAATTAGAGATCCACAAAAGAATCCAAGTAACTGACATAGCTCAACGAGTCGCAAAACTGAAGTGGCAATGAGCCGGGCATATCTATACTAATATAATATTATAAAGAGGAAAACTTTGTTTGTTTGTAATGAATAGGCTCAAAAACTACTGGACCGTTTTTAAAAATTCTTTCACCATTCGAAAGCTACATTATCCACGAGTAACATAAGCTAAATTTTATTTTGGAAAAAAATAGGGTTCCGTAAAATATTTGGGTTTTTCGGACACAAGGTGTAAAAAATCAACCAAAAAAGTTACTTATTTTGCGTACGCTGCGTAAAGTATAAAAGATAGAACCATAAAATGTTCTAATTAATTGGAGATCTTATAAATATCTACAAAAAAGTCCGCGACAGACTATACCTATCTATGTCGAGTGAGGCACAACAACCATTTTTTTATTTAAAAATCTTAAATTTTTTTTGGACTACATTTAAACGCATTTATTTTACTCATGCTATTAATCTTTATCAAAATAAATTATTTCATCGCTAAGTACAGTTTATGTAGATAATATTTGGTATTTAAAAGATTAAAATTGGACTTTTGGTTTTGAAGTTATGGCGAAATTAAAATATTACTATTTCTGCGTTGCGAAGTGAGCGTCACCAAGGCGGGGGTGCGCGTGCGGGAGGGGAGTTTAGATCTATGTTATATATACGATGATGAATTAAGAATTCGATCTTTGTTCAAATATCTATTTAGTACACGGAAGAGTTTGTTCGTTTGTTTAAACGGGCTAATCTCTATCTGCGTGTGGGATTGTAAAATTATTTTTGTTTATTCTGAAGGCTAGACTCAAGAGTGAAATATATTATTTAATATCAATTTATACCCATCAGCTTGCCATAAATATATATTTTTAATGTTAATGTACTGAAATGTCATACAATGTTTAACAAAAAATGTAGACCTTTAGTACACGAGACGGGTCGGAGAATATTGCTTCACGGGAAACTATAAAAAAATTAAATTGAGAGGGGGAGCGGGGAATGAGCACACTATATGTGCCTTTACACATTTTGTATGAAAAATGAAAAAAGTCTGTCTTTAAAATTAGAAGGGTACCTAAGAGGTTTTCACGCGGACGAAGTCGCGGGCGACTGCTAGTATTTTATATAGTTCGAAGAGCGACGCTGGGGTCCCAAGGTGCTGGAATTCCTCTTGAATCACTACCTATACTAAAGCCAAACTCGATTGAGAATGCTTGTCAACAAATTTAAAATGAAGGTAGAAAATGCAACACATTTTATGCCTAATAAATTTAAAATTATGTTTTGTTTTTTATAAAATATTATTTAAAAGATATTGAATATATTAATTAGTTTTAAGCTAACTTATCTAATTTATTGTCATTAACAAGTTAATTAAAAAAATTGGGTGCAAAATTACTAGTAATATCTACCTTCATTTTTAATTTGTTTGTTTACAAGCATTCTCAATCGAGTTTGGCTTCATATAGCTATATATATTGATGAAAATCGCATTAAAATCTGTTGTGTAGTTTAATATATGTATAAGCTTAACTACAGACGACGGGAACCTGATTTTTAGGTATAATACCCGCCAAATATCGAGTCCGCGAGATAGAGGCGTATTCCTGTGCAGTGAACAAAATATACGTACCTACAAATTAGATTAGCAGTATTAAGCGCCACCCATAGATTAAAGACTACTAGATGGAGTCACAACTCGGCTGTAGGTTCAAGAGCGTGACAGACTTATTTCATTCGGCCTTTATTAGAAAGTGACACAAGATTATTTTTTGTCCCTTTCAGCGTGTCCGTTTTTATTGTTTGTCAAGAGTGGAGTTTGAGACAGACAAGGGACATATCTGAGCAATTATTAGCTTTTTATTAAATTTGCTGATAAATAATATAACTTTGCGGTTACGATATTAATTTAAACGTTATCGTGCTATGGTGGGTTGTAATATTTTCATCCGCAACAGTCGCAGCGAACAGAAAATCGAAGGAAATAAAAATTACGTTTCATACGTAAGTAGGCATAAACTTCATTGATTGATGATTTAAAGCTTAGATATGTTATTTTTTAGCAAATTTCATGTATTATGCGTTTACTATACTATCTTATATAAAGTAATATTTCGTATTTTACGATATTTTAAAACATAACGTTTTATGATGTACTTTAAATGTTGACATGTCATGTCAATAATGCTGATTTGCTGTCTCACGAGTGGACACGCTATGGGCTCTATCTAGTTGTCTTTAATCTATAGCGCCACCTATACGCCATGACATCTGCGCAGTTCCGCGTGCTGCAACATCAGACGGGACTCGAAGTGTGGCGTGAGCTAAACTCTGTTGAAGCCTAAGCTATATTTTTTAATTAGGACCTACCTGTGTTGTCACCAAATATCACGTAGAATACACACTGGTATCTAAGAGCGGTAGTCACTTTATAAAGTATGTCATACTCAGGCTGGTCTTTATTGTTGATGTATGCAACTATGTGGCCCTTATCCTCACTGAGATTATGAAGCTCATTCAAACTATTGATTTCGATTATAGGATCACTTAAATATTCTTTGATAAACTCTACAAAGCCTTGCACAGTTCGTTTAGCTGTAAAATAATTTCTATTTTAGTCTCTGCACAAGTAGAAATAAAACTTTGGATTTAAAAGATATTATTATCATCATTATCAGCCTATTAACGGCCCACTACAGGGCCAGACCTCCCTCCTTATAGGAGAGGGGATATGGAGCGTACACCCACCACGCTGCTCCAATGCGGGTTGGCGGGCTTAGGATGATAATGTTTCATTTATTAACGATCACTATCAGATGTTGATGACAGTGGCCGGGACCGACGGCTTAACGTGCTCTCCGAGGCACAGGGGTGTAACACCACCAATTTTCCGACTCCGGGCTTGGAATGTACTGATAATTTCATAGAAGAATGAAAAACTCAGAATAATTCCGTGACCCGACCCAGGATTCGAACCCAGGACCTCGTGATCGAGGCCAGATAGGCTAACGAGGCAGTTTAAAAGATATACCGTCCGCTTATTTATACATTTACCTATACAAAAATTCTAGACCAACGAGGCAGTCTAAAAGATATACCGTCTGCTTATTTATACATCTACCTATACAATTAAAAAATTTAAATACAAATGAATTCAAAAAAATGAAGTGTACATTTATAATTTCAAATTAACGGCTTTTCACTAAATGTATATGAAAGTATACAGTACTCGTATATTGTTACATCAAAATCAATTTATATTGTTACATAAAATTCTTGTCTATCTGTCGGTATCGGCTGATGTTTAAAATGGCCCGAACAATTTTGACAACACTGACTCGCAAATAGTTTATGTTATAAGCAGTTATTAAGGCGTCTTTTATTTTAGAAGTTTACTTTTTTTATATTAGGTTATTCCAACCGGATGAAGTCACAGGCGTCCGCTGGTAATTAATAAATAAATAACTTTTTATTTTATAAACCTACTTACATCTACAAACGTTTCTCATGCGAACACCATATCTATACTGCAATATTATGGGATAGCATCCATATATTTGATACCTCCTTGCAATGTTGTCTTCTTTGATACAGTCAATCTTAGCTAATGTTACTTTGCTAGTCAATCCTTCCTCCGTAATTTTCTTCGCAACTTCATCAAATATGGATACCATACGAGTACTTGACGTAGTGGTAGAATAAAAAATTATTAACAACAATTCGCTGTCGGCTGCAATCAATATGGGAATTTATGTTGTTTAGGTTAAGGTCTAACATACTGATATATTATATAAATATCAACAATTTAGAATTTCCATCGAAATGAAACTTGCCGCTTTTACAATATCTCCTCCGTGCCTTCTCCATCCACGTGACACTGACGAGATAAGCTGTGCCCAGTTGACACAAATGAAAGCCATAATGAATTGAATTGAATTGAATGTTGGTTTGGTAAATAGCCTTCGAACTGCTAAATATTTATCTATTTAAAACCTAGTCTAGGTACATTATATAATAGCTAGGTACGGTCCCCCTTAACTACTCGTGCTCCTGCTACAACTAATTAAAATTGTACGAGTATTTATACTGTTAAGTGGTCCAGTAGTAGGTCCATGTACACGGTAACGCCATCTCTGAGATGTTTGATGTATTAGTTTGCTAAATAAAAATGTCGTTCACGCCATCTTGTACATGTTCGATGTACTATATATATCTCGTATGATTGAGCTTACTGATGCCTCTAAATCTTAATGATATGGCATTGAATTATACACCTTTACCATCTTTAGACTTTAATGAGTTAAGTACTTACCTATAAGAGAATCAATGTTACTTTCAGTAACTTCAACAACACTATTACTAACAGGCTCATTAGTACTCTGAGTATTCTGTAACAAAAGTTAATTCAAATTATTTTGTGGTAGGTTGTGGAGTTATTAATGCTGCTGATTTTGACTATCACAAAAATAATAAAAGCAGTGATAGCTGTTTGTGTATATTATCACATTATACATCACCTACCTACTTCCCAAACAGAGTTAAAGAATTAAGAATCTTCGCCATGTTACAGATAAAATACTATGATAAATGGCTATGTGGTTAGTTTATACGCGGTATAAGTGGGTGCGAGAAGTATACCAGTGAAGTCTCTCTATAACCTGCTAAAAGACCTTGGCCTTACTAGAAGTACAGTAAGCTCCATATTGGAACGAGTGTCCAAAGCTGCTCTAGTAGGGTCCTTCCGAATTTGGCTGGGCAGGGAGAATAACTTGAACAGAGGAGGTGAGTGTTGACGGCCGTCACTAAGAGATCTCTATTAAACCTACACCCGTGTCACAAGTCGGGCTCTGTTCGTAGTTTTTCTCTCAGCCACACGATGGACCCGGCACCCGCACTGTGAATCCATGGAATGCTAATATATTCGTCTCTCTTCTATTAGTCTATTCTATACCTTATGCAGTGTACAGAATTGACGTCAGTTACATATTAAGAAAGAAAAAAATAATAGAGTTCATATTATTACATATTTATAAGCAAAATTATGTGTGATTGTAGATAACCTAAGCAGTCGAAACAGTTTAAATTTCGCGCGTAAATTTTGTATTGTCTCAAACACATGACACGACACAGATTATTTAACACAGTAAAACGCTTGGTTTCGGTTGTACTTACTTCCATGTTGTTTATTGTCTCGATTAATTTATGTAAACACTGGAGATTATTTACGAATTTTACTGATTGGAGAAATATAATTGCAAAATATTATTGCCGGTATTTATTTAATTACAACACGGAGCGCACAGAACACTATTATGAGGAGCGTCAAATGTTCAGCAATGAAACTACCAAACTGAGGAGTGACGAATTTGATCGACCGTATTTAAAGATACCATGTTGATACCGTTTACAGAGAATGCCTACAATTATTACACCACATTATTTAACGTATTGTGCAATAACAATGAGAATATGTATGATGGATATAATTATTAGACCTTTATTATGAAATAGGTCGAACTAAACTAACTTCAAAACATAAAGTAGGTACCAAAAGATAGAATCTTGTTTTCGTGTGAGCAGTATCAAGTCGTATTCTTAAACCGTATTTTTCTATAGGAATCACATATTTCAAAATATAGAGAAGAGTAGATACGGATAATCAAAGCACTTAACTTGGGAATTATAATTTAGATTTTTGCATAAATGTCGTTTTCAACTAAATTCCAAAAGTGTGGGCACTGTTCCAAAAAATACTCTGGGTCAAAACTCTAGTGTAAATGCGGAATGAAAATGTAAATGTACATAATATATACATACATAACATCACGCCTTATTCCCGTAAGGGTAGGCAGAGACCACATCCCTCCACTAGCCACGGTCCTTGCATACTTCCTTAGCTTCTTCCACTCTCATTAATCTTTTCCTACAAGTTCGTCGGTTTAGGGTAGGTACTCGTGACCTGGCCATTATTTAATATATCCTGAACTTGGTCCAGGAACATTCGCCTAGGTCTTCCCCTTCCAACATTTCAATTCACCCTCGCCTTGTAAATCTCTTTTGTTAAATCCATTCTCTCTACATGTCCAAACCATCTAAGCATCCCTTTCTCAATTTTAGTCACTACATCTTCTTTTACACCACACTTTTATTTCCATTTTTAACTCTGACACTCAGTTTTAACCCGCACATACTCCCCAATGCTACAAAATACCTAAATGTTACAAAATAAAATGAAATTTTAGAAATATTTCGTAAACGGTTTATATATGTTGTCGATAAAATACTAGTTCTCAAAATTATTTATACATTAAAAAACATTATTAATTATTAACAAATAATTAATTCTTCTAATTAAAACCTCAAATCTTGATAGAGTCACTTAAGTGTTTTTTTATCGACTACAAGTTGGCCCTTGACTGCTATCATACCTGATGTTAAGTGTTGATGCAGTCTAAGATGGAAGCGGGCCAACTTGTTAGGAGTAGGACGAAAATCCACACCCCTATCGGTTTCTACACGACATCGTACCGGAACGCTAAATCGCTTGGCGATACGTCTTTGTCGGGGTGGGTCTTATAAAGCAAAATAAATAAAACAGTACTCCATTATAATAACAATAATTTATTTAAATAAAAGTATAAACAAATACATAAATAAATAATAATTTCTTGGCGATCTCGATCCCGATCATTACTAATTATTATTTTTTCAAATCGGAATCTGGATTAAATGAACTCACGATGAGTTCGAGAGGTAATTTCAGCTTTATACACATTTTCATTGAAATAGTTCAGAAATTATGTATACGTCTTTTGTATAGTCTGTTGGTGTAAGGCGGCCCACTGTGACATGGTGCTGATCGCTTTCCCATCTGCTTATGGCATTAAAGACTTTCTTCAGTTTCCCAGGTTCCGTCACAATATTGTAATCAAAGAGCCGTATGTAGTTGTAATGATCAATGGCTATTAAAGGCAGATCAGTTGATGATTTTTCAAAACAAAGCAATAACTGCTCGAATTGTCTGCCATCAGCCAGTAGGAATGTGGAATCTGTAAAAAAAGATATACGTATTTCATGGTTTGAAAGGTAAAAAAGTAACAGGCAGTAAATGCTCACCTATATAGAATTATAATCTCATTGGAAAGGTCTCCAACGATTTTTATGACATTTTGTATGCGGGGCGATTAATCGATATAATCGATAGCTAAGTATCATTTTTAGAAAAAGTATAATTTCCAAAAGAAAATCCGAGCAAAACTCGGTCCATTAGGTATTAAAAATTACTAATATGTTCTGATTTCAGCAGATATTTTTTTAGATATTTGACGACCTCCGTGGCGCAGTGGTATCCGCGGTGGATTTATAACACGGAGGTCCTGGGTTCGATTCCCGGCGGAACAGATTAAGATTTTTCATAATTTGGTTAATAATAATTATATAATTTCATTTCAATAAATACATAATTTCTTGGTCTGGCTGGTGGGAGGCTTTCGCCGTGGCTAGTTACCACCCTACCGACAAAGACGTATCGCCAAGCGGTTTAGCGTTTCGGTACGATGTCGTGTAGAAACCGAAAGGGATGGATTTTCGTCCCACTCCTAACAAATTAGCCCGCTTCCATCTTAGATTACATCATCACTTACCATCAAGTGTGATAGCAGTCAAGGGCCAACTTGTAGTCGATAAAAAAAAAAGATTTTGCAGTACACAAAATTTTCTACAATAATTGGATTTCTATTTTATATCTTTAAATGTAAAAGTGGTTTCTTTTATAGGAAAACAAATGAAAATTCTGAAGTCAACCAAATATTACAAAAGTCTCCAACATACTTATATATTTTCTACATGTAAATTGCTTTCTGAGGGCATCTTTATATTTCTTCACACTCTCCGTATCAGACGGTACGTGTAATAAAATAACAACTGGGTAATTTTTGTTTATTCTCAGTTCATCTTCATTCTCTGATGTGATTTCCCGTAATAGAGGAAATATTGCTTGTTCGACCCAAGTACACATGGCAGTAAAGTTGAGCAACGATCCGATGTATTTGTTATTCAGTTCTACTGTAGCTCCTCCGGTTGATCTAAACACTATACTTAGTTGACCTGTAAGCGGAAATCTTATACAATATTAAGCAAAATATCACAGCTGTGGAATAAAGTGTTTGTAAGGTAGACATTATGCGTTCTTAGGCCCTTAACGTAAATTTTTATTTATTAGTTTTAAACAATAACAACTGTCAAAACTTCGTGCAATAAGTAATACATAAATCTGTAGCTTGCACTGGATGTAAATTTGTGACCATAAGACGCCATTACACCTACAAAAAATCACGTTTTCATTTATCTCAAGCCTATATATTTTTTGTAGAGTATAAAATGCTCTAAAAATTCTACAACACAATTTTATAATACACTTCGGGTTTCAAATAAAATGCGATTTATTAAACTTGAAACTAGAAAAAAAAACATCGTTTCACTCTTCACAAAATAATCTATTAAATAAAAATGTCATCAGTGTTTCTTATTCAACTACTTCTGAACGGCTTAATCGTTTTTTTGAATTTTTTTGTGTAGGTAGATATTAGGCAGGTCTTATTTGGTAGGTAAAAGTTACGTTTAAGTTAGATAAGGTAAGATAAGATAAGAAAACTATCAATATTTTTCTTATATACCTGTAAGATTTGTGGGCTGTGCTGAATTACCAAACATCACATAGAACTGACACTTATCTCGGAGGCTGGTAGCGACTTTACGAACTATTTCATACTCGGGCTGGTCTTTACTGTTCATGTAGGCAACTATATGCCCCTTCTCCTCACTGAGATCTTGAAGCTCATCCATACTACTGATTATGATAATGGGATCACTTAGCTGTTGCTCGATATACTCTACAAAACCTTGCACGGTTCGCTTGCCTGTGAAATAATATCTATATCATTTAACTCACATCGGAAAAAAAAATTAAAACACGTATAAGTAACATTAAAAAAATACAAGAGCTTTTATTTTGCAAATACTAGTGTACAATAAGACTGCTAATTGTACATTTGCTAGTATTTAAGGTGTTTTATCTTTTTAAGTTTTTTTTTATTTGGTGTAAAATAAAGAATATTTCATTTATTTAATCACTCATTATTTTTCTAAAAAATTGTAAGTATAATAAGTGCTTGAAAAGTTTACACACACATCCACACACGTACGCACGCACGCAGACACGCACGTAGGCACGCACGCATACACGCAAGCGCACACGCATCTGAATATCAATAGTTTCGCATTCATACATAACCGCTGTTTGTACTTACATCTGCACCTTTTTTCTGACAGCAGACCATTTGTAAACAATTTGATTGTTGGATACGGATCGAACATTGCACCGGTCTGTTGGAATCTTTTTGTTAGGGCATCTTCTTTGACACAGTCCACTTTAGCCAATACGACTTTATTAGATAATCCGGCTTCCGTAATTTGCTCCACAACTCTATCGAATACGTACAACATACGAGCACTAGACGGATCGCCCTCACAGTAATAAAGCAATAACACCAATTCTTTGGTAGCTGAAACAAATTTGGGAAAGTATTGTTATTGTGGTAGACTTCAGCCGTAACTATATCGTTCAATCGACATTAATATGTTTAGGGTAAGCCATTGACATATTAATAGTTAGTATTATGGACTTCGGGTGTAATGCAAAATTCACGACAAAAGTGTCCCGAGATATCTTATATATTTGTATTTTTATATACAAACTAAAACATTGAAATATATGTCTTATATTATTGTTATACAGTCTAATTTGCAACGGATTAATTGCTTGCAATAAATTATCAACTTTGTGACTTGTGCTTATGACTGAGGGTTGACATGGCAGCCTTTTTTTGACATGGCAGCTTCTCGTGAAAATAGGACAACATAAATGGTGTAGAGTAGGTAGCTTTGAATATTTTTTGGCAACTTTAACCTATATATTATATTCACAGCAAAATTTAAATGTATCAGTGACCAAGTTATAAATACAGACAGATACCTACCTAAAACAAAATTAACATTTGTTTGAGTGATTTCAACAACTCTAATAAACTCATTAGTACATGGACATCGGCGTGCGCTGTTTGGTTCCAAGATTCCAGAATGATGCTAAAAATTTTGAATTTTTTTATTGATGTTTGTTACTTAAATGGCTAACAAGATCTGAATGAAAGGCACACAGATAGGTTACAGTATGCTATAGCACATCATCATCATCATCAGTCTATTTCTTAAAAGAAAAGCCCGAACCAGGATTCGAATCCAGAACCTCGTGATAGAAGCCACATAGGCTAACAATTTTTTCTTTTTGAATTTCTTCTAACAAAGTTCGGCTATCATTCGTCAAGTTAAACTTTGGACACAGTAGCCCTAAATAGTGACCGAGTGCTTTAATTGAACTACTAACGAAGGCTTTTCGGCCAGGATTTTTTTCTCCTATCTACCCTCCATTTGCTCTGTATCTTGACCTACTGCAGTAGGTCAAATTTTGGCCCTCAAAGGATGTCCCATATGAGGCTAACCATTAGAGTACAGACCAAAGAGGCAGTCGAGGCAATATCTCTAGAAACGTTTGGGTGTTAAAAAAAGAAATGATGTGATCACCTGCACATCTGCGGCCATCATATGACAGTGTCCACTATGCAATTCTCTGTAAATAATACTATAATTAATTATGATGATTTTATATTAAGTACTCATTACCTATATTTTTAAAAGCCAATTTGCATATAAGAAAATTTGGTTGCAATCAGTCATATTGCATCTACTAGCTATATTAGTATAAAAAAAATTGTTTTCAAACTTCTAAGCATAACATACAAACAAACATACAGGTAAAACTCCTTTTTTAAAGTCGGTTAAAATTATTTAAACATTCTCCTAAATGTCACAAATGCTTTTCTTAAAACCACATCAAACTTGATCATTTGACCCAAGCTGGAAATCAATAAAAACTCTCTGTTGTAAGCCAAGGCATTACCAACTGTACCAGGTTGGTACTCAAATAATATTACCTGAATAGTTCCCCAGCAAGAAAATCTTGCACGAACTGTTTAAGCTTCCCAGGTTTCTCCTTATCCTTGTAGTCGGGGAAGAGGTACATGCGTCTGAAGGAGTCGATGGCAATCAGAGGCAGGTCGGACGGTGACTTGCCGAGTTGATTCATAGGATGCACGAACCTAACACCGTCAGCCGTGACAAAGTTTATGTTATCTGCAGAAAATAATACATTTACAATTAATAAAATACCATACTTTATACCGATGTGAAGCCTGGGCAATAAAAGAGGCCATTGGCATCAGGATACGTATAGTATTACTTGCATCGTCTGCTAATGAGTTACTATTATGAATGTAGCTCTGAAAAGGAAAGGAATGAAAGTGAATGTTAGCAAAACGAAAGTAATGGTTTTTGAAAGAGATGAATATGTGACAGATTGTAATATTGTGATAGAGGGAGAAAAAGTGGAAGAAGTAAAAGAGTTTGTATACCGGTAGTAAATTTACGAAAGATGGAACGTGTGAGAGTGATATTGAAAGAAGAGTAAATGCTGGGAACTTGGTGACTGGTGCTCTGTATGCATTTATGAACAGCCAGAAAGTGTCCTAAAAGGCAAGACTGGCTGTGCATAGAGGTGCGGTGCCCACACTTTTGTATGATAGTGAAAGTTGAGTATGGCAGAAGAAGCACAAAAGTAAAATAAATGCGGTAGAGATGAGAGCATTGAGGAGTATGTGCGGGTTAAAACTGTGTGACAGAGTTAAAAATAATGTGACAAGAGAAAAGTGTGGTGTAAAAGAGGATGTAGTGACTAAAATTGAGAAAGGGATGCTAAGATGGTTTGAACATGTAGAGAGAATGGATGAAAGAAGATTAACAAAAGAGATTTACAAGGCGAGGGTGAATGGAAATGTTGGAAGGGGAAGGCCTAGGCGAATGTTCCTGGATCAAATTCAGGACATTTTAAATAATGGCCAGGTCAAGAGTACCCTAAACCGACGAACTTGTATGAAAGGATTAATGAGAGTGGAAACGCTAAGGAGGTATGCAAGGACCGTGGCAAATGGAGGGATGTGGTCTCTGCCTACCCCTATGGGAACAAGGCGTGATGTTTATATATGTATGTACGTACAGAAGCGTTCAAAATGGGGGCGTTTAGACTCATGCTGGCCATCAGGTGGACTCATGTAGTGAATGTGAAAATTTAGCACCGCGAGAATCAGGAGTGCTAAGTTTTGCAGAATGTCAAGACGAGAAAAGTCGTATACCTATCTGGGGCACGTGTTACGACATGACAGATACGAGCTCATAAAATTTTTTTAATAAAAAATAAAGCGTCTTAAAATAACTGCGTATGAATTCGGTGCGATCCAAGTTTAGGTAACATCTTTAAAGTAGAAAGCTCGGGTGGCACCGCCTTCATAGATGTGATTAAATAAATTAAAGTAAGTAACTTTCATAAGTTGTCGGAACAACTAGTATTGTTCCTACAACTTTTGAAAGTTCCCTCGATTTCTCCAGGATACCATCATCAGACTCTGATTTCCTTGTCATGGTACTACCTACCACCGGACTATCTCTTTCCAACAAAAAAATAATCATGCAAATCGGTTCATAAACGGTGAAGTTATGCGCGAACACACATAAAAAAAATATATGCGGTCGAATTGAGAAACTCCATTTTTGAAGTCGTTTAAAAATTGCCGGTAGAAGAGACGAAGTAAATAAAATATAAACTTGCGTTTTTCAGATTCCAGTTCACTCTTTACGATTTCTATGTACTTCTTCACACTCTCAGTATCCGTTGGTCGGTGGAACAGGATAAGGAATGGCAGTCCTTCCTCAGTAAATTCTTCTGCATTCTCAAGAGTAAGTTCGCGCACTAAAGGAATACATTTTGGCTGCATCCAAGTGTGCAGTGTGTTCGTCATAGCTCAGCAATGATCCTTGGTAAGTCTCATCAGGTTCTATTGATGTTTTGTCATTTCTAAACACTATAATTGACTGCCCTGTAATATGTATTAAGATTATTTATATTAATTAGACTTTTTTGCCGCTATAATAGATTGTCACCCACGATGCGCTAATTGCTTTTCTTAAGCGGTTTCTCGGGAAATTTTTCAAACAATTAACTGCTGAAAATGTTTATTATGTACCTACCTTAAAGTCAC
This sequence comes from Mycalesis mineus, assembly GCA_034621355.1. Classification (NCBI taxonomy): domain Eukaryota; kingdom Metazoa; phylum Arthropoda; class Insecta; order Lepidoptera; family Nymphalidae; genus Mycalesis; species Mycalesis mineus. The sequence goes on from CM067885.1 coordinate 7,666,001, forward strand.
GCATCATGACCGTGAGCGTAATTCCATGTTATAGATATTTATAACTGATCCGGCAAATCATGTTCTATTATATCTTTCATGCAAAATTTTTAACAAAAAATAGAACCGACTCGATACGCATTAAATAGTAAAAAATAACTGTCTCATTTTGTTGCTTTAATTTACTTAAGCATATCTATGAAGTCAGTGCCAGCAAGTTTAAGGAACATTTATTTAACGTAGTAAAGCAGTTTGTGGGTTCTAGGTAATGTCCTTAAGGTAGAAATCTTGGCTGGCACCGACTCCTAGATATGCTTAAGTAAATTAAAGCTACTAAATGAAACAGTTATTTTTTACTTTTTAGTGCGTTTTGAGTCGGTTCTATTTTTTGTCAAAAATTTTTATTTCTTACTTTTTAGTGATTTATTGCCACGTAACGTACTCGTACTATACTGTCATAGTATATTATACGGCACTTGTAGCTAAAAAGCTACCGATACTTACACAAAAACCGAAATCGCTGGAAGTGTGCCTATACAATTTTAAGAGTTCCTTCAATTTTCGCAGGATATCATCATCAGATCCTAACATGATGACAATGGGACCACCTTGGAAGTGTACCCTTTCTAATAAAAAAGAATTATCAAAATCGGACAACTCTGGAAAAAGTTATGCGTGGTCATATATAAAAAAAAAGAAAAAAAATATACGTGTCGAATTGAGAACTTCCTCCATTTTTTTTGTCGGTTAAAAAATATATGAATCGCGAATTAAAAATCGGGATAGGAGATTTCTCACCTTTTCCACCTTCCTTGGACAACATACACTTCAAAAGTTTTACAAACACTTCAAAGTCGAAACCAAAATTAGACAAAGTTCTCGAGTTTTTGTAATGCTCAAGTCAATTACTTGTCAACTTAGGTGCCTAGTTGATGTAATAAGTGGGTTACTGTGGCAAAAGATCATAAAATAAGCTTATAAAATGTTTGCTTTTGTGAAAAAAAACTTTAACCTAAAAATTTTTACTATCTCACTTTGTGCTATCTCAGTAGGTCAAACGGGAGTGTAGTACGTACCTCGCACATGCTAGGAACAGTGGATTTACTATACAGAAAACATTCAAACAAGTAAATAACTATTATCATACCTGATGGACGCATTTGCTGTGAAACTTCGCCAAATCCTACATGGAACTGACAGGATTCAATTTTTAGACTGCTTGCTACCTTCCTAAAGACATCGTATTCAGGCTGGTCTCTCCTCTCCAAGTAACCAATTATATGTCTCTTGTGCTCATTTAGATTTTGTATCTCTTTCAAATCACTGAATTCAATTATAGGATCAGTTAATTGTTTTTTCATAAACTCAATCAATGCTTCTGCCGACCTGGAGCCTATGAAAACGAGAAAATATTATGTATCAGTTTTGAATTAAAATGATTCAATTAATTAATATATTGCTATATTTTCTATCGCCTCAAATTTTTCGTTTATTTATCGTAGCATTACAACTGGGAGTAAAATTAAAAAGGCCCGGTAGTGGTCAAACTCAACGTCAAGAAGTCGTGGGTTCCATCCCGGGCTCTTGTCGTTGTTGTGATGCCCACAACACATTTTTAAGACTGATTTGGTATAAAGGAAATAGTGACTATATTAAAAATGAAACCGATAAATAAGTCTATATCTATACTAAAGCCAAACTTGATTGAGAATGCTTGTCAACAAACAAATTAAAAATGAAGGTAGAAATCACTAGTCATATTAGATACACCTATTTTTTTTAATTAACTAGTTCATGACGAATTCATGACAATAAATTAGATTAGTAAGCTTAAAACTAATTATTATATTCAATATCTTTTATATAAGATTTTTTAAAATAACAAAACATAATTTTAAATTTATTAGACATAAAATGTGTTGCATTTTCTACCTTCATTTTTAATTTGTTTGTTGACAAGCATTCTCAATCGAGTTTGGCTTTAGTATAGGTACTTTAATTCACTTATATAGGTACTTATAAGCGAAATGCAGTAGTATTTTAGTATGAGTGAATGAAACATCACGAAATCTCTAAAACTAAATTTAAGATTTGATCATGATAAATGAGACTGACCATTTTGGGCCCAACTCGTTACAACAATAAAATGTATCTTCAAAAATTCTTTAATTCAAAATCACTAAAAATAAATAAAATTCACAATTGCAAACTATAAAAGAATATTTTCAACATTGGTAATCGGTTCCATTTTCATTACTTAAAGTCAATATCATATCATCGATGCAATTGAAAGCTTATGGATTTCAATGAAATTGAATTGAATCAATTCAATTAGACAAATAAATTATCATTAAATCTCTGTTGTGAGATTATATTATAATGAAAACATATTAAAATTCAATTATTCGTCAGATTATGACTACAAACATAGGTTGATAATTGCAAAGTCGTATATATATGTCAAATACCCAATATAACTTAACTCGTGTATTTGCGCTCATATCTTGATTATGTAATTGTCAATAAAACTGAAATTAAACATGTTTAAAACTGATATTATTATTTACCGAATAACACTTATTTGGACATTGTAACGGTTTATCAAATTTTGGGCCCAGATGTATAATTGTTAAGAAATTTGAAAATTTGGCAATAGGTAGGTATATATTAATATAATAATATATTTACGGTGCTTTTGAAACAGGTTATGATTTAGGTAGGTAGATACCTCTGTATTCCTTTTTAACTGGTGAACCATTTCTAAATAGCCTCAGAGTCGGGTACTTAGTTATATTATATAACCTTGCAATTTCCACTTCTTTTTCACAGTCCACTTTTCCCAATACTAATTTTCCAGATTCGTAACCGGATTTCTTGAGTTTATTGGCAGTTTCATTATAATCGGGCATCAACATTGTACTGAATCTACATCACTCAGTATAAAAATGTATTAAAACTACTTCGCTCGAGGCTGAAAACACATTGAAACCATTAAGTAGTATCATTATCATCATCATCATCATCATCATCATCATCATCATCATACATCATACAACATTTATCAGATAGTCTGGTAATAACATGCATGATTTAAACAACTGATAAAATTATTATCTAATTTGGCAATTTTTCATTGAGAGGATTTCTTTTATTTGCTATACTATGCACACACATTCTACTTGAAAAGTACTTGTGGTGCCTGGTCATAACTTATTTTTTAAACAAAAATTTGGTGGTACGTATAAATTAGTGTACAAGAATGGTTTTTTTTAAATAAGTAAACAAAGGCATGATAAAAGTTCAGACTTACCTATAACACAAACAATATTACTGTGAGTAATTTCAACAACACTGGTACTGATAGGCTTATCAACAGTCTGAATATTCTAAAACAGTAGTTAGTTAATTAAATATTAATTATTTTAAAAAAGACATTGATATATCTGAAATGAAATTTTTATATAAAAACCTAAATTTGCCCAAGAACTACTAGAATTCCTATAATACTTTTTAAAACAATAATTTCTTAACACTCCGTACATCGGTGTACGCGAATTTTATTACATATTATAGATTACCAACAACTGACGCCCCTCGGTGGTCTTTTAAATAAGCCGACAATAATAATATGGCCACTGAGGTCTGAATGCGACTCAAAATCATAAAAACAACACAACTACAATGCACTCACCTATCTAACCATTTAAAATTTGGCGCGTAAATATCACGACAAGTCAAGGACAGATAAAATAACAGAAATTAAAATTCCAGGCTTACTTACATCCATGTTAATAAATACTTATTCAATATGAATTAAAACCTCACTAATCTTATATTCAATAAATAATATTGCGATTATTTGTGTAACTCGTATAAAATTATCACGATATACACAAAATTATTACTTTAAAGCAGCCGGATAACAAAAGAACTGACAACTGCTCGGCAAGCGGCAGACAACGAAATCCAATACAAACAAATCAAACCATAGAGCAAAGTAAATATTATGAAATACCAAAATTCTGAAGTGACGTCGTTAATCGACCGTTGATATAGGTAAGTAATATCTACAGAATAACTATTACACCACATTTTATAATTTTTTATCGTAGATATTTTTCGACTGAGGACCGGTAGTAGATATTGGACTGTTATTATGCAATATCGAAAAAATCAGCCTAATGTGTCTGGAACCTAAAAGACAGCAGTTATTCTATAGTGCCTGCGCTCTAACATGGTGCCTGTGACATATGTCATTAACTTTCCGTTTCACTCTTGAAAGTTGAAGCGATTTACAAATTATGACTTAGTATTTCAGCTGTTCCAAATTCGTAATATATTAAATCGTTAATAGCTGTAGTAACTTAAATTTAAAACCGTTAAACCCAGCCAGAATGTTCTAGTCTACAAATAAAATCAAATTAAAAGAAAAATTAAGCAAAGTGTTGTAACGTATAACGTAACGCCATAGACGTGTCTAGTGATGAGACGTACTTCTACGATGAATAGTCGATATTTTTTTTAATAATAAATGTATATTGTAGTACAATTTTTATTTTTAAAAAGTCTATAATTTTATACAACAACAGAACATCAGGGAAAGTTTACTCATAAGGTTGCAAAGAAGAAATATATTTTATTCGTCTGAACTTATATCAGAATTAGGAACATTTGAGTTGTCACTAAATTCATCATCTGAATCTATGACGAATATTATTAACAACTAGCGGTCTCCCGGTATTTCACCCGCGTAGTTCCTGGTCCCGTGGTAATATCTGGATACAAATTACCTTATGTCACCCCTCATGAGTCGAGCTATCATATACAAAAGGTTTTTTTATAATCCGACTGATGACTGATGTAGTTTCAGAAACAGACAGACAGACAGACAATAATTGAAAAAAAATGTTATTTTGGTGTATGTACGGTATGCATATATGCGCAAACAGACACTGCAATTTTATTTATATGTATAGACGAATTAATTATGTTGTTAATATGGACGTCACGATCCCAATCAGGCATAATATCCCTTTTTGTTTTATTCACGACTTTCGACCAGCCTTCAGGTTAATCTTTGTTGATGGCCTCTTGTAACAGTGCCAACATGTTATTTGCCGTTAATGGCGGTGAAGTAGGTATTAATTTTTGCGGCGTGACTGAAAATTAAATGGGAATATGGAAAAAAAGTATTTAAATTCAATCAATCAAATAATCCATTATTTCATAGGTAATGCTGCGTTCGCAACGCTGATGTTATAAAGCTTCAAAATAGGAATTGAAATTAAAAGCATACATGTTATTTGGGCCCAATAACATTATATCTAAGAACCAAGGTCAGACCTATTGTCATCTCTTCTAGAGCATAGGTAGGAGTTGGTGCCTTTTGACGCCGGACTAAGGCGATAAGCTCCAACTTTAACATTTTTATATCTACTCCATTTTCCAGTTCATCAACTCGCTATTGCGGTTGGATTGGTTTGGGGTTTATTAATCTGTACCAAATGGTAAAGCGGGGCAGATTGAAATTTTCTTAATTTGTCTTGGTCTGGCTGGAGGAAGGCTATCGACGTGGCTAGTTACCACCCTACCGACAAAGACGTACCGCCAAGCGATTTAGTGTTCCGGTACAATTTTGTTTCATTCTACACCTAACAAGTTAGCCCGCATCCATCTTAGACTGCATCACACATCAGGTGTGATAGCAGTCAATTGCCAACTTGTAGTTGTTAAAAAATTTATCGCAGAGACTATAGTCAATAAAAGTTTAATCCCTAGAAACTATGCATAACCGCGATATCAAAGTCTCCTCATAAATAACGATCAAATAATAATTTGCCTTTTAAGCTAATTTTTTACAACATTAAAAAGAGATAGATTTATGCTGCGAGTATCGTCAGCGATAAACATGAATTTCTAAGCGTCACATCCCTAGTCACTGACGTCAACGTCATACTGACAACTGTCAACCGCACCTTCTTACAACAATTCGAGTATAACTGTATAATTTTTTGACGGAATATGTCTTAAAAGTTTGACTGTTGACTGCTAACGCTGAAAGGATTGCCATGAAACTGCCTAATATATAGATTTATAATCGATACTAAGTTATAGTCAACTTTGTTTGAAATATGTGAATATTTTATGAAATATTTTTTTTGTCGTCTACTCATTTGTTCTCGAGGGTTTAACGCCCTTTATTGCCAATAAATATGGTCCAAACTATAATATTTACAAGGGAAGTCTTAAATTCAAAGTCCGATGAGGATCAAAATGTTTATTACAATACACGTCACACGTCACAAAACATACATTTTATACACCACTTTCACAGTTTATAGTTCATTAAATTAAGTAAATACATTCTATTTTACTATGTTTTTGAAATCGGGAATGTTAATTGATCTAAATTTCGAATTTACCAAGGACGTTTAACGAAAAAGCAATAATTAAAATAATAGAAAATATATTTTAAGGAAAAGCACATTTCGTAATTAAATAATAATTAATTAGATCTATATAATATTAATGAATTATACAAACGTTTCCTATTTATATTATAACCTATGTACTCTAGACTAAGTTGCATACAAAAACTACACTTAGTCCAAGAGTTAACATTAAAAAGGAAAACTAAAATTTTTATAACATGACCTTTTTAATAATGTAAAATTTTGATTCATGTAAATATAACTTTAGTAGAATATAACTAAATTAAATACTAAATATTATATTAAATAAAAATGTTTGTTGCTATATATTAATTCTAGATTTTTGTGTATCAACTGTAGTCTCAGCTTAATTAATATTTTATTAAAAGCCGTGGTAAAATTTACATAAGTTAATTAAAATCATTGAATACTTAAATATTATATGCACATTAAGTGCATATAATATTTGAGTATTCAATGATTTATGCATGCAATGCAATGCAAATAATATATCCAGAAATAATTATATACAAATAATGTATAATTGTATATAAATATATGCAAATAAATTTAATAAAAACGAACAATAATTTTGTACTGTAGAAATGTTGTAATTTTATTACAGTCACAAACAGCAGAAATTATTAAAAATTAATAAAGAAGTGTAAGTAAATTTCTGGACGTCTTAATTAACAAAATATCATTAAGGTTATAAAGGAAACTTCAAACACAGAAAATAAAGTAAAAATAATAATAATATTAAAAATACATTCTAATAGAGACTAACAATATCTTGTATATAATAACAACCAAATGTTCTGCAGCGCTGATAACATTAAATTATTAATAAAAATAATTATTTACATCAAATTGTATGATCATTCATTTATTTAAGAATCATTAAAACGAGTTAACCTCATACAAGTAATTTACAATGAAATTATAACATTATCATAATGATATTGACATATGACGTTATAGCATGATTTTATTTAAGCGAAAGCCCTAATATTTATTTATTTATGATCTTCCTCAAAAAGAAATAATAAAAATAAAAAGTATGAATAATATAGATAAAGCGAATTTACTCAAAAATAATCGAGATGTTTAATATTTTTGAGTAAAAAATAGTGTTCTTCTCAAGAAACTGAGTCCAATGTCGGCCATAAACATTAAAGCAATTTGATCAAAACAGAGTTCTTCAATCATTTTTATCAATGGCATAAAGATCCGTGTGAAATGTTTATCAAATATAATGAGTTTTCAAATTGCATGAAGAATGCAATTGAATTAACGCATTATTAATTAATGAACTAACGATAAAAGCTTTAAATGATTTCTTATTAATTCGCAAATAATTTTGCCAGCCGTTTTTTTTTATTTAAGTTTTAGGAGCAAATGTCAATTCTTTTAACAAGTTTGTATGCTAATATTCATCTTCTTTCGGGAGCCACTTACACTTTACAATATACACTAGAATTTTTCTTTCTTTTCTTGACATTCACACCAAACACTAAGCCGACATGCTAAGGCATCGTCTGTAGACATCGTAGAAATATCAATGCAGTTAACAAGTTTATATTTGTCTCTTTTTATGACTCACTTTTACACGATACAGCACGATTTTTCTTTCTTTTTTTGGCATTCAAAGCATCACAGAACATTAAACTGACTATTGCCAAGGCGTCGTCTGTAGGCATTGTAAAGAAACACAACTGTTGCTCGCATTAATAGAGAAACTGACACTGTTTCGAGTCTTCATTTGATAAAACTCTTTTAAGCAACCTGTTTGATCAAATTACTTGAATGTCTATAACTTGTACAAGGAAAATAACCATTGTTTGTATTTAAATATAAGGATTTTTTCTTATACATTTTATTCAACTAAATTTAAAACAATAATAAGCCACACGTATTTGGAAATACCTCCACCAAGCAAGCAAGAAATATATATCTTATATATAAAATTCTCTGGTCACAGTGTTAGTTAACATACTCCTCCGAAACTTGACCGATTTTTATGAAATCTTATATGCACATTAAGTCTGAGAATCGGCTACTATCTATTTTTCAAACCCCTAAGTGATAAGGGTTGTCCACCCCTAACATTGTATTTTAATTTTTTGGAAAATTTTTTATAATATGGCATTAAAAAATACATACACCCCTAAACGATCGACCCTTATGTATAAAAAAAAGTTTCCTAGAAATATTATACATGGCAAAACGTTTGCCGGGTACAGCTAGTTTCATGTATAAACATAATTGAAAATTACAGATATGGTAAATATTTTTCAAAGCCATTTAATAAATTGTAATAAGATAACTTTTATTTTTTTAGGTTAGTTAAGTAAACTGTATACAATTTTAGATATAATTATGAAAAATGTAAACCTAAATATTAGTAACTTAATGATGCCTATGTATATTTTACTTTAGCGTAAAAAATCAATGGGAAGTTATTTATTTAACATATTAGATTCATTTTATTTTATGCAAGCTTTTCACCTTCAAAAACACGGTTTTCAAAGTAATTTGGGACAAATAAACCTACGAATACTTAATAAACATTGTATTTCTGTACCTGATTTCGCTATATATAATAAAATAAAGTCGTCTGTCTGTTCGCTATACACACAAAGACTACTAGAACAGATTAGCATGTGGTTTTCACCAATAGATAGAGTGATTGCTGAGCAAGGTTTTAACTTGTCGAGATGTTATGTACACTGGACGAAATACGACGATAATTGTTAGAAAGGTCGGAGGAATTTTAAGCCGTCTAAGAGCTATCATACAGAATGCTGCTTTAACTATTTGAGATATAACGAAAAAAGACGTGAGGCACTCGGAGACTGCCGCGGAAAAGCTATTGCATAGCATTTTTTATCAACATATGTTTACCTACCGACGTCATCGGGACCGTGGCCGTTTTTCCATCTATCGATAAATACCAGAACTTTTAATGACTTTTGAAACATCACGCTTGAAAAAAAAAATGCGGAACCGACGGGATTCGAACTCTCGTCTCTCTGGCAATCCGGGCACTTAGAGCGCCTTACCGCTAGGCCACGGTCCCGATGACGTCGGTGCCGAAAGTGTGCTTTTGATATTATGTTTTTGATATTCAGATAGAAGCTATGCAAAAGCTTAACAATGTATGGAAGAATTGTTTCTCTTTATTAGGATTACAAAATAGTCTGCGGTAGCATATATATATTTTTACAATTTGTTATATCCACTTTTTTTTAAAAAATGGTTGCGCACATTTTTTTTATTTTTGGTGTTTTCAAAGGAAAACAAACACACTATTTACCACGCGGACGAAGTCGCGAGTATCTGCTAGTGTTACTATACTTGTATTGAGATGAGACACTAAACAAAACTACTATATACTTATTAACGTCTTTTGTATGCAAGTCAAATTGGTTCAATACTGAAAATCAAAACTGTTATGGCCTTTCTTATATAAACTGACAGTACTAAACATACTTCATAAAATATCAAACTTATATTTCTATTCATCATTTAATGGTGGATGAACTAAGCAATTTCATATACATTAAAATTTACCTATTGCTTTATAAGAGAATTAGTACGACTGAATTGATAGGTAGAAAAGTAAGTATACAGCAAATAAATAAATAGTTCTTAAAGATATAAATCGAAATATAAAGTATAAAATTATGTAATTTTAACTAATATTTACATGCATTTTTGTAATACTACTGTATATTAAAAAAACGCAATTTTTTCACTTCTTATATTAAATATGTAAGAAAAAAACAAATGAAGGAAATATTACAGAAAAACAAAAAAAAAATGAGATGAATAGTGCAATGTTACCTACAAAATTGTACACTATACGAATGTCCCTTATAACTCGTCTCTTAGTAGGGTGTATCTGTTCTTAGACGGTGCGAGCTTCTTGAAGGTGGACTCCGGGGGTGTGGTCACTTTTATGTCCACGCTGGGCGGCACGTTGGGTGCTTCGGTTCCGTAATGAAATTCTCTGTAAATAACAAGTGTAATTAAAAAAATATTTTAATGTTTTTATTTTGTAATATTATCTAGGACCAAAGTACTCATCAATACGAATCAAACGAGCCCAAACTATACTAAAGCCAAACTCGATTGAGAATGCTTGTCAACAAACAAATTTAAAATGACAGTAAAAAATGCAATACATTTTATGCCTAATAAATTTAAAATCATGTTTTGTTTTTTTTATAAAATTTTATTTTAAAGATATTGAATATATTAATTAGTTTTAAGCTTACTAATCTAATTTATTGTCATGAATTTTCATTAACAAGTTAATTTAAAATTTTAGCTTAATACGAAATTGCAAAATGACAGTATTTTCTACCTTCATTTTTAATTTGTTAGTTGACAAGAAATCCACATTCTCCTTCGAAAACGTTTGGCTTTAGTCGTTGCGGTAGGGTTGTATAGCCACGGCGAAAGCCTACAGAGTCCAATCGCAACCTTCCCACCGCGCATACCACTAGGATCAGATTAGACCTTCCTGCTCCAGCATCAATTTTTTTATTACCTATTAGGAAATAAAAACTTGTTACTTTTTTTTCATGACTACAAGTTGGCCCTTGACTGCTATCACACCTGATGTTAAGTGATGATGATTTCAGCTTGATAGGAAATTTGGCACTTGTTCTATAACTTGTTACTTATTGAGCAGCAACTACTGAATCAATTTAGCCAAAGTTATGAATAAAGCATCAAAATTAATACAATCTCTACACAAAAAACAACAAAGGCACTGACATGTGCTAATTATGATACAATTTTGGCTTAAAAATAATAAAAATTAAGGTATTACTTTGTGGAGGTTCAATACGAGCAATTATCATCAATTATGCTATTGTCCACGACGTGAGGGCAGCAAATAATCAATTTAACTAGCAATTAATATAACTTCTCAAAAATAACAAAGGTACATTAAGTGTTACATCTAATATGTTTATAATTACATCTAATATGCCTGTATTTACAGCGTCAACTATAATTGCAATGGAATAAAAAAGCGATAATTTCGATGTTCCTATTCATCAAAAATATAACATGGATACAATATTTTTTTTTGTATTCTAGATAATTAGTTCACGCGAAATCTTTAAAAACGCGAAAAATTATAAAAATTACTATTATTCTTTTTTAAGAATATGTAAAAGTTTGTTACCTGTGCAGTTTCCCAGAGTATAAATCTTGCAAGAACTGCTTAAGCTTCCCAGGTTTCTCCATATCCTTGTAGTCGGGGAAGAGGTACATGTGTCTGAAGGAGTCGATGGCGATCAGAGGCAGGTCGGACAGTGACTTGCCGAGGTGATGCAAAGGATGCTCGAATCTAACGCCGTCAGCCGTGAGGAAGTTTATGTTTTCTGAAATTATTCAATAAATATATTAAGTCAATAAATATAATAACTTGAAAATATACATCAATACCTATAACACAACATAAGGCACTTTTATATCAGTAAAAACACAAGCGGTATCGCACCCAAGGCCTTCAGAGACATTAAGCACTATGAATACCTACTATACATTAATCTATATCAAAACAATACCAGTAACGGGTTCTCCGGCATATCGGGGTGTCCTGCATAAGTGACAAACGCGACGCGATGCGACACGATGCTACGCGACACTACATAGGTGCACATTATGTCGGACCCCGCCGCAGACTGCTACAAGAATACCGTCGTTTTGATTGCGATCGTCGCGTTGGCAGGCAACAAGTCGTGTCGCATTTGTCGCTTACACAGTGCACCCCGATAGTAAAGAGTATTCGAAGTATAGAAAGAGATGAGTATATTTTTTATCTTTGTCACACTCATTAACATGAACATAATTTATTGTCCCAAACTGGTTATATAATTTATTTTAGCTGGCACCTTAATAATGAATTTTTTAACTTACAAATTTTGTTTAATGATATTTATATTTCCTGTATTGTGATGTCGAATTTGAATTTAAAATTAAAATTTACATAAATATCAGTACTATACATATGTATTTAAATTCACAAATATTTTGATGATATGAGTCAATATAATTCAATTTCTTGAAAAAGAAAAACCGTTCTTCATCACTTTATTTTATTAAGTCTGATTTGATTAATTCCTATTTATCTGAATTCAAATGCTTTTTAATAAAATTTATTTGGATGAGATTGTTGTCAGCCTGTCTCCAATAAGAGCGACGACCGAGGCCGGTTGCGGGCCTTTAAAAATTTACTGATGATTAAAGTAAAATACTACATACGTTTTTCAGATTCCAGTTCTCTGCTTATGATTTCTTTGTACTTCTTCACACTCTCTGTGTCCGAGGGTTGATGGAACAGGATAAGGAATGGCAATCCTTCCTCGGTAAGTTCTTCTGCATTCTCAAATGTAATTTCCCGCACAAGAGGGATACATTTCTGTTGCACCCAAGTGTGCAGTTCTTCAAAGTTGGTCAATGATCCGTGGTAAGTCTCGTCAGGTTCAACTGATGTCTTCTTGTCAGCTCGGAACACTACAATTGGCTGACCTGTAATATTTCAAAATTACTCATATACATATAAATATAATTGGAGTGACTGATTGTAGTATTGAAATAACCGTTTTTTACTACATGCATATGAATAAATATAACATTTTTAAAATTTTTGTCTGTGTCTGTCTGTCTGTTTGTTCCGGAAATCTCTGAAACCACCTGTTGGATTATAAAAAAAAACCTTTTGTATATGATAGCCTGACTTATGAGGAGTGACATAGGGTAATTTGCGTCTTTAGCTAACTTACAAATCCACTTGCAAACATTATTTTGCAGTGAAATTAGTCCAATGTAGTTTATGTATGTTATTATTGTATGTTATGTATGTTATTATATGTATGTTATGTATGTTATTATATGTAGTTTATGTAGTTATTTACAGTTTGCCAGCTACGTCCTAAACGAATTAAAATGTTTTAACAATTGTATCCCATAATCTGCGGCATCCATTAAATTAATTTTAGCTTGAATGTTAGTTAAAGCAATGTTAGCATTAGTTTTAAGTAGGTACTAACTAGTTCTAACATAAAAAACCCATGCCTCACCCCCATACACCCCCAAATGTTTGAGTTTGCCATACTACTAGTGTAAGGCCAACTTTGAGAACATTTTGTACCACTAATACTATTTGTATTTGTAGTACAGGCATACATCTCATGTCCAGATTGTTCTTATACTTTTATTTGACGTAAATTTATTAAATGCACTTAAGTACAGGAATCCCATAAAGCAATTATCTAAATGTTTATTAAATATTTCTAATATACATAATTATATTCTAAAAATCCTGCTTTAATTACTTCTCTACACTTCTTAATTATCTATTAGTAACACATTATTTAGTTATTTGCAAAATTAAGTACAATCAATTATTAAAATAAAGAACTCCCATAGCTCTACCAGAACAATAGCATTTCCTAACAATAGCTCGGCAAACAGAATGTCAAAGATTTTTACTTTAGATTACAATTATTTTCACAACCAAACAATGTCAAGGTTTTCTTTTATAAATCTGTGATAACACTAACAGCTAATTCAGAAAACTATGTTATGTATAAAAAAAATTAGAAATTATTATTTAACAGACACTTAACACCCTATTTACTAAACTAATAGACAATGCTAGATTAAATTCTGAGTAAGTAGTTATGTACCAGTTTTTGATAATATGCATATTTATTAAGCTTTATAGACTGGTACATCTAGTAGACAAATTATAGAAAACAACCTTGACTGGAGCTATTATAACAATAAAAAATAGTGTAATAATAAGTAAATGATACAAATATGGACCGACACACCTCTCTGATAACGAATATTCTTTCATACTTGCTTATTATCTAAAGTACTTGAAGTATGTTGTATAATTCTCATTTTATTTACCCTGATATAAAGTTGAGTGATATCTAATATCTTAATATCAATCACTTAACTATGGACAACTATGTAATTTGTGATTTATTTTTAATCAATATTGTTTGCATAAATTATATAAGCTCTAATATTTCATGCTTGCCTGTAATCATACTGTGAAGCTATTTTAGTAAGCGATCTAGCACTCAGGTACAGTGTCATGCAAATATTGAAAGGGTATGAATTTTTATATTACAACAAGTTAGCCCTCTTCTGTCTTTCTTTTATCGACTACAAGTTGGCCCTTGACTGCTATCACACCTGATGTTAAGTGATGATGCAGTCTAACATGGAAGCGGGCTAATTTGTTAGGAGTGGGACAAAAATCCACACCCCAATCGGTTTCTACACGTCATAGTACCGGAACCCTAAATCGCTTGGCGGTACGTCTTACGCGTACGTCTAGCCACGGCGAAAGCCTCCCACCAGCCAGACCAAGACAAATTAAGGAAAATCTTAATCTACCCCGCCGGGAATCGAACCCAAGATCTCCGTCTTATAAATCCAACGCGTATACCACTGCGCCACGGAGGTCGTCATTAAGGTCGTCGTCTTAGATTGCATCATCACAAGGGCTAGCTTGTAATGAATATAAAAATAACCTCTTCACACAGATTTTGTTATTAAAATACAAGGCATAAACCTGTATTTTAATAACATTGAGATTTATACACCTGAATATTTGTAATCCAAAATGGTGCTTTTTAATAACATGATAAAAACATAGTATAGGTATCATCATCATCATCATTACAAGCCTGTAGACATCCACTGTTGGACATAGGCCTTTTTAGGGACTTCCAAACACAACGATCCCGAGCCGCCTGTTGCCAGCGGCTCCCTGCGACATGTTTGATGTCGTCAATTCACCTGGTTGGGGGTCAACCAACGCTATAGGTATACAATATCCAAAATATTTAACTATTGTCATACCTGGCGGATGCATTTGCTGTGATGCATCACCAAATCCTACATGGAACAAGCATTCATCTTTAAGACTGGCAGCTGCTTTTCGGAAGGTATCATATTCTGGCTGGTCCCTCCGATCCATGTAACCAATAATGTGTCGCTTGTCCTCACTCAGATTTTGGAGCTCTTTCAAATGACTGAATGTGACAACAGGATCAATTAACTGCTTTTTGATAAACTCTGAAAATGCTTCCACAGAACGCTGACCTACAAAAAGCATGTACATGAAAAATGTTAATATACTAATAATTATATTTAATTATATTTAATTAAGAACAGCTGTACTAACAAAACCTTTCAAGTAAAATATTAAAAAAATACAGTTACAATAAATAGTTTTATAGGAATTTGTATCAATTTATGTTGTATTTTGAGTACATTAGGTGAATAAAAACTAAAAAAGGACATAGCACTAAATTCTACAGAAATCTGCCCCAGAGATGTCCAGAGATGATATCTATAACATTAAATAGTACAGATCTTCTATTTACATAATAACAAAGTAACTGTAAATGCAGTGCTAGGTCACATCATTAAGACAAAAAAAAATGAATTTAAATTCCTAAATTTTTTGATATATTTTGATAGCTATGAAACATATGCAGATAGTTGTTTAATTAAATAAAATTGTGTATTTAAATAAAATACTTAAATATGACCATATGTTGGGACAGCCCTGGGCAAATTTTGGCAATGTCCTCTATGAATTATCATTTGTCAGTGAATAATTATTCAGCAATGGTATTTTGATAAACAGTTTCTGATGTCTCATGCCTCCTCTGTATTACTCTGTACTGACATTCGTTTTAGATTTTAAACACACAGATTTATGCTGTCACCTTTCTACTTTCCCAAGGATGTCATAGAAAGGTGACCAAACCATCATCCAAAAAATAATATCTGTACAAGAAAGTATTCCATATTGGTCACTCAATTCCTTCCTCTCAAAGTTTATCTGGTGACTTTTGCAATAAGATCATCTCCGCCCACTTATTATCTAACACTTTCATAACAGAAAGAATACAATTAGAAACTGAATATGCTAATTATTATACAAATCATGCCCACACAGAATGGTGGCATCAATACTGACTCAAATTAGAAATGCAACCTGTCTGTTGCCTGACAGAGATTACTGTTAAGTGGTATAGCCGCCTTTTGTATCCTACTTATATTTTAAGATTTATTTCTGTATTTTATTCTTATTGGATTGTATTCTGTATCAGAGTACAAATTAAGTACAAACAAAAACAACCCAGGGGCCCCTGGGTTTGTTACAAAAATTTTTTTTTAATAATTGAGCATGGCCTCGCACAAATGTTCAGCACCTCAGTAACATAGTACAATATGCATGCAGCGTCTGCTCAGCAGCAAACATGTGTGTCATTTTATTTACTTTAAAATAAGTTTTAGGAAATAAATAAATAATTATTATAGTTTAAAAAAAATAGAATTACCTCTGTATTCCTTTTTAGCTGGAAAACCATTTCTGAACAGTTTTAGTGTTGGGTACTTAGATATATGGAATCTATTTGCTACATCCCCTTCTTTGTCACAGTCCACTTTTCCCATCACCACTTTGCCAGTATCGTAGCCGGCTTTCGTAACTTCATCCGCAGCATCATCGAATATAGGCATCAGCATATTACTAAATCTACACCACTCGGCGTAAAAATTTATAAAAACTACTTCATTTGAGGCTAAAAACAAATTGGAGTCATTAATTACATATTACTAAAATATGTAGCTTATTTTTTTTTCAGCTTGTCCTGAAACTTACCTAACACCATATCTAAATTGCTTGAAGTAATTTGAACTGCACCGCTATCGGTAGGATTGTAGAAACTGTGGCAGATCTAAAGCAAAACAATGTTGTGAGCAATTAATTTAGCCTTAATAATCCATAAAATCAACAAGCAAATTGGTAGGTACGTGTACCACTTGTGTACCACTGAAATAAAGCTCTAGAATACTTTCTTACCAATATCAAGAATGACGCTATAATTCTGAAGCTAAACATATTTTCTAAATTTCTATACATTTCTAATTACAAAATCTTAAGATCGTCAGTGGATATATATGTTGATAATAATGCGGCTTTTCTTTAAAATCTAAATCGCCAATATTTTACACCGCACCACCTTGGCACCACCATCACAGATTAAAGATTATTTTTTGACATTATTAACAGATCACACTTACGAAAAGAATTTTGTTCTAATCGATTAGATGATTAAACGAAAATCGATTTTTGTTGCTGATCTCAGAGGAATCGTCGTTTAGTCGAATAGTTCATGGTTCTTTTTTTTAATCAGTGTCAGGTGTGAAGAGACTCTTTTTGTGTTACCATATAAAAAGTATCTTTCACTTATTTGATACTTTACCTATATAAAAGTCAGTGAAAAAAATACGAATTCTTTTAATATTGGCTTATGGATCTTTAATATATGCTACCCTGCTGCCTCTACTTCTAATGAGCTCATCCCCAAGATAAAATGTACATTTTTAGTACTTTATGGGTCTGCGATCTTTTATTTATACAACGCTTATGCGCCGGCTTATATTTATTCATCCCTTGAAGGCACTAAAAGTCTTATGCCTTCTAAAACACGATTCCTTTTAAAAGTTTTATTATCATCATTATACGCCTATTAGTACCCTATTACAGGGCCAGGCCTTCTTTCTTATAGGAAAGGGGGTATAGTCATATAGAGTGACCCACCACGCTGCTCCAATGCGTGTTGGCGGGCTTATAATATTTTATTCATATCACTGTCAGATGTTAATGATAGTTATCGGGAGTGTAAAATCTCTCAACTTTTTTAACACCAATTTGGGTGTAAAAATTAAAAATTTAATTTATTATTTATTCATAAAATTAAATTAAAAATTAAGAATTATTCCACATCCTGGTTTAGGATTCGAACCCAGGACTTCGTAATATAAGCCACTTAGTCTAACTAATATACCAGTAAGGCAGTTAAAAAAATAATATTGTACTTATTTCTTCTGATATCTTAACATACAAATGTCAGCTATAATAAATTTTAAGCGCCGATAATCGACACAAATAATTAGTCACATATCTATGTGTAATAATGTTCTTTGGGCTAAGGTTCTTTTTCCGCCGTCATGCATTGTTAATTAACAACACAGATTTTTGCTTTATCTCTTTATAGAAAACAAAATAAAACAATGTGTTTAAGTACAAAATAATATTTTATTGGACGGAATATTTATGGTCGGAATGAACAAATTTATCAGATTACATTAAATTATCTTAAAATTAACAGACTAATGCATACATTAATATGTATACATAATACAAAATATTTCTTATATGCTAATTGATATAGATCTGAAAGGTATATGATTCTCTGAAAGCATCAATATTACAAAAAAAGAGCTGGCAGTTATAATACCTAAATACAACAAGTACTAATTAAGTAGTAAATTGATAGAAATAAAAAAATATCAATTGAATACATCTATTGTTTTTAAAAATAATTTAAATAACTAATTGATTTTGCAGTACCTCAATACAAAAGTAATAATTATTTTACAAACTGTACTCAACAAACTCAATCATACACATTTTATCTTAAAAACTAGCTTTGTCTGCTAGACTTTTTAAGAGGAATATTTGGTATTTACCAAATAATCCTTTTCCCCCATTTCCAATAATTTTGAAACAAAAATTTTACTGTAGCAAGAGAAATGAGACTATAAAGAATAGAGAAGAATATAAAGAATTAATTAATTTTTGCATTCTCTAAAAAAATGGACCTGTGTGGACCTTTTCTGGTGTAGAAAACAATTTGGTATCATGATGGGTTGCATTTTATTCAGTGTCAGGCACAACGGTCCACATAAGTTTGTCTAATAAATGAGCTGGAAATTATAGCAGATACTTGATTTTAAAAAAGTTGTGTAATGTGTTGTGTTGCCAAAATTGTACATCTTTTGATTTACAGCACACTTATCTATTTACATCTGTTTGTCTTTTTTACTGTGCTGTGTTCTTGGTTTGATACATACATAAATCATTTTTAAAGTATTAAACTTAGCACTAAAACATGCAACTACAAGATCATTCATAATAATATGTGTCAATTTATAAAATAATCTACAATAATAAAAAATGTTTACCTATTTGTGTAATTTTATAGTAATAAAAAGGCACTTCACCGATAATGCTATCATACATGTTACTGTCAAACTGTAAATTTAGTAAAATATTGCAACTGTAATAAAAATGCTGCACTTAATAGCACAGTAAATGCTGGCTTCATTATTTCACCTCCACTCTGCAAACAAAGAGAATTTATTAGTCATTCTGAATGTTGTTTATAAATTGTAACTTTAGACACTTGTAACTTTATCTGTGAAAAAATTGGTGTAAGTTCATATTACATTACTATACAAATAAATTTTCAACCCCTATTTGACCATCAAAAGTTCCTACCTAGTTTGTATTTTTCAAAACGGAAAATAAATGGCAAATGTCTTATGACATAAATGCTTTGATCACCTGCCTAGTTCCTGTTCCCATGGTAGCATGTACTTTACAAATTGAATAACTAAGCTAAACTTCAAGTCAAGTAATTATTTCAAAAATTATCAAATGTTTTACAATAACTAAAACGATGCTCCTTGAGATAGGGACTTGTAACACCAACTTCAGAATTCAAAGTTCTATGAGCAAATTCTTGGAAAAAGAAAAGCCTTACGATCTGTAGCCATAGAGGCTAATTACTGACAGACCAACCAGGCAGATCTAAGTTTAATTTTGTGTAAAATACTTACAATAATATAATAGTTGCACCTATCACCCCTGCAACAGTCAGAGCAAATCCAATCTTGATACCAGATGTGAGTGCATAGAGGCATGTAGTGTTGCCTTGTAGTAGCACATTCAGTTTTGTTAGAGCATCTTTTCGATATGTAATACTGCTTCTTAGCTCCCTGTGACCAGTATGGGGTGCTACCCCATTTTATTTCAGTCAAACAAACATCTTGATTGTATTCACAGGTTTTTATTGTTTTCACACACTTTTCTGTGTTATCCTCTTGGTTTTCACACACATAGCATTCAAGACTCCTAACTGTAAAAGTAACATTTAATCTCTGCATTTTTATGTGTTATAAACACAAGAAACAAGTAAAAAAGCAATAATGAAATTGTAACTGTAACACTCGTAAATAAATGCATTAAATAAACATCACGCCTTGTTCCCATAGGGGTAGGCAGAGACCACATCCGTCCATTTGCCACAGTCCTTGCATACCTCCTTAGCTTCTTCCACTCTCATTAATCCTTTCATACAAGTTCGTCGGTTTAGGATACTCTTGACCTGGCCATTATTTAAAATGTCCTGAATTTGGTCCAGGAACATTCGCCTAGGTCTTCCCCTTCCAACATTTCCATTCACCCTCGCCTTGTAAATCTCTTTTGTTAATCTTCTTTCATCCATTCTCTCTACATGTCCAAACCATCTAAGCATCTCTTTCTTAATTTTAGTCACTACATCTTCTTTTACATTAAAGCAATAAATATTTATACGCATTAAAACAATAAATATTTAATACAAAATACCTTCGATCAAAGAAGTAATTGATATTATTGCTACAATCCATACAAAATTATTTAAAATCATGGTAAAATCGTTATAGCTTCACACTCAGCGTCTGTTTTATCAAATTATACCAGAAATATTTCACTGAAAATTAACGGACTTTGAAATAAAATATATTATATCCTTAATTTAAATGTAATGAAAGTTAATTAAATATATAGAATAATTAAATAATAAAGTCGCTAAATTTCAAATAGGTAGTCGGGTGTGGCTAAGTTCATTTTATGAATTTAAAAAATTTTAAATGACATTGACGACTAACATGTAAACACAAATATGACAAATACTTTATTTTTTAATATCTGACTTTACAGCTCTGGGTTCTAGCATAAGCCTTCCAATCATGATCATCAACCGATGGACTTCCACAGCTAAGTATGGACGTCTTCTAAAACTTACAAAGTACAAACACCACACCACAGTCTTCAGTTGCCTGCTGCCTTTCAATGTCCAAGTTTAAAATCAAATCTTACAAATATTAAAATTAAGTTAAAGTAATTTGCTATGGTCAATTTTCTATGGTTAATGGTTATTACAGATAGATATATGTTTCTGTTTATTTCACTTAGACGAATGTTAAATAAAATAGTACCTACAACTATTGTAGGTGAAGAAAACAAAATCGACCACAGATAATCGTGAAAATTATTAATTTCTTTTTACTTAAAAAACCAAATTAAAATGTCAAAATGTCTAATGCCAAATTTGTTATTTGTTGACATTTGTCGTGTCATAAAAATTTAATTTATTTAAAAATGTGAATTCAGCCTAAATTACCGAGTATATAAATAAATTAAAAGCTACTCGAGAAATTTAAATACATGGAAGGCATTTTATGGAAATGGACAAATTACTGGAATGGTAACTATTCAGCGAAAATAGTTTACTCATATGTTGTAATAAAATTCTTGTACAATATGTTGTTGTGATGCAATGATTTTGTTCCAGGTTGGCAAACCAGATGGTTTGTACTGGAGAATGGAATTTTATCATATTACAAGTCGCAAGAGGAAGTCAGTCAGGGATGTAAAGGTTCAGTGAAAGTGTCCGTTTGTCAGATAAATGGTATGGTTAAAGAAAATAATACAAATTAATAAAATATAGCCTCTATTTGTAATTTCAAAATAACAGATTTTCACCAAATGAAAATCAAGAGTGTATAGCGCACTTACACCAAAAATCCATTTTCAAATTTTTGTCCATCCATATGTTTGTTCTGGCTTATCTCTAAAACTACCATATGTGTATAATAGCTAGACTTATAAACAGTGATATGGGTAGGTTAATTTGTTTCCTGATATTCCCACAGTATCTCAATAATTTGATTTATTTTATAAAGTTTATATTATTTGACTTATGTTACGAAGTTTTCCATTGTTTTCTAGTGAACAACATTGATAATACAAGACTGGATTTGGTTATTCCTGGGCAGCAACACATGTATTTAAGAGCACCTTCACCACAACACAGGCAAAAGTGGCTTGTAGCCTTAGGCAGTGCCAAGGCCTGTGTAGAATCTATAGTGGATCCAAAAGGTTTATTTTTATTACTAATTTATTTTAAAATTTTATTAATCTTTAAGATTTTACACCTTGAAGTTATAAAGTCTGGTAACAGGAAAATAAAGATTTTACTAGTTACATCATAGTAAAATCTTTCTATACAAAATATTCATTTGAGACAAAAATCTTTACAATAGGATAGTAGGATTAATTATTATTTAAGTAGTCTCATGTTCAAGTAAACAAAACATATCTACTATGGACATCTAATTTATACCTTTACTCAAAAATAAAAATTCAATACCTTAAAAAATACCTTTAAATAAATTTATTGAAAATTTTTAATGTTGAGTAAAATAAAAAAAAATTAAATTTTAATTGCATTTAACACTTGCTTTATTTCCATTTTATTGTTTATTACAGGAACAGGATATGAAGACTCTTTAAGCCATAAAAAATCTGAATTGCATTTATATTGTGACTTGCTTATGCAACAAGTGCATGCAGTAAAAAGTGCAGTTAATGATAAGGAAGGTCCAGAAATACAGGTAAATTAATAGAAGAAAATTAAACAAATATTTTAAGTAAACAGTATAGAGAGTACAGTTCTTATCAAAATAATTTAATTCTCCAATCCAAGTATTTATCATTTTAGATTTAATCATTCTAAATTAAAAAATCAAATAATTAGTACTAACATTATTCTTTTTGAAGTAGAAGAATTACATTAAAATGAAAACTTTTATTTATTTCACTTCACACAATTCTGGAAATAGTAAATTGCTTTGTGCCACCACTTCAAATTGCAGTTTGAAAAGCTGTACTAAAAGGTTCAAACATTTTTGTACAGTGACTGTTGTTGTTCAGCCACCATTTTGAGTCTTTTGGTCAGCTGTATCTAATATATAAAATTTCCCTGTCACAATGTTAGTTACCATACTCCTCTGAAACAGCTTTACCAATTTTTACCAAATTTTGTATGCATATTCAGCAAGTCTGAGAATCAACTACTAACTAATTTTCATGAAATTTTTTTTTTTTAATTTTTAATGCTAAAGAATGTTTGCCAGGTCCGCTAGTCTATTATACATCTTTGAACCACTTTGTTTCAGCGGACTCTCACCACAAATTTTGTTTTGTAATAGTTTGACAAAAAGTAGTCTGTATCCTTTATCAGACTCTAAACTATCTCTGTACCAAATTTTATTTAAATCTGTTCACTAGTTTAGGTGTGATTGAGTAACAGAAAAGAGATACTTTCGCATTTATATATGTACTAGCTGACCTGGCAAACATTGTTTTATATATGTATTAGTATTGATTGTGTTAAAATTTTTACAGAAAAGTATAGATTATATAAAAATTTTACAGAAAATGCCTCCAGTCTCCTGACAGCAACATGTGACACTTTTATTAGAACTCTCGAAGATATAATGAAACTTTCTAACAACACTGTAACTAATGCAGCATATGAAAATATGCCAGTTCCTAATATAGCTATTACCAAATCTGGTAGTAGCAGTAAGACTCTAAAACAAAATGTAAGCAGGTCTTTATCTCAAGAGAGTAGATGAGGTAAAATAGTCTTTTTTTAAATGTCGTTCAGGTAGTACCTATATTAAATGGTCTTATAAAATAACAATATATCTAAAGCTAATCAGTCTTCCCATTCATCTGGGAGTGGAATATCTTGTTTTCATTATGTTTATGTACCTTTTAGTTTTGGCTTGTAAATAGTAGAGTATAGGTACATATAAAAACTGAAACACTTTCTTCAAATGTTGTAATGTGATTCAGAGCCTGCTTTGCACATTATCATAATATATTTGTAATCAATGGGTTACTAGTTACAGTGTATTACGGAGGATAAAGGGACTGTTTGATGTAAGTAGACATGTTTTATGTTGCAACTTCACTGAAAAAAATTCATTACATAACTTCAGAGGAATATCTAAAAATACCAGAATAAGGGTGCAAGTTCATAGCCTGCAGTCGTGCAGAAACACTGGGGTTATACATTTCTATGAAATAATGTTTGTTGTAAGTGTTGTTACCATATGAATACATAAAAATTAAATGTCGCAGCGACACGTCGCCCGCTGCTGTCGTCTGAGAACCAGCATCCTTTGTGAATACAGGTGTAGAAATGTAAAGCACCTTATCCCAAGTTGTATAGCTATTGGATGAAGTGTTGCAACATATTTGAGGACAAATATATTGACATTTAGTTTTAATATGTATAGTTAATATATATTATAATAGTGTTATATTATTATGAAGGCATGAATTCAAATATGTATTGTTATTTTCAATTGTATTAAAATGTAATATATTGTGTAAAAGCAATTTGTTTTGCTGTTTTGTACTTTAAAGGTTTATTATTTTAAATTTGTTCTGTGATATTTAATTATCAAATTTTTTTTATAAAATAGATCTGTACCACAACAGTTTTTGGTTATTTTTGTTAAATATTACTGTTTAATGTTTAGACATTCCAACTGGGAAATTAAGAAATTAACTCATTCCATTTGCAGTATTAAATTTGTACTTTTGTGCCTAAAATAAATGAAATACTTTTATTTGTGTATATTTATTGAATAGGAACCAAAACATTTATGATGCATGATTACCAAATAGGTTCACCAAATCTTAAGACAGACTTTTCTTGAGCGTCTAATTCAATCCCTACTTTTTTTCTCATGTAAAAAATCGTACAATCTCTGTTTGTGCAGAGCACTTCTTCATGGAGACTTCCTTGACATCTTTGACATTCTGTCCAGAGTTTTGAAAACTTTTCTTGCAAGTGCCGCACCTTGAACATTTCTGTGATATATAACTGCCCTTCTTTGTCCAAGCAATGATTACATAATGCTTTTTTGGCATCATTAGGCATAACTGTTTTGCAACCAATACATTTCTCTTTCTTTTTTGTAAAGGCAGCTAAAGCACCAACTTTTGATGTTACCATAGCTTTTGTTCTTGTATGCTCACCTTTAAGAAGCAAAGACTCTGCTTTTTCTCCAAGAATTGGCTCAAAAATCCTAAGCAGTGGTTTTGATAACTGATTTTCTAAATAATAATTGAAGTCAATAGGTACACTGTTTTCCAAAACGTAAATAGGGTCTTCTGCTTTCATGTATGCTGGAGTATTCTTGGCTGCGCAGCAAATAACGTAAGGCACTCTGTCACCTAATTTAGGAGCAGTACCAGCATCACGTTTTTTCATCTTAGCAGCTAGTTCTACATGAGCTTGCTTCGCTGCATAATCATTTTTTGTTAATTCCTTTGTTATCACAAGTTGAGATATATCAATTCTGTTGCACAGAAGATCAGATATTATTTGTTTAGCATAATTAACAGCTCCATCAGGGTCTCTATCAATCAACAACTTTTGTAGACATGTACTCATCATATTTGAAACTAGTGGGGAATTATCTCTTCGCACAGTTTCAATGCCTTTACAGTCCATTTTATCATATTTTTCTGGTCTTGTAAAATAAAGTCCTGCATACCTTTTCTTATTAATTAATAAATATGGATAATACACTTTTTCAAACTCCAGTTTAATAGGTTTCACAAACTTTGAGGTAACAAAAGCAGCTGCTTCTCTTCCTAATTCCATGCTTTCCTCAAGTGTCTTTACTCCAAACTTTACCATTACCGAATCAGTATCTCCGTAAATAACAACAGCATCTTCTTTGTAACCATTTGATTTAGTGTATTTTTTTTCTACTTCTGCTTTAGTGAATTCTATCATAGTCCTTCCATATGCTGTAACACTACCTGATATTTCTAAACAAGGCAATTTTCCTACTTGGGCACCAGTAAACCCATAAACTGAATTTGCACTTATTTTTAAAGCCAGCTGCCTTCCATCCAATACTGAACGTTTTAGAGGATCTTTCTCATCTCTGAGATCTGCTTTTGCTTTCTTTCTAGCTGCAAGTAAAGACTCCAAAATTTCTGGCAATAATCCTTTGCGAATATTAGCTTTAACAAACATATTATTTGAAGGGGTTATTGTAACATCACTAGAATCCACATTTAAATCTTTCTGTGAAGAAGGTGGAACTAATGTTGTGTAGCAGAGATTATGTGCCATCATGATGCTGGGGTATAGAGATGCAAAATCCAGAGTAGATATTGGGTCAGAATAATAGCCTTTCTTTGGTTCAATAACTGTGGCTCCTTCAAATTGATCATCTGAACCCTGCCCTTGATGAACAGGCATTAAGTAGCTAGCTTCCTTTGCTTTCCTTAAAAGTTGACTGACCACTTTGATCTGCTGACCTCTTGTTAACAAGCACAGCAGTGGCACCCCAGTCACTCTAGCCATCTCCATGTAATTTATAATACACATCAATTTATTTAACAGCTTAAGTGGCAAATAAGCATCTTTAAGACAATACATAGCTAATCTTCTTCTTGTTTGTTCATTTTCATTTTGTAAATCTGTTATTACACTGTGATGAACATCTTCTTTTTGCTCATGAAGAAAATGGAAACTGACAGCATTTAAAGTATATGATCTCAGTTTATAGTCTCTGACAAGAACAAGTAACAAGTCAAATGGGACTCTACCTTCAAAGTTTACACTTTTATTTTCTCTTCGTCCCATTTGTTTTGATTGTAAAATAGAGTCTTTAATTACAGATCTGATATTCCTGATTCTGCCCAAAAAATCAAAATTTGCTACCTTCAAATGCTTTGCACGGTTTATGAGATACGGCCAGTCAAAGTTGCTTATATTATATCCAGTTATTATGTCAGGGTCCAACTCACGGAAAAAGTCTGACCACTTGCTTAACATTTCTGATTCTGATTGAAAGCTAAGTACTTGGGAGCCTACAATTGGTGCACATGTGTTTAATGTAAACACATTTCTAAGATATGGTTCACTGTCACCTTGTCTGATTACCATTGAGGCAATTTGAATAACGGGATCTTTATCTGGTTCTGGGAAAACCCCTTTTCGTCCTGCACATTCAATATCAAAACTCAATATTCTAAAAGGTGCAACTTTAAGCCATTCCCCTTCAGGTTGATGAGCAATGAATGCATTCCAAGCCACATCCACTTCAATTTGGCATCTAGATTCTGGTTTTAATTGAGTACTTTTAGATCTCATTGACCATTTTCCAACAGGCAACTCTATCCAACTACAGCCAACCACAGAAGTATCAACCATAAAACGGATATCAAAATCAATGTTTGTTTCATAAAAAGATGGATCAGACAATCCAAAAGAAGCTGGTTGTCTTTCAATGAGCCTCTTTGAAGCTGCTATTAATTTTGGTAATGCAACAGATACTCTTGCAAAAGTGCTAATATTTTCCCCTTTATAGTACATTATTGACTTAGCCTTCACTAATCTTACTTCTAAAACAGCTTCTTTTATGTTATCTTTATTAGATCGTAGGTCTTCCAGAACTGCTTTGTTCAAATTGGATTTGAGTACATGACATGTGGATTCAACAAAATTTGTTGGTACGGATACATAGAAATAGGGCGTAAAGCCGTGAACATGACAACAAACGGAATTACCTTCCATTGTGACACCATACATTCTCATTATTGGGATGGGACCTAGCTGAGATCCTGGCATACCTGGTATTGGTTGCCCATTATAGTGATCAATGTCTAGTTGTTGAAAAATTAAGGCATCTTTTACAGGATTGAAATCAGGAGGTGATGGTCTTGACCACTTAACATTCGTAGTCTGGTTTTCAGGTCCATCACCGAATATTTGTGGCGAATCAAATTCACTTTCCATTCCTGCGAGTTGATCTTCAAAACTACATGGCATTTCATTTTCCTCGTCGTCATCGTGTGATTTAAATCTCTTTGGAGGCGGTCCTTTAAATTGTTTTTTCTTATCCATAATGAAAACTTCTTAGATTTCGTGTGAAAAAAGATTCCCGCCAATTTTCTGTAATGGAATTAATAAAAAATATTGGTAGTTTGTAGGTGTAACAGTTACAAGTTATTAAATATATCGTTTGATAGGCTTTCTAAATGTGATTATTGTTACCTGATATCATTAATATCTTAATATATTATAATAAACAAATTGGACCACTTAAAAACTAACTACAAAACTGTTGGAATGGAAATTGGAAACTGTCAAATGACTGACAGTGACAAGTAAAAACCCAACAGATGTTTGAAATTGTCTTTTAAACTGTGTCATAGCTATGGGCTCTAGTCTTTTGCTTTTTTTAGTTTCACCTGTATGTCTGTAATGGAACCTTGCAAGTTCTTCCCGATTTCCGATTGAGCTGAATTTTTACAGTATAAGTATGTAAGTAATTCGCATTTAATATTATTATGACATAGAGATGACCTGATGCTTGTGGCCGTACCAGACTCTAAAAGGGGTGGGTCCAGCAGGTCGCTTGTGCTGGACACCTAGTAGCATTGATTACTGGATCAAACGATTTCTACTGAAGGTCACGTCCTTGCTCTTCAAATAGGAAAATACAATTCTAACAATAATTAACTATACTAAAGCCAAACTCGATTGAGAATGCTTGTCAACATTCGTTCTAAATGCAACAATTTATGCAAATTATTATGTTTTGTTTAAAAGATATTGAATAGTGAAGTAGTAGTTCTGCACTGCTAGGTACGTCATTGCTTTAGTAGCGAAGCGAAAGATACCTACTACTGAGAAATGTAGATACATAGTTATTAAGTTTAAGGCACAGAATCATATATTTTAGTACATATAATATAGGTAGATACATGTAGCCCAAGATATCAATCCTTATAAAAGACAGATGAATATACGTAGGTACCTAAATGTCTTCCCACATTTGTGGACAATGGATCATTAAAAGTTATCAGCTCATGTTTTACTGCTCGGTTTCTCAGTGCAGTAGCCATACCTAACTGTATAAATCACTCATCCCTGTGACATTGGTTCTCGGTATCGATAATTGAATAAAGTCATTCATTATTGCTGAGTACCAATATAATAAAACCGGCTGCACAAGCAGGCCGATTGTGTCGTTTTACGAGATCACCCAGCCCAGCTGCATTACTGCTATCTTTATTAGCTGCACTGGTCACAGATGTGAGATAAAGTCTTCATTGACCCGAGTCTTAGTTTTAAACTCATCATGAAGCTTCCGGCTAATGTATGCAATAAAACATGCATCAAGTCATCCATTGAATTGCGTTTTCAAGGCGAAGAAGCAACGAAACAAAGGAAAGAGGTTCACAGTCAGAGAAGTTTATGGAGAATGAGTAGACCGTAAATGTGTTGAGATGTCAGTTAAAAAAAAATTAATAAAAAAATTGGAACCGAATTCAAAACGCACTAAAAAGTTAAAAATATTTGCATCATTTATGTAGTTGCTTTAATTTACTTAAGCTTACCTATAAAGTCGATGCCATCCAATCTTCCAGCTATATTTTTAACAGACGAAAAAACGGAGGAAGTTCTCTTTAGTTATTTTGCGACAGCGAACATAGGAAAACTATAAGAGTACCATTATGCAGCACTTGTAGTAAAAAAGCTACTCACACTTTAAATACCGAAATCGCTGCAAGTCTGTTCCCAGGATCTCACCACCAGATCCTATCGACAAACTATGGGATCGTTTTGGAAGTATAATGGATCACCTTTCTAATAAAAATAGAATTATCAAAATCGGACTATTTATCTACTCTGTAAATAGTCCGATTTTATATAATAAGATAGCTATAAGTGGTCTTACATAAAAAAATTGTACAAATATTACATATGCGCCGAATTGAAAACCTCCTCCGTTTTTGTCGGGTAAAAATGACAAAATAGCTTCGTTACTTCTTAAATGTGCATATTAAAAATACTACATGACTGCCTCATCAGTCATCACGATATTATATCTCATTTTGCAATGTAGACGCTCACCAAGAGCAAATGTTTTTATACTTCCACAGGGCAGGATTTTACGCGGTTGAAACTGCTGTGCATATTTTACAAAGCTAATTCGAAATGTTGGGTGACGGAATACAGAAGGTAATATTATAGTGATGACGTAGGTGATTAAGTCAGTTGTAATGCAGCTATCTTATCTAGGAATGTGGCATCCCTCGTGACGCTCAGTGGGTTGCCACTTAGCGCCACACTACAAAGGGCTGTAAAAGAAACTTTTACACAAAATCAATAACACTTATCTGAGTAACTCGCTTTGTGTTTAACGGTCACGGTTTTGTCAATAATATGTATACTGAGTCATTGAACACTTTGGGGTTCTTAGGGCTTGTACACAGAACTGCGATGCGACCGTCGCATCGCTAGAACGTGCGAGCTCGTACGTCGCGTCGCAAGAACTTGCAAATTGATTCGCATCGCACATACTTGCGATGTTACGTCACACTTGTTAACAACACTTTTAGTCGGCTCTGAGACGTTTAGGCAAGACGACGGTTTAACCGGCGTACGGCTTAACTGTTGGTTATGATAACCGAAATCTTGGTGCACGCAGGCCTTAGTCGACTCTGAGACGTTTAGGCAAGACGATTACTTTAATGTAAAAAATGACAGAGATTTTTTTATTTCACTGATTGAGGAGTGCCCCGTTCTTTGGGACACTATTAACAAAGATTATAAAAACAAATTTATCAAACAAGAGGTTTGGAAGGACGTATGTAAAAGTTTATTTCCAAATTTCGAGGAAAAAGAAAACAATGAAAAAGCTCAACTTGGTTATTACAACTTCAAAACTTTTCAAAGCTTCATATTTTCGATGAAAATAGTTCCCTTCGGCGTTCGTAATAGTAATGAATGTATGAACCCAAATTCTTCTTTGCTTATTTTGCCTGTATCTCTTAGGCAATAACAAAAGTGCACACTTTTTTTACGATCCATGATACTTAGCTTTCAAAATTAGTCCAGTACGGTTGACGGTCGTCAAAGGAATAGAACCCTTGTCGTGGAAGGGAGACGCCTTGTCGCACGAAATCGCATCGCATCAAATCGTATCGCAACTTTCTGCGTTGCCAATTCGCATCGCAGTTATGTGTACAGACCCTTAAGGTACGAGTATGTTATGTCAGGCTGCACCGTGTCGGAGCGTAGCATAAAAATACGCTCAAATAGCGTGTATGTATTTTATAAGAAACATGGTGTTGGGTCGGATTATTGTGATTATTTTAATTGTTCCTGCGATTATCACTAAAATGCTTAATACGCATTTTGCGCTCCGACCCTTTGCGACCCAACGTTGTATGCGGATACCTTTATAGAGCGTTGCCCCAAAGTAGATCATCTTTTTACTAGTTTTCTATTTCTCCAGAAAAAACAAAATATGACTGACGATTCCGTGATTATATAGCATTTTTGACAAAATTTTAGCAGTCACGGAGTGAAGTGAACAAGGCCCGAGTTCGAGCACACATGGTCTTCGTATTTAATAAAATTGTATTTAACATTTTATATTTTTTATAATCAGCCGCCCTAAAACTGAAAACCTCTTTAACTCAGGTTATAGGGAATAAAAGAAGTCAAGAAACCTTAGATACTTACTTATGTAAAATTTTAAACTCTACAATTTTCATTTGATACCTAGATACTTTCTGTCTAGCTTTAGCCGTTAAATTGCGAAAAAACATTTATTTTAAATTCATTTTCCTGAATTGCACGTCTTCTTTAAAGTTTCTGTCAAAATTTTTATACATTGTTTGTTTCTTTAAGACCAAAAAGACATCCAAAATGCGAAGTTGTAATTATAATTACAATTTCAGACATATTTTATTGGCGTTTTAATATGATTAGCAATTGTACACCAAGTAAATGAACGTAAAATAAATAAATAAAGTTTTAACAAATAGAGCGGTGCGCATTACTTGATTATTAAAGGCTCTTAACAATAATAACAAGGAAAACGAAATCACAAGCATCTGCCAGTAATTATGACAACAAAGTAAATTACCAGTAAATAACATAGGTCTTATAAATTACCTACAAAAGATTGCGTCAACTATGGCGCCTGTTCGTTAAATGATAATAATGTATTTGTAATTATTTATTCCCATTTGTAGATAGTTTTTATTTATGTAAAATAGATAGATATGTCATATCTAGAACCATTAATAATATTAAAAAAAACATAACTTGTGTACATCGCGAATTTGTGGGTAGATATCTACAATTGTCGGTGCCAGCCAAGGTTTCTGCTTTAAGGACGTTACCTAGAACCCACAAACTGCTTTACTACGTTACATAAACGTTCCGTAAACTTGGCTGGAACCGAATTCATAGATATGCTTAAGTAAATTAAAGCAACTAAATGACGCAGTTATATTTTACTTTTTAGTGCGTTTTGAGGTGGTTAAATTTTTTTACTAAAAATTTCGTAATTCGTGTACATTTTTCATAATAAAAAACAATTAAATGCAGCAGTGCCTCATGCTATAGATACTATCAATATGGGGAGGTTACCATTAGTAGCTAAATGATTTTCAGTAACAAAATCCATCAGCGCTTTTATCAATCAGTTTCTAGCAAGCTCATTAAAATTGCGGAAACAACGTCAATAAACAACTGCATTATTATTATGTACCTACCCGCATAGATAGTAGAAAAAACTGTACTTCAATAAACACTACTATTATTTAATTAGTATATATGTATTAGTGTGATAGACTAATGATAATTTGAGGAAAAACTACTTCTTTACTAAAGTGGTTTAAATGTAATACTACGTTACTGTGATTTCTGGATTCGAGTGTGGAGCCAGGAAAATATCAAGATTTTCTTTTCACTTTTATACACTCAGCGGCACGGAATGTGGCCCAAACTTAAGTTTGGCGCTAAGTGGCGATTTAAGTATTGCGTATGAAAATTTCAAGTGGGATTTTGTCAACACGTATGTTTTTGTTATTTTAAAAGGGTAAGTGCAAAAAAAGGCCCGTTTTTTTTAAGTGTTAAAGCACTAAACGTTAGTTCATGGTTAGAACGCACCAACGACACATGATTTTAAAAGCGATATTTTAATTGTTTTGTTAAATTAGTGCTATTTTTTTGTTATTCTTATTATTCAGTGATAAATTTAGTTTCCGAAAACGAAAAAGAAATGCCTTTAACTGCTGCTCAAGTTGCTCAAGCCATAATGCTTCAGAGTCAAGGCCGAACACAAAGAGAAGTTGCGGATTTGTTAAGTGTACCACGTACAACATTGCGATACGCCTTAAAAAGGTACGAGCAGACCGGCCTGTACACGCGGAGACCTGGAAGTGGAGGAATAAGGTGCACTTCAGTGCGGGACGACCGATTTATCAATCTCGCTATATTAAGAAATCGGTTTCTCACAGCCGTTGAAATACAGCAGCGCCTGCAAACGACAAGAGGAGTAACCGTGAGTAAGCGCACAATAAGAAGAAGGATGGAGGAATGGGATTTGCGCTCCCGGGCACCAGCTAGAGGACCAGAACTGCTCCGGCACCATCGCGTAGCCAGACTTCGTTTTGCTCGCGAACACGTAAATTGGACTCACGAGCAGTGGAGTAAAGTTCTGTGGACTGATGAGTGCAGAGTGGCTGTAAGGGCTCCAGATGGTCGAGAACGTGTGTGGAGGAGGCGCGGCGAGAGATTTCTGCATATCACTACCACGCAAACGGTCAGTTTTCACGGTGGATATGTTATGGTTTGGGGTGGCATCAGTTCAGACGCACGTACGGAGTTGGTTATCGTCGAAGGGCGTCTAACAGCGGATCGATACATCGAAGAGATACTCCAAGATCATGTTGTACCATACGCAGGGTTCATCGGTAGCGAAAATTTTATACTGATGCAAGATAATGCGCGCCCGCACACAGCTCGTTGCGTCAGTAATTACCTTTCAGAGATAAGAATCCAAAAAATAGAGTGGCCTGCACGAAGCCCAGACATGAACCCCATAGAACATGTCTGGGACATGCTTAAAAGAGGCATCAGATCCAGACCCAACCCTCCAGAGACTCTTACTGAGTTGAAAACAGCTCTGATAGCCGCCTGGGCAGAAATGCCTCAAGAAAATGTGAAAAACATTATTCGTAGCATGCCTGACCGCATGCAGGCAGTTGTCATGGCTAGGGGTGGTAATACCCGCTATTAAAATTACCGTGTTTAGTTAATTTTTTTTTTAACATTTTTTTCCATTTTAGGAGTTAGCGTCATTTTTGTGATTTTCATTTATTTTTTTAATAAATAAAATAATTATACGAATCTTTTTATGTTAGTTATTTATAAAATTTGTTTTTAAATAAATATTTAAGGTGTACAGACAAAAAAAATAGTTATATTTTGTTTTATTTCAAAAATATACTGCCCTTTTACTTTGGGCCACATTCCGTGCCGCTGAGTGTATTTCAAATATTCTTAATAGGAGTCTATAGGCCTTGGATGTGCACGAAGACATATTTTTTGTAGAGAAAAATACATATCGTCACCCAATAGCGCGCAAACAAAATATCGCTCTCTCTTTTTCTTTGGTTTCGCGTGATAGAGAGAGCGTTAATTTCGATGGTTAGATAAAGAGTCAAATATTACAACGTGAATCCACCGCTCTCAATAGCTGATCTATAGAGAGCTGGTGGTGCTCTCAATTCTCTATTGAGGGCAAGGTGGGCTTAAGCACTACATCTTTTAAAGCTTACCCATTATGAGATAGAAGAGGTTCTCTCTCTCGATTTCGTTTTGCGCCATAAACTAAGCTGATCATCAATTAACATAATAGACATGATGAGTTAAATACCAACAATCTTTGATTAGATAATAAAGTATGCGAGTCGGTACCAGTAAGTGTTAACGTAATGTACGAGTATATTAAATGCGATTTATGTTCGTTTTAATCAACAAAGTCTTCTATTACATTAGTTATATTTATTGCAGTAGGATGATTAACACTTGAAGGTATACCAGATTATGTACCTACTTTCCTACTTGTAATAATCTTGTACAGTTGTATGCAGAAAATACTTTGAGTTTTATTAACCGACTTAAAAAAAAGGAGGTTATCAATTCGACCCGTATGTATGTTATATTTCCAGAACTGCCCAGTTTTCGCATATGTTAGTCTATATCAGCGTCTGAACAAATGTGCCAAATTTCAGAAGTGTATGTATGTATGTGTGTATGTATGTATTTATGTTTGTAGAGGCATATCTTCAGAACTAGAAGTCCGATTTAAGTAATTCTTTTTTTGTTGTACCAGGTATTGTCCAACTTAGGGAATATTACAAGTTTCATCAGAATTGGTTGAGTACTATTGCGATAGGGACTTCTTACGCATGACTACGCATAACTTTGATGAGATCTTGGTTAAATCGAAGGAACTCTTCAAACTTCATAGGCACATTTGCAGTGATTTCGGTTTTTGTGTAAGTATCGGTAGCTTTTTGTCTATAATATACTATGAGAGTATATTGCGAGTAGGTTACGTGGCGATAAATCACTAAAAAGTAAGAAATAACATTTTTAACAAAAATAGAAACGACTTGAAACGCACTAAAAAGTAAGAAATAACTGCGTCATTTAGTTGCTTTAATTTACTTAAGCACATCTATGAGTCGGTGCCAGCCAAGGTTTCTACTTTAAGGAAGTTAACTACAAACTGCTTTAGGAACTCTACTACACTACTACACAAACTGCTTTAGGTACATCATCACTTAACTGTGAAAGCAATCAAGGGATAACTAGTGATAAATAAGAGAAAGATTTAAATAGAAGTTTGAAAGATAGGTACAAGTATGCTATTACCGTTTAAATGATAGCTATATTACTTGTTTACACATTGTAATTAGTACATTGGTGGAGCTCATTGTACCCAATAAACAATGTCAGCCCTACTTTACTACTGAACGGCAAGTGAAGACCTCAGCAGTGGCAAAGGTTCCGATAAGCCAGGGCATTTGATATCTCATGTATTTTGCCGGATATGACGAGAGTTTAGTCTAATTTGTGTTCCGATATACATACCACATGACATAGAAATAGGTACGTATATGTATAAATAGTTAATTGCGACCTCTATTACGTCTTATTTGAAAATACTGACAGACGCTAACCTGCATTTAAGGAGCGTTGTAAAGTCTAGGCTCTGTACATCTTTTAACAAGGGGTCCGTTAAAATATGCTTTAATAATTACTTCATTTTTAACCAACGAAAAAAAACGGAGGAGGTTCTCAATTCGACACGTATATATTTTTTTTACAGAGTTTGTCTGATTTTGATAATTCATCATGTTAGGATCTGATGATAATATCCTGGGGAAATTGAAGGAACTCTTCAAATTTTGGAGGCACGCTTACAGCGATTTCGGTTTTGGTCTCGGTATCGGGAACTTTTTGGCTACTAGTGCCGTATAATATACTATGACAGTATAGTACGAGTACGTTACGTAGCAATAAATCACTAAAAAGTAAAAAATAACTGTGTCATTTAGTTGCTTTAATTTACTTTAGCATATCTAGCAGTCGGTGTCAACCAAGGTTTCTACTTTAAAGACGTTACCTAGAACCCACAAACTGCTTTACTACGTTAAATAAATGTTCCTTAAACTTGCTAGCACCGACTTCATAGATATACTTAAGTAAATTAAAGTACTAAATGACACAGTTATTTTTTACTTTTTAGTGCGTTTTGAGTCGGTTCTATTTTTTGTTAAAAATTTTTATATTTTATTTTCTTATGACGATAATATTCTATGCTAGGCTCAAGCATTAATGATATCTGTATTTATGTGCCATGTATGTGTAATACAACCTTAGCGAAGAACTAAAACGTACTATTTGATAGGAGTCGAACCTAGGACCTCGTCAGCCATATAAGCTACCTAGTGAGGTAGTTTAAGTTTATAATAGGTAATAATTACCTTTTCCTAAAGTGAGCTGATTCGCCTTCGATTTAAGTATTTATCCAAAGATAAAACTAAATAATAAAAATATACGTTCCGTTATTTCGATAGGTTCATTTTTCAGACCTTTTTATTTCTCCTTGCGCAAGAGTCGAACTGTCCTTTATAAACTAGGTGGTATAAGGATAAATATTAATTATACTTATTTATAATATTTTATTTATAAAATTATTTAAATGTAAAATCGCGTTTTATGGCTGATAATAACGTTCAATGTAATTATTTTAATAGGTCGTAATAATATGGTAACAGATTTTCTATAATCCACTTATTAGGTAGTTATAGCTTTATCAGTTCGTATCTAATTTGATCTTTTCATAATATGATAGAATATGGAAGAATTGTAGGTATTTCAGAGAAATGTATTTCTACCAATAATGTCACTGCGAAACGTTGAGCTTTCGTCTGCCATCGGCTACGAAAGTTTGTCAGCCCATTTTCCTAAGTAAGCAAGGTAGGTAACTAAAGAAATTGGACAAAGTTAGTATATAGCAGGCATTGAATTACTATGTAGTAATTCAATGATAGCAAGTAACAAAACTTCTGAGCCTCATTCGAGCATGTTTTGGACTTTTGTGGATCAAGATCAATATTTTTTATTTTTCTTCGGGATTAGATTTCTGAAGTGATAATTTTATATGGGAGGGTAAACCGCTTTGTTACGTAACGCGACACGGTGTCAGTCTATCTGGCTTTCCTTTATCTCTATCAGCGCTAGCCGTATTTAAGGTATCACTTCTGTTGGGCGTCCCGAAACTGGGTTTTTTATTTTTCTTTATGATACATCATGCCCCTCATACATGACGAAAACATAAAAACACGCATCCAACCCTTCGTCAGACACCTTTTTAGTCATTTATCTATAGACTATCAGTAATTTTTGTAAGTTTTTATTTTTATACGAGGGGGTAGATCTTAAAAATGACTTATATTAGACAATGTTAAAATGGTGATTTGTGATTGATTGACACTGATTAGTGTCGTGGTAGAATGTTTTTATTTAAGTCTGTGGTCACTGACAAGATCGAAGGAAAGAGTCTCTGCAGACGTAGCTCGATACGATGGACGGACCAAGTAAAACAAGCAACAGACGTGGCCATCTCAAATGCCATCCGAGCGGCTGCAAATAGGAAGAAATGTAATACCATAAAGAAGGTTTTGTCCTAAGGGTGCCACGATCCTCAAAACTGAGAAAGCGACTCGAGAAGAAGTATGTTTTCAGCATAATACTATTAACAACGTCAGGGCCTACGCTAAAACTGACGCGGTTGCACGCTCGCGGTCGCCCGCGGCGGCCGACCGCCGCGGGCCACAAAACCGCGCGCGGGCACCCGTCGCGTGCGCCCGTCTCAGTTAGCGCTGCTAGTATAATTTTATTCAATAAAATCAACAAATATACATTTGACCGTAGCATCTAGCGGCGCTCGACTGATTTGTAGAAACAAACACGCTCGCGTGTGCCCGTCGCGGGCGCCCGCGCCGTGAATCCGCCACCCGCGCCCGCGCTCCGTCGCGCTGTCCATACTATTTTTCATTATACAACCGCGAGCGTGCAACCGCGCCAGTTTTAGCGTTAGCCCTTAGAAGCGCTGCATTGTTTGTTCTGCGACAAAAATTTTGTATCAGATCAATTTTTATCGTTAAATTTTATGGGTAGGTACCTGAAAAAACTGGGGTCAATGTCCTATTAATTCCCACCGACCACAAAAAAGTAAACTTGTAGATATATTTGATGACTTCTTAATATTTATCTTACTGACTTTTGACCTCTGCACAGCTGCTGTATCAAAATATTTTTAATTATAACTTGTCACGCGTTTTTCGTCTATGGCAAAATTTAATAATTATAATCGGGATTGACAGCTTACGTGCTTTCCGAGACACGGGAGCGAAACTAAAAACTTTATGGAAAAAGCTCAGAGAATTATTGGACTTTTTTTTCAGTTCGACCAAGAACTCTAACCCGTTAGGCTCACAAAAGGACCAGCGAGGCAGTTTCTTATTACAGTTATTATATTATGAATTTGTTTTAGGTATACCGTAAACGTATTAACCTTTTTGACGACCTCCGTGGCGCAGTGGTATGCGCGGTGGATTTATAAGGC
This sequence comes from Mycalesis mineus, assembly GCA_034621355.1. Lineage (NCBI taxonomy): Eukaryota > Metazoa > Arthropoda > Insecta > Lepidoptera > Nymphalidae > Mycalesis > Mycalesis mineus. The sequence goes on from CM067885.1 coordinate 7,705,474, forward strand.
GGAGGTCCTGGGTTCGATTCCCGGCGGGGCAGATTAAGATTTTTCTTAATTTGTCTTGGTCTGGCTGGTGGGAGGCTTTCGCCGTGGCTAGTTACCACCCTACCGACAAAGACGTACCGCCAAGCGATCTAGCGTTCCGGTACGATGTCGTGTAGAAACCGATAGGGGTGTGGATTTTCATCCTACTCCTGACTAGTTAGCCCATTTCCATCTTAGATCGCATCATCACTTAACATCGGGTGTGATAGCAGTCCAGGGCCAACTTGTAGGCATTAAAAAAAAAAACTTAACAAATATTATGAATGCGACAGTTTTGTAAGAATGGGTACTTGTTATTTTTTCATGCAAAATTACTGAATGGGTTTTGATAAAACTTCAAAATAATATATTATTATTATAGCTTATTATAACGGGAACTACGCGGGTGAAACTGCGGGCGTCCTCTAGTGTATTAATAAGTATCATGGGAGTTAGCGTACAAGTGATGCCGTATCAGTTAATGTTGAGCAAAAAATAGAACCGTTGACATATTAACAGATAGGGATAATGTGTCTGAAGTGTGCTAAGAGTGCGTGGGTAACCGTGCGTCAATTTACTTTGCGAGCTGTCGTCACCCCCGCACTACGCTCTACAAGTGTGTATTAATATGTATTTAGTACACAATCGTGACGTCACTCTTATCGTGTTTAATCTTTTCGGCTACGGATCGGCTGCGTCATTCGCTTACTCGATATCCTACGCAGGAAGTTGGCTAGAGGCAGCTTTTTTCGTAGAAAATATGGACCTACAGGAAACTATAGGTTAATTCGTTTTTTCTCTCTTTCTGTTAACAATATAAAAAAAGCGTGGGTCTATGACAACTATCTCACTTCACGTCTGACTTGGCCATTCCTCGTTTATGATATTGGCAGAACCCATCTGGCAAAACTAGATGCAAATGTCATAAAAACATTGAAGTCTTGGTTTGGTCTAGCACTCTCGGCTGACCCGTCAACTCTATTCAGAGATTACAATAATTTTGGGTTAAAACTAAAAAGGCCATCGGAACTCTATAAACACCTCAGGGTTACCAGAACGCACATTCTAGTTAAGTCCCAGGAGGAACTAGTTGCATCACTTCCTAAAGACGAGGGTGCCGGAAAACTTGACTCTAGGCTTCAATTTTACAAACAATTTATGGCAGGGGCTCAGGTAAATAGAACCGGGTTGGGTGCAAGACGTAAAAAGGAAGACCAAGACATAATAAAATCTTTTCTTAAACAAGATGAGGACGACAACTACAAAGTGCATGCCATGAACCTAGAAATGCAAAACGAGTGGTTAAACTTAGGCGAGTTCTGCATCCCTCTGGCTCTGAAGTGGCGCGCCTTGCTGTACGATTGGTCTCCTGCCTTATTGAAATTTTATCTTAATGCCTTTCAACTGACTCTCCCAGATCAGAGTAAGCTAGTAAGATGGGGAAAAGCCTCGGAAAAATCTTGCTATACCTGTGGTGAGGCAGTGGGCACTGCAAGGCACTTATTGGTAGGATGCAAGGTGCTCCTGGACAGGGGTCTCTACTCACGCCGCCACGACAGAGTACTAGAAATCATACGTGAAGCTATAAGCCTTTCAGTAGCTAGGGCTCAAAAAGGGTTGACGACGAATAAAAGACAAACTAACTTCGTTAAAGCAGGCTCAAGTACAAATTCCACCAGCAAGCCTTATTCAATTCTGGGCTCTGCTCCTGATTGGACTATATTAATGGACACGTATGAAAAGCACTATAAAATCCCGGAAGACTTAGCTATTACGACATCTAGACCGGACATATTTCTTTTTTCCAAACAAATCAAACGTATAGTACTTGTTGAGCTTACAGTGCCGTGGGAAACAAACATCCCTAAAGACCATGTATTCAAAGTGAATAAATATTATGACCTTACTAATGAACTAACCAAAAATGGCTATGTGGTTAGTTTATACGCGGTAGAAGTGGGTGCGAGGGGTATACCAGCGAAGTCTCTCTACAACCTGCTAAAAGACCTTGGCCTTACTAGAAGCGCAGTAAGCTCCATATTGGAACGAGTGTCCAAAGCTGCTCTAGTAGGGTCCTTCCGAATTTGGCTGGGCAGGGAGAATAACTTGAACAGAGGAGGTGAGTGTTGACGCGCGTCACTAAGGGTACCCTTAAACCTACACCCGTGTCACAAGTCTCGGGCTCTGTTCGGAGTTTTTCTCTCAGCCACGCGATGGACCCCCACCCGCACGGTGAATCCATGGAATGTTAAGATATTCGTCTCTCTCATAAGCTACAATTAGGATGAAACCTTCAAATAAAAAGACGTGTGGCACTCGGAGACTGCCGCGGTAAAGCTATTGCATAGCATTTTTTATCAACTTATGTTTACCTACCGACGTCATCGGGACCATCGCCTAGCGGTAAGGCGGAACGGTACGGAATTTCTGTGTTCGGTCTTGACGCTCAAGGCCCGCGATAAAAGCTATACAATAGCTTAAAAATCTTAAAAAAAATGTAGAAGGTTTACATTTTTAAATATTTTTAACATAGCATTTAAAAAGTTGAGTGTAATATTTGACGTGCTTGTCTATGTATTTGTGGTTTCGTAGCTTCTAAATGAATGGACCACAGACATCGAATGTCTATTGTCGATATCAACTTATTTTAGGATCGTTACCGATACGTGCCTGATGCAATAAAAATGCACAATTTATAATAAGTGCCTATTACCTCTAGCTTGATACCTACGTCCTGTTTACGGCTAGAATATTGCTTAATACCGCCTAGAAGTATTTACCTCATTGAAGATAACAAATCATTCACAAGTGATAATTACTTATTTATAATTTGAATTTAAATAAACTGTGAAACGGTTTACGATAAGTACCAAATTATAAACACCAATCACTTTGATATAGTGGTACTTGAGTGTAAAATGGCTATTGGAGTGAAACCCAGATTTTATCGCCAATACCTAATGGTAGTCGTTAACACCGTAACCTAACTTTGCAGTGCACTAGTTTACCTTGATTTCGGAAAGGAAAACGGTATCAATGGGTATTAAAAATAGAAGCAATTACTTTTCATGGTGTGTGACGGTGAGACAACCATAGCTTAGCGATCACACTGAAACTAGGTACTAAAAAACTTTGTTTATATGAAAAGGGACCAAGTGGATGACCTAAGTGTAAAACCGTTGGCTTTAACACTTTGTAAGGTGTGTGACATACGTCTTGTGATAAGCCATCCTGTGTCCATAAACCTGTGGCGTAGCCTAACATACCTGTAGGTAATTACATTGCAAACATGCTCCAGAACAAAATACAGCATTGCTGCTTGTCAGCAGATCCAATCACGATGGTAGTACTTCACTAAACGAGCACTGTTGTCCATAACTACCAATACAGGTACTCGAAAATATAGAGTAAGAAATAGTTTGACGACCTTTTTTTATCGACTACAAGTTGGCCCTTGACTGCTGTCACAACTGATGTTAAGTGATGATGCAATCTAAGATGGAAGCGGGTTAACTTGTTGAAAGGATGGAATCCACACCCCAAGCGATTTAGCGTTCCAGTACGATATCGTATCGAAACCTTAAGGGGTTGGCTTTACGTCTCTGTCAAGTTAGTCCACCGCGCATCACCACTACATCAGGGAGGCAGTTAACCAACTAAGTCTTAACAAAAAATAGTTCATTTTTAGTGACGAAGTTATTAGTTAGTAACAAGTCTTCCAAAAAAAGAAGGTCTTCGCTATTTGTCTGTATCACCATGAATGATACCTTATATTGTTATTACTTCTTTTTATATATAAACATACCTTCTTGTAGTAACAAAAAGCACAAAATGTCCACTCACAATTATTTGATTTCCGACCAACATCTTAAAAAGCTTTTAAAAAGAGTGGGAGGGAAATCCACATCTATTTCGGTTTTACACGACACCGTACCGGAACGCTAAATCGCTTGGCGATACGTCTTTGTCGGTAGGGTGGTAACTATCCGTGGTGAAAGCCTCCCACCAGCCAGACCAAGACAAATTAAGAAAAATCTCAATCTGCCCCGCCGGGAATCGAACCTAGGACCTTAGTTGTTTGTTGTTAGTTGTTGCAACAAGGGTCGGATACACAAGGCGGTAATTTCTGAAACGGCGGCGGTTCATCATTCTGGAGCCCTGACCACCCCTACCACAGGTGCAGGTGGATTGGATATTTTTATAAATTTTTAATAGTGTTTTTTTAACTTTCATAAGCATTGTAGAAAATTAAAAAAAATTGGTTGTCTGTAAAGTCGGTTTACTGACGATAGTTGAACGTGATAATGTCTTAAGAAAATACTGATGGAATGGTAGCATTTAATTGGTTATTAAAATTTTTAATTTAAGTATATTTTTATAAATATTAATTTAAATTAATAAAATAATTGATTTTGATTTTATAAATTTATATTTTAAATTTATAATAAATATATTAATTTTTAATTTAAAATTAATATATATAATAATTATATTTAATAGACGGATGTCGAACGCTGCCGAACGCAAAGGCCGATTGTGCTTCTTTGTCGCTCGTTCCGCGCTCTAGTTTTCACTTCAAGCCTTACATGGAACGCCTCAAAGCGAGGTAACGACGCATGACGTCATGTTTTTTGAATGATAAGACGTTGTCACGTCAAAAATATTGTAAATAAATAAATGATAGATTGCAAAATTGAGGTTAAAGAATTTTCACTTTTTTTACTCTCTCACAAAATTAACTCTTTCACAAAATTAACTTACTTTCCATTAAAACATGGCACGTATGTTATTGTGTAGGAATTCTATATGAGGTATTATAATATAAAGAGTCGTAAGCCGTCGCCAGACAATTGAAATGTATCAAGGCTTCTGCTCAATTACTGTAGGCAGACTGACAAGAGCACAAGGTTAATAAGACCAATCAGCCCTTCAGTTTCGTGCGTTGATTACTACCAGGGATGTTGCGAACATTCGCATCCGCATCCGCAAATGCGGAACTTCCGCATAGATTTGGACATCTGCATCTGCTTCCGCATCCGCATTAATCTGTGCGGATGTTCATGCGGATGCGGATATCATGCGAGTAGTGACAAGAAAGAAATTGGGCGGGCTCGGCGATTGGTGCGTGCTGGTCGCACGTGACAATGACCAATGGGAACGTAGAAATTGGTGACAAGATTCGACACGTTTGTTGTGGTGCCTGATTTGTTTCTTGTAAATAAATTATTACGTGTTTGTTTGCGCTGTGGACTACATATCATACGACAGACTCTGAAAAATGAACTTTCAACAAAGTTTTCCAGCTTGGGAGAAAACAATTTATATACCATCGCCACCTACTTAGATCCTCGCTACAAGTACAAATTTTTACACCGGTGACTGAAGACAAGATTAAAGATGAAATTTTAAAGACGACATTTTAAAGATGATAAATACTGAGAATCACGTTTTCGGATCTCTTAATACCAATACCAAAAGAGCTAAAAGAATAAAAATGTCTGATTGTACGGAAAATGATATGGAACAACTAGGACCAGGAATATCAGGTTTCAACAGAAAGCCATGCTTACAAAACGTCCTTGCTATGATGTTAGATTCGTCGAGCGAAGACGAGAGTACAGAAATGCCAGAAAAAGGTAGCATTGAAGTTGTACTTAAAAAGGAGTTACTTGCTTACCACACAAAAAAAATGTGGATGAAAATCCTCTAAAGGTGGAGTGTTCATCAAGAGGAATTTAAGATATTATCGTCGATAGTATGAAAATTTTTATCCTCTCCACCGGGCAGTGTTTCTAGCAAATAATTATTCAGTAGCGCGGGTTTAATTTACGAACCTCTGCGTAATCGCCTTGAAAAGGCAGCAATACTACTGTTTATTAAGTATAATGCTCCTATTTTTAATTTATTTACATAATATCTTAAACATCCGCATCTGCATCCGCATCCGCGGATGTGAGCCTTCAAAACTCCGCATCCGCATTCGCATCCGCGGATGTGAAAAAATCAGCATCCGCAACATCCCTGATTACTACAATGGCATATGATTTCGTTCTCAGTACTCAAGCCACTTATTCTGCAATTAATAGGTATTTATTGATGGCACTTTCCTTTAACACTTCTACAAAACTGAATTGGATGCATGTGAATTTTTTAAACATACAATAGAACTATACCTAAAGTTGCTTTTTGTTTATCGGCAGTGTGAGTCTCGAATTCGTCTCTCTCTCTCTATTTGTGAGATAAGGAGATATTTGAATCTCATACAATCGAGTTAAAAAAAAAAACATTCTTACAGATAATGCTTCGGCTTCTACATCTAATTCTTTTTCTGGTCCTTTTGTCCTTTTCTTGCAAAATGGAAATTTGTATGACGAGAGCTATGACAGCGTAACAAACTATGACGTCATAGTAATGTACGGCTGTTTAATTAATATTTACAAATGTTTGTTATGGGATTATTGATTTCTGGGATGGGGAATATGGAGCGTAGACACACCACGCTGCTCCAAAGCGGAGTGACGGGCTTAGAGTGATAATGTTTTATTTATTAACGATCACAATCAGATGTTGACGATAGTGACCGAGTGATTTAATTAGTCATAATTTTTTTTGTTATGAAATCCAGTTTTAAAAAAGAATATAAAACATTAGTATTTTGATATAAGTCATCAACCCTATTTGAACATACAAGTATTATTATTGATATCATTATGGTAGAGTAACAAAGTCAACAAAAGCTATTGGATTATTTTATTTTTGTCAAAGCGTACATTTATCACAAAAGCGAATATCCAAAGAGGAAAAAGATTTATTTCCTCATCCTTTTGATCTGATGTCGTTGACGTGTGTAAGCCACCCCATCCCGATGTTGATCGCTTTTTAGAACTTTTATTTTCAAGTATGTACAACCTACTTCTAAGAATAAAGCCTTTTTATGTTTTGGTAAGTTTCGCTCCCTTTGCGGGTGACATTGGGAATAGATCATCGCTTCTGTATATTTACGGCATCATATTCGGTAGAGATTTTGACTAATATTTTGATGGTGAAAATTTGTATGTTTTTATTTCATAATGCCGCAACTATTGACCCGATTTGGCTGACATTTGGTGTGGTGATATTCCCTGAAACAAACGCTATTTACGTAAAATTACAAATACAATACAAATTGTGTACGTGTAAGTACATCAGTTTTCAGGAAAGCTTTTTGAAACCAGATTACATACCCCTGCTAATATCTGATTTTGCACTACAAACCCAATTTGTACTCTGCGCCGTCTGCGCCGTGTGTCCTGTGATCAGAGTGCAGAGACTTCTAGTTTGGAAAATTTTCTACTATGGAAAGTAAACTAGGAACTACCTATGTAGTTATTAAACAGTCAAAAGAATAAAATTGTGTGATAACAAAAGTAAAGCTTTCGTAATAGGTGATTAATGTATTAAAGTACGCCACCAGTAAATTGGTAAAAATTAAAGTGAAATAACGTCAAGTATGTTTACAGACGCCCCCACAGTTGCCGCCACTATGTCGCGAAGCCTTCGACGCTATAAAGAATATATACTTGGGACAAATGAATAAAGACTGGGGACGCCCACGCGAGTCTACACAATATAAAACAAAAGCTCCTCTTGCGTCGCAACTCGCATCACTTCAAATCCATTATGGCATCGTCGCTATAAAGAGCAATGTCGCTTTAAATGACAATAAATTGCTCATTTATATCCGGAAATTAAGTAAACACATAATAAAATACGACTGTTTATGTACAAAGAGATAAATGAATCTCCGGAGTGATTTATCGTGAATTTGATTTATTTTGCAGACCATAAACGAGCTTCCAGAAATGTAAAATACACGAGTGACTTCAACTTCAAATTTTTGTACATGAAAGAAAACTGCGAAATGCTTTGATGGTATTGTTCTGTAGCACTGAAACAAGAAGAACGTGTAACACTTTTTTCGTTTTATTGCACTTCGTAATAAATGACGGAATTAATATTTATGAACATTGCCTGCAAATTAGTCAACAAGGTTTGAGAAAAGCATCCGCCGCTTTTCTCAAATCTTTTACAGGACACATTTGGTTGATCATTGTCAGATGTTGTACCAGTCAAAAAAAGTCGTGTGGCACTCGGAGACTGCCGCGGTAAAGCTATTGCATAGCATTTTTTATCAACTATGTTTACCTACCGACGTCATCGGGACCGTGGCCTAGGGGTAAGGCGCTCTAAGTGCCCGGATTGCCAAATAGACGCGGGTTCGACTCCAGTCGGTTACACAATTTTTTTTAAGCGTGATATTGCAAAAAGTCATTAATTTAAAAAAAAATGACTTTTTAAATTTTACGCTTGGAAAAAAAAAAATAATTGCGGATCCGACGGGATTCGAACCCGTGTCTCTTTGGCAATCCAGGCACTTAGAGTGCCTTACCGCTAAGCTACGTTCCCCGATGACGTCGTTGCCGAAATTGTGCTTTTGATATTATGTTTTTGATACTCAGGGGGTGTTAGGTTTTTTCGTTACGGAATTTCTGTATTCGGTCTCCACGCTCAAGGCCCGCGATAAAAGCTATACAATAACTTAATAAATAATCTGGTTCGACTGCGAGAACTGCTTTAAACGAAAGAAAAAATTGAAAATAAATGACTTCTTGATTCTTGTTTTCGTTCTTATTAGCCGAAACCAGGTCATTATGCTGCTTGCTCCATCAGCCACTAGATAGACTCAATCCATCCTTCATTCTCTGTCACCACGTACACATTCACAGCTATTTTTAATAGGGCCCATTGACACCCGTTACGTTGCAATAAAATGTTGTACCAGTATTTATTTAGTGTAACTTATGCTGTTGATTGGTGTGGTTAGTAGATTGTCTGTCGGGATGGTATCGCAAACTTGCACGTCCGCGCTATCAGAGATCCGTGCGTACGTTTGTTATGTATGTGATATGAATATATTTTCTTTTTTTTGAAGATGTACCGATGCTTTTATATTACCTACTGGGTGATGCTGACTACATCGTCTGCATGAATTTAGAATTTTCATAATTGCAGCGGGAATCAATTAATTCGCCAATCCAAATTTCAGTCAAATAGGTTACAAATACAAACACATAGTTACATATACATAAACATATAAAGTTTGCACTTACTATAATACTACGTGACTAGCATTTTTGTCTCACATAATTTATAATTCCGAACCTTTTTCTGTTGAAATATCTTGATTTTTTGTACGTGAAGTCAAAATCTCGGAAGCTATATACAAGCGATTTCTGATGTTCAATTAGTCACAAATCTTGTATAGTTTAATAAGGATCTATAATTCGTAGATAACTGCAAACGCACGAATAAATAAATATTATAGGACAATTACACACATCGCTATTTAGCCCCAAAGTAAGCTTAGGTAGCTCGTGTTTTAGGTACTATGATAACTGATGAATATTTTTATATATATTATATATAAAAGTTTACAATATATAGATAAACACTCAGACACTGGAAAACATCCACGCTCACATAAACATTTGTCCAGATGTGGGAATCGAACCCACAGCCTAGGACGCAGAAGCAGGGTCACTACTCACTGCGCCACTCGGCCGTCAAATGGATGGAGTTTTCAGCATATTTTTTCCAACATTATTAACACTAGTCGTCATTTTTCATCAAATTTACCGTGTCCAAACAAACAGACAGACACTAATATTTTGTTATAGTATATCATATTGTAACTAGTTAACTAACTTTAGAAACAATTGTACGTAAGCAAAATAAATAAATGGTTTTATTTCTTTAAAGAAACAGATCAATTGAATGGGATCAGTGACAATGATCCAATAAACAACACGTATTTCGGTTCACAAATCATTTATTTGGGTCATATCTACAGACAATACTCAACTATTATACACTGTTATAACGATAACCTACATAGTTCGTTATTTAATGTATTTGAAATTTTCCATTTTACATTCATTATTAGGAATAATTAGCAGCATTCATTAATACATCGGCTAATGACTCAGTGAATCTAATTGCATTTCTGAATAGGGCCTTGACATCAATATGAAATGATAAATTGGTTTTAGTTAGGTACGTCAAAACGACGGAAGCTTTTACAAGTTTGTTCTAGTGTCCTGATGCTAAATGCAGACTGTCACCTCGTATAAAGCTTTATTTTGTGCAGATCTTGTATGAGTTCATCCTTTTCGTCAATTATCAATACAATATGTCGTAAGTATACGCGTTATTAGAACTAGGCATCATTCACAAATGATGTAAAAGGTAGGGTAGTAAAATTTAAATCTCTCTATAAGTTTAAATTTTACTACCCTACCTTTTCTATATATTATTAGGTATTTTTGAACTTTAGAGTCAGTCTGCATTAAGATCTAATAAAATTATTATTATAATAAAATTTTTTAACAAAAAATAGAACCGACTCAAATCGCTATTTTAGTTGTCAAACCGACTCAAATCGTCATTTAGTTGCTTCAATTTACTTAAGCATATCTATGAAGTCGGTGCCAGCAAGTTTAAAGAACATTTATTTTACGTAGTAAAGTAGTTTGTGGGTTCTAGGTAACGTCCTTAAAGTAGAAACCTTGGCTGGCACCGACTCCTAGATATGCTTAAGTAAATTAAAGCAACTAAATGACACAGTTATTTTTTACTTTTTAGTGCGATTTGAGTCGGTTCTATTTTTTGTTAAAAAATTTTATTTCTTACTTTTTAGTGATTTATCGACACGTATAGTATATTCTACGGCACTAGTAGCCAAAAGCTACCGATACCGAGACAAAAACCGAAATCGCTGTAAGCGTGCCTCCAAAATTTGAAGAGTTCCTTCAATTTCCCCAGGATATCAGCATCAGATCCTAACATGGTGACAATGGGAGTATGCCCTTGGAAGTATGCCCTTTCTAATAAAAAAAGAATTATCAAAATCGGACAACTCTGTAAAAAGTTATGCGTGGTCATACATATAAAAAAAAAAAAAATATACGTGTCGAATTGAGAACCTCCTCCGTTTTTTTTCGTCGGTTAAAAACAAAAAACCCGACTGCTTAGAAATAATGAACTGAAAAGAGAAAAACAAGGATCACTATATCTGTATAGATCTCTAAGTAGACGGGTTTTTTGTTTTTATAATAATAATTTTATTTGAGACTTTTTAGTTTTAGTTTATGGTATAGAAATGAGACGGTACACTTGGTACACTTTTTGCCATTTTTTTGTTAAAAAAGTAATATGAACATGATATAGTATTTATATTTTTGAAAAGGTCTTTTTACGACCTTTCAATTGGTACCCATATTGCTAAGATAAGAGAAAAAAATACACACATCCCCCCATTTACAGCCGCCATTTTGAAAATTTATGTAGCCTATGTCACTACCACAATTTTGAAAAATTTAACGACACCTTACATGTCAAAATCCGTTCAGCCGTTTATGCTGAGTTGGCGCAGTCGGGTAAAAAGAAGGGAAGAGTTTAGATCTCTTTGTATGTTTTTAAAGAAATACCTATAGAGAATGCATAAGCATATAGATGTTTTAGATTAGATTGAGTAGATTAGATTGCAGTCAATATTCGGTCGGAAAAGCGTCCATGATCATCTTAAAAAGCTTTCGCTGAAATAATTGCCAGGTGTAGGTGACTCAAGATGGAACGCGCTGTTTTATGAGAAGGTGTGCACTTACTTTTATTTATAATTTGGCTATACCTCACGTAGATAAAGTAGCAGGCATCGTCTAGCATCGTGTAAAATGTAACATATTATCAACGAGTTGCCGCTTTTCGTACATCATTTCGCTAGCATTGAGCTTTTAGTCGGAAAAATGTAAACCGAAAATAAACATACGATTAGTTAGATATTTGTTAGGTATCTTGTGGAATTGGAAACATGTTATTTCCCTTACAAATGAAAGAGTATTTACTTTAACACAACCCAAATCAAGACGTCGGCTTTGATGTTAAATCGACTGTGGCATAACGAGACGCATTCAGTGACTTGATATGCACAGTTATTTAGCAATCGCACTCGCTACAAGATTTGATCGTCTTATTAGTTCGTGAGTTCAAAATGTAGCATCACTTCCTTTCATGAGATATTGTTTTATCGTATGTCTAATGATAAGGTTCAATTTGATCTGAGAAGCTTTGTGTCATAACTTTATTATCAGTACAATTCGATTTGTCTTTATTTGACGGAAATGTCAATGCAGGTCTGTTTGACCTAAGAAACTTTTCGCAACTATAATATAATTATAGGTATTGGAAATGTCTTTAAAATTAGCAACAACTTTGCTTGGGATTTAAAAGTACAAATAAGAATTTTCCAATTTATGGTAGGTAAGAGACCAAACTCGATAGAGAATGCTTATCAACAAGCAAATTAAAAATGAAGGTAGAAATCATTATTCATTTTACACATAATTTTTTAAATTATATTGTTAATGACGAATTCATGACAATAAATTTTATTAGTAAGCTTAAAACTAATTAATATATTCAATATTTTTTTAAATAAGATTTTTAAAAAAATCAGAACATAGTTTTAAATTTATTAGGCATAAAATGTGTTGCATTTTCTATATTCATTTTAAATTTGTTTGATATGCTTTCCACATTGATTTCGGTTTTAGTATTAGTAGTAGATAATAAGTTTACTAATTCTACATTTGAAGTTCTAAGCTCTACGAAATAAATACCTAATAAAAGTTTTGAAATATTTTTAGTAAGTTCTTGCTGGAGTCTGGTTTTGGTACAGCTTTCTGAATTGGAGAGCAAAAAACCATCTATCCTGCTAAGCTTTGAGCATGAGTGACACCTATATATATTTTGATTTTTTCTGTCCGTCATTTTGTCTGTCTGTATGTCTGTTTGTTCCGGCTTATCTTTGAAACTACTTGCCTGATACCAAACATTATTTTGCATATCTTAGCTAAACCCATGTGGAGTGACAGGCAAATATCTTAATATTCACTTCTTTCAGTTCATCGGTTCCTCATGTCTGTTATCTTAAGCTTCTTTCTTGGCCAATATTTTAGCGTATTACTTTATTGCAACGAATTGTGTGTTAGTTTATTTTTTTCTTATTTATAAGAACCAATGAATAAGCGTAATGTTAAACACATATACTTGGATTTGTGTTACTAAAACGAATACACCAGATATATTTAGAACTATCTGGACTATGTTTATTCCAATTCACAAGTTCTGTCATCGGGCTAGTGCGTCTCTGGTTAATATAATAGCGACTGTTTGTTGCAGCGTTGACCATTTATCATGATTATTAACTTATTAATGTCATGCCTCCCTTATTAATGCCCTACCAGGTCATGCCTCCCTTATTAATGCCCCACCAGGTCATGCCTCCCTTATTAATGCCCCACCAGGTCATGCCTCCCTTATTTTTTAAAAGGGTATATGGCGTTCATACCCATCACAATGCGGGTTACGTGGGCTTAGAATGTTGATGATAGTAACCGAGACCGACAGCTTAATTTGCTTTCAGAGGTACGGGGGATGACACCACCAACTGGAGGAGGTTCTAGGGCTAATTTCTGGCTGGGCTGATTGAGATTTTCTTAATTGGTAAAGGTCTGGCTGGTGGGATACTTCGGCGGTGGCTAGCTAAACCCTGCCGGCAAAAATAGACCGCTAAGTGATTATGAATCTCATTCGATTGATGTAGTTTAGAAACAGAAAGCGAATATGGATTTCATTCTCCTCGTAACATGTAAGTCCGCTTCGATCTTAGATTATCGTCAATACTTGGCATCAGGTGTCATTAATAACTAGTTGATTCTGGGCTTTACTGAAATGATCTAAGAAAAAAGAAAAATTCAGAATTATTCCTCAGTCCGATACAGATTCCGAACCTCATTACCTCGCAAACGACGCCAAATGGGCTATGAGGCAGTCACTTAATAGTTGTACTGTTACTCACCATTATTCACCATTATTAGGCATTTTATATGTGAGACACGCTAAATTGCTACACCCACTATTAACCGCAGTATACGTTGTATCGCATTCAGACGATCTGTTAGTCATTTTGCGTGTAAGATAGTTCAACTCATTTGTGCGCACGGTACTATGTTTGCGTACTTGTAACAATACAGCTTTAATTTGTGTGGCTCTTCATTCCTCACCTTATCTCGTCCTTCTCACGCACACTTAGTTACTTTACATAAAGAAAGGCTATACATACATAACGCCGCGCGCAATGATGAGTTGAATTGACTAAACAAGACCTTTGAACGTTGCGAAAATTTGGATGTATTTTATTATATTTCTTTGTTCTATTTGTATGCATGTTAACAAAGTCCACAAAGAATATGCCGCCTAGCTATGACTAATGTGCAGAATTGTCCATATAAAGTTGATATTTTTACACTTAATAGTTGATAGAAATCCATAAAAGAGTAACACTTTGCATCACACGATAGAAGGTTAGGAACACCTCTTACAACTTATTGTTGGAAGAAACGAACATTGCTTGTCAATCAATCAAACTTATTGAAATATAGTACTTGTAGCTACGGATTTGGCGTTATTGGCCCTTAAAAACAGTACCAAAATCCATTGAGATTCGCGTGAATGACAATTAGAAACACAGCCTCTATGCACTCATTCGTTTTCGTTTTCATTTGTAATTCGTTTTCTACTGTTGCACTAAGTACATTTTATACCTATAGACAAGTGTATTGAGTATTGTGTAAGGATATAAAAATAATTCTACGGTATCCATGTTGGAATTATTTTTATGTAAAGCTAACTTTGAGGAAGCAAATTGTCATGCAACAGCAGTAAACAAATGATTCATTTTTCTCTTCATCTCAGTGCTTTCCATTGCAGTCACATAAAAATAATATAATTAGTGTCGAAATTATTTGGAATAACGTAATGATTGGCAAAATAAAAAATAAACATTTGATAACCTTATAGTAATATAGTACCTAGTTGTTAAATGCACCTGAAATAAAAAGTGCCAGATTGTCGGAAACTGGCAATCACCTTGTCTTTTAGATTAGCTATACTAATTAATACTTACAATATCAGCAATTAGTGCACATTCAATAATTTATAAAGCTGTTGTTTGATCGAGAAATGTCTCGGCCCATTGGACGGTGGTTAGTTATAAAGTATGTAAGGGTTATCAACATTATAGTAAAGCTATTTAAGATAGAAATCAATAAAATTATGTTGTTGTACAACTACAGTATATTTTATTTAAAAATCTAGTTGTTTAACACCTGAAGACAGCCAAGACCTATTCATATATTCCTTGCTTCGTCCTTTTCATTATCTTGCCAAAATTAGATTTAGGTATTTTTACTACGGATCAAACAATGAGAATCACTAACCTGGAATTGAGAAATAAGGTTCGTTAATTAAAGTTAGGGAACCTTCTTGCACAATTGATTGTGTAATCTATTCAACACAGCCTCGTTGGTCTAGTGGTTAGCCTATGTGGCTTCGATCACGAGGTCCTGGGTTCGATTCCTGGGTCGGGTCATGGAATAATTCTGAGCTTTTTCATTCTTCTATGAAATGTTCAGTACATTCCAAGCTCGGAGTCTGGAAGTTAGTGGTGTTACACCCTCGTGCCTCGGAGAGCACGTTAAGCCGTCGGTCCCGGTCACCATCATCAACATCTGATAGTGATCGTTAATAAATGAAACATTATCACCCTAAGCCTGCCAACCCGCATTGGAGCAGCGTGGGTTTACGCTCCATATCCCCTCTCCTATAAGGAGGGAGGCCTACCGCTGTAGTGGGCCGTTAATAGGCTGATAATGATGATGATGATGATGATGATGATCTTCAAGTCAAGAGTGAATAAGCATCTTCTAGGTAAGCGCGTTCCAACTTAGACCTCATCACTGCTTTCCATCAGGCGTGATTTATTTTTTGTAAAATTTTACTTTAATTGTAGAAAATTCGTGAATTGAAAAAAAAATCTCTAATTTTAGCAAATTCCCAGTACTGCTTTAGGTATCTTTGTGTGTCTATCGCGTAACCTTTAGGGTAATTTATGTTACCATAGAAATGTAAAACTTCTTAAACTTTTCTTGTCTCAGCAGCTAAATAATAGAATGCTTCTTCGAAATCCACGTATCCTCATCATGTTATGATTATGGTAGCTTCAAAGCAAGGATGAATAGGTATCTTGTGGAAACCATCAACATGCTTCCCATCAGGTATGATTTTACGTAAGGCCAAGTTATATAGACATTTAAAATCTGTGCTACAAGTAGAGATCTTTCTCTGATCAAATGATAGACAGCCCTGTGGTATATTAGCATAAGCGGCCTTTATAAGATGCCGACGGAGCTGGCGCCGCGTCGCGACGTTCGTATTAGACCGAGCACGGGAAATTACATACCTTGTCGAGATACTTGCGAATAAATAAGCGTTTGCCACATAATTGTACTCGTTCACCTACAACAAACGGCAAAACATTCGATGTTTTTTTCTACGATCTTAACGGACTGAGATTATGTTTACGTTTATGTCGTTCAGCCACGAAAAAAGCGTCAGCGAGCACTGCTTCTTTGTTCTGTACGTTTAGCCTTACAATCACAATACACATGAACAGTCTAAACGAACCGTGATCAAGTTCAGTTGGGACACTCTGCTACAAAATCGCAAACTCAACCTATAGCCCGTTTTAGTCTAAAAAGAAAGCATGTTCGTTCTAAAATTCAGGTGTAAAAGGTAGGCTTGTCTAATTCATCTTTGAACCAAAACATTGTGACGCTGGTATAGATAAGCACTGCGGGTAGTCGATACTTTCGAAGATGAGTTCTGACACGAAGAGCTTTACTGTCCTTTTATGAAATATCCATGCGGAATTAAAAAAAACGTGTGGCACTCGGAGACTGCCGCGGTAAAGCTATTGCACAGCATTTTTTATCAAATATAATAGATGGAAAAACTAAAAAGTAACTGTTTAGTTTTTCCATCTATCGATAAAAATTTTGAAATATTACGATTATAAAAAAAATTACTTTGAAATATCACGCTTTAAAAAAAAATTGCGGTACCGACGGGATTCAAACCAGCGTCTCTCTGGCAATACGGGCACTTAGAGCACCTTACCGCTAGGCCACGTTCCCCGATGACGTCGTTGCCGAAATTGTGCTTTTGATATTATGTTTTTGATATTGAGAGGGTGTTAGGCTTTTTCGTTACGGAATTTCTGGATTCAGTCTCCACGCTCAAGGCCCGCGATTGAAGCTATACAATAGCTTAAAAATATTTATTTATAAAGTAAAAAAATTGGTGGTGTTTCCGATCACAATAAAAGAAATCCTCCTATGCGTATAGTCAAAGCTTAGCAATCTACCTAAAAAGCTGCTTGATAATTCCTTCAAGGAATAGTTTAATCCTGAAACTCGAATGCGTATCTATACACACGCTAGTATACAAATTTAAACAAGCGTATATTAATGAATTACAATATTCACTACAAAATACACTCAAATAGGCAATAATAGTTGGTCTTATAGATTGGCTTGGATATTATGTTATTAACAATTCGCGAATAGAAAAAGTTTGTTGTAGGCTATTGGCCTATTTACTTACAGCACGAAATAATAATAATTACTTATCTCATGCTTTGCTTGTTCTCATAGAAATAGTCCTAAAGATTATAATAAATCCTCGCGTAGGCTAGGCGGTTTCTTGCCAAACGACTATGTCCTATTTGGCCAGTACTCAATATAAAACACAAAACAATGACGTGGTACTGGACAACAAAATAATCCAATCTACGGAGTGTAATAAACTTTTTTTCAATAGTATATTTCCCACATGAAATATACGAAAATAACTGTATCATAATAAAAAGTTGGGTGCCAAATTGTTTTTTATCAACTACAAGTTGGCCCTTGACTGCTATCACACTTGATATTAAGTGATGATGCAATCTAAGATGGAAGCGGGCTAACTTGTTAGGATAGTGAAATCCACCTTTCGGTTTCTACGCGACATCGTACCGGAACGCTAAATCGCTTGGCGGTAGGTCTTTGTCGGTAGGGTGGTAATTAGCCACGGCGAAAGCCTCCCACCAGCCAGACCAAGACAAATTAAGAAAAATCTCAATCTGTTCCGCCTTGAATCGAACTCAGGACCTCCGTCACACAAATCCAACGCGCATACCACGGCGCCACGGAGGTCGTCAAAAAAGCTCTTCCATTTGGAACATAGATTAAAGACTACTAGATGGAGTCATAACGCGGCTGTAGGTTCAAGAGCGTGACAGACTTATTTCATTCGGCCTTTATTTGAAAGTGACACAAGATTATTTTTTGTCCCTTTCAGCGTGTTCGTTTTTATTGTTTGTCAAGAGTGGAGTTTGTGACAAGCAAGGGACATATCTGAGCAATTATTAGCTTTTTATTAAATTTGCTGATAAATAATATAACTTTGCGGTTACGATATTAATTTAAACGTTATCGTGGTATGGTGGGTTGTAATATTTTCGGCTGCAACAGTCGCAGCGAACAGAAAATCGAAGGAATTACGTTTCATACGTAAGTAGGCATAAACTTCATTGATTGATGATTTAAAGTTTAGATATGTTATTTTTTAGCAAATTTCATGTATTATGCGTTTACTAAACTATCTTATATAAAGTAATATTTCGTATTTTACGATATTTTAAAACATAACGTTTTATGATGTACTTTAAATGTTGACATGTCATGTCAATAAGGCTGATTTGCTGTCTCACGAGTGGACACGCTATGGGCTCTATCTAGTTGTCTTTAATCTATGATTTGGAAAGTTGATTGACAATGCAATATTATATATGGCACAACCGAAATGACAAATAAGCTATTGTAAAACCTCTTTTTTCAGTTTACGACAAATGTAAGCAATTTTTTCGCTCCTTGGAAGATATTAATTAAAAAATCGTATAGATAGACAATAGACATTTGATCTTATTCAAAAACGCTCAGTTTGATGTGTTGTCGATCCCAAACGTACTAGCGGCTTGAAGACTTTAGAATACCGTAGAGACATCGATGTAATTAATAATAATTTCGTTCCATAAGCCAATATTCTGTGACTATATTAAATTGTAAAATAAATGTAGGGCAGGCTTCAGGGACTGCCGATAGAAGTGAAAGCTATATAGACAGAAACTATGTACATAATATAAAATAAATAAATAAATATTATAGGACAATAACACACGTCGCTACATAGCCCCAAAGTAAGCGTAGTTAGCTTGTGTTATGGGTACTATGATAACTGATAAATATTTTTAAATATATTATACATAAATACTTATAATATATATATAAACACTCAGACACTGGAAAACATACATGCTCATCACACAAACATTTTCTAGATGTGGGAATCGAACCCAAGGCCTAGGACGCAGAAGCAGGGTCACTACCCACTGCGCCACTCGGCCGTCAATATATACACAATATACACATGGGAAGCATACGTTGACGATGAATTTTAAACTTTATTTTAATAGGTATAACTTATGGAATGCGTTCGGTGACCATGATATTTGGTCACCCAAAAAGTGCGTAACGCGCCCAAAGAAGTTTTCACTTCAAAAATATACGTCGAACTCCTTCACTACAAAATAACAAATGAACTAATTAAATGTAATCTACTCCGACGTAGACAATAATTTGCAAATCATAATAACCGTGATGTTTTTTAAATTGTCCGTACATAGTTTATAAATAAAACTAATTAAATCAGACGCCATATAATCTGTCTGTCCATGGCTCATGAACTACATACGTCAATGCATTAAGTAATCGTTATTAGAATTATATTTCCTGCAAGTGATTGACATTGCAATTCATCTGAACATAGATTTACCTCGTGGAACGTACTTGTTAGGTAAATATCTTACAGTGTATATGCTCATTTGCCTAAAAAGTACTCTTCAAGGGGAACAGCAAAAGGCGGCAACAATTATTGTAGACAAAACGACGGCATCCCACCACTAGATTGCTTGGAACAACAAGGACTGCGAGGTTCCGCGAGTGCACCTGTTAACGGTGGTGTAGTGTGGCATAACATGGTCTCGTACAGCTCACGCTATACCGTACAAGACCAAAGAGGGAACTAACCTCACCTCATAGCGTACTAGAATTCTGTCTCTGTTTTTGTTGTTGAAGACGAAAAAGCCCAAAGAAGCTTTCGCTTGTCTGTTGGATTAAGAGTTGGACACAGATACAGAAAGCTCTTGAGATGGCGCGTATTGTTAGAGGTTCCTCACTACTGGAGCCCTAGCCACTTTTTCTATAAGTTTTTAATACTCATTTATTTTTGCAAGCATTGTTAAATTTAAAAAAAAAATTAAAAAAAATAAACCTTCTCACGCACACTTAGTTACTTTACATAAAGAAAGGCTATACATACATAACGCCGCGCGCAATGATGAGTTGAATTGACTAAACAAGACCTTTGAACGTTGCGAAAATTTGGATGTATTTTATTATATTTCTTTGTTCTATTTGTATGCATGTTAACAAAGTCCACAAAGAATATGCCGCCTAGCTATGACTAATGTGCAGAATTGTCCATATAAAGTTGATATTTTTACACTTAATAGTTGATAGAAATCCATAAAAGAGTAACACTTTGCATCACACGATAGAAGGTTAGGAACACCTCTTACAACTTATTGTTGGAAGAAACGAACATTGCTTGTCAATCAATCAAACTTATTGAAATATAGTACTTGTAGCTACGGATTTGGCGTTATTGGCCCTTAAAAACAGTACCAAAATCCATTGAGATTCGCGTGAATGACAATTAGAAACACAGCCTCTATGCACTCATTCGTTTTCGTTTTCATTTGTAATTCGTTTTCTACTGTTGCACTAAGTACATTTTATACCTATAGACAAGTGTATTGAGTATTGTGTAAGGATATAAAAATAATTCTACGGTATCCATGTTGGAATTATTTTTATGTAAAGCTAACTTTGAGGAAGCAAATTGTCATGCAACAGCAGTAAACAAATGATTCATTTTTCTCTTCATCTCAGTGCTTTCCATTGCAGTCACATAAAAATAATATAATTAGTGTCGAAATTATTTGGAATAACGTAATGATTGGCAAAATAAAAAATAAACATTTGATAACCTTATAGTAATATAGTACCTAGTTGTTAAATGCACCTGAAATAAAAAGTGCCAGATTGTCGGAAACTGGCAATCACCTTGTCTTTTAGATTAGCTATACTAATTAATACTTACAATATCAGCAATTAGTGCACATTCAATAATTTATAAAGCTGTTGTTTGATCGAGAAATGTCTCGGCCCATTGGACGGTGGTTAGTTATAAAGTATGTAAGGGTTATCAACATTATAGTAAAGCTATTTAAGATAGAAATCAATAAAATTATGTTGTTGTACAACTACAGTATATTTTATTTAAAAATCTAGTTGTTTAACACCTGAAGACAGCCAAGACCTATTCATATATTCCTTGCTTCGTCCTTTTCATTATCTTGCCAAAATTAGATTTAGGTATTTTTACTACGGATCAAACAATGAGAATCACTAACCTGGAATTGAGAAATAAGGTTCGTTAATTAAAGTTAGGGAACCTTCTTGCACAATTGATTGTGTAATCTATTCAACACAGCCTCGTTGGTCTAGTGGTTAGCCTATGTGGCTTCGATCACGAGGTCCTGGGTTCGATTCCTGGGTCGGGTCATGGAATAATTCTGAGCTTTTTCATTCTTCTATGAAATGTTCAGTACATTCCAAGCTCGGAGTCTGGAAGTTAGTGGTGTTACACCCTCGTGCCTCGGAGAGCACGTTAAGCCGTCGGTCCCGGTCACCATCATCAACATCTGATAGTGATCGTTAATAAATGAAACATTATCACCCTAAGCCTGCCAACCCGCATTGGAGCAGCGTGGGTTTACGCTCCATATCCCCTCTCCTATAAGGAGGGAGGCCTACCGCTGTAGTGGGCCGTTAATAGGCTGATAATGATGATGATGATGATGATGATGATCTTCAAGTCAAGAGTGAATAAGCATCTTCTAGGTAAGCGCGTTCCAACTTAGACCTCATCACTGCTTTCCATCAGGCGTGATTTATTTTTTGTAAAATTTTACTTTAATTGTAGAAAATTCGTGAATTGAAAAAAAAATCTCTAATTTTAGCAAATTCCCAGTACTGCTTTAGGTATCTTTGTGTGTCTATCGCGTAACCTTTAGGGTAATTTATGTTACCATAGAAATGTAAAACTTCTTAAACTTTTCTTGTCTCAGCAGCTAAATAATAGAATGCTTCTTCGAAATCCACGTATCCTCATCATGTTATGATTATGGTAGCTTCAAAGCAAGGATGAATAGGTATCTTGTGGAAACCATCAACATGCTTCCCATCAGGTATGATTTTACGTAAGGCCAAGTTATATAGACATTTAAAATCTGTGCTACAAGTAGAGATCTTTCTCTGATCAAATGATAGACAGCCCTGTGGTATATTAGCATAAGCGGCCTTTATAAGATGCCGACGGAGCTGGCGCCGCGTCGCGACGTTCGTATTAGACCGAGCACGGGAAATTACATACCTTGTCGAGATACTTGCGAATAAATAAGCGTTTGCCACATAATTGTACTCGTTCACCTACAACAAACGGCAAAACATTCGATGTTTTTTTCTACGATCTTAACGGACTGAGATTATGTTTACGTTTATGTCGTTCAGCCACGAAAAAAGCGTCAGCGAGCACTGCTTCTTTGTTCTGTACGTTTAGCCTTACAATCACAATACACATGAACAGTCTAAACGAACCGTGATCAAGTTCAGTTGGGACACTCTGCTACAAAATCGCAAACTCAACCTATAGCCCGTTTTAGTCTAAAAAGAAAGCATGTTCGTTCTAAAATTCAGGTGTAAAAGGTAGGCTTGTCTAATTCATCTTTGAACCAAAACATTGTGACGCTGGTATAGATAAGCACTGCGGGTAGTCGATACTTTCGAAGATGAGTTCTGACACGAAGAGCTTTACTGTCCTTTTATGAAATATCCATGCGGAATTAAAAAAAACGTGTGGCACTCGGAGACTGCCGCGGTAAAGCTATTGCACAGCATTTTTTATCAAATATAATAGATGGAAAAACTAAAAAGTAACTGTTTAGTTTTTCCATCTATCGATAAAAATTTTGAAATATTACGATTATAAAAAAAATTACTTTGAAATATCACGCTTTAAAAAAAAATTGCGGTACCGACGGGATTCAAACCAGCGTCTCTCTGGCAATACGGGCACTTAGAGCACCTTACCGCTAGGCCACGTTCCCCGATGACGTCGTTGCCGAAATTGTGCTTTTGATATTATGTTTTTGATATTGAGAGGGTGTTAGGCTTTTTCGTTACGGAATTTCTGGATTCAGTCTCCACGCTCAAGGCCCGCGATTGAAGCTATACAATAGCTTAAAAATATTTATTTATAAAGTAAAAAAATTGGTGGTGTTTCCGATCACAATAAAAGAAATCCTCCTATGCGTATAGTCAAAGCTTAGCAATCTACCTAAAAAGCTGCTTGATAATTCCTTCAAGGAATAGTTTAATCCTGAAACTCGAATGCGTATCTATACACACGCTAGTATACAAATTTAAACAAGCGTATATTAATGAATTACAATATTCACTACAAAATACACTCAAATAGGCAATAATAGTTGGTCTTATAGATTGGCTTGGATATTATGTTATTAACAATTCGCGAATAGAAAAAGTTTGTTGTAGGCTATTGGCCTATTTACTTACAGCACGAAATAATAATAATTACTTATCTCATGCTTTGCTTGTTCTCATAGAAATAGTCCTAAAGATTATAATAAATCCTCGCGTAGGCTAGGCGGTTTCTTGCCAAACGACTATGTCCTATTTGGCCAGTACTCAATATAAAACACAAAACAATGACGTGGTACTGGACAACAAAATAATCCAATCTACGGAGTGTAATAAACTTTTTTTCAATAGTATATTTCCCACATGAAATATACGAAAATAACTGTATCATAATAAAAAGTTGGGTGCCAAATTGTTTTTTATCAACTACAAGTTGGCCCTTGACTGCTATCACACTTGATATTAAGTGATGATGCAATCTAAGATGGAAGCGGGCTAACTTGTTAGGATAGTGAAATCCACCTTTCGGTTTCTACGCGACATCGTACCGGAACGCTAAATCGCTTGGCGGTAGGTCTTTGTCGGTAGGGTGGTAATTAGCCACGGCGAAAGCCTCCCACCAGCCAGACCAAGACAAATTAAGAAAAATCTCAATCTGTTCCGCCTTGAATCGAACTCAGGACCTCCGTCACACAAATCCAACGCGCATACCACGGCGCCACGGAGGTCGTCAAAAAAGCTCTTCCATTTGGAACATAGATTAAAGACTACTAGATGGAGTCATAACGCGGCTGTAGGTTCAAGAGCGTGACAGACTTATTTCATTCGGCCTTTATTTGAAAGTGACACAAGATTATTTTTTGTCCCTTTCAGCGTGTTCGTTTTTATTGTTTGTCAAGAGTGGAGTTTGTGACAAGCAAGGGACATATCTGAGCAATTATTAGCTTTTTATTAAATTTGCTGATAAATAATATAACTTTGCGGTTACGATATTAATTTAAACGTTATCGTGGTATGGTGGGTTGTAATATTTTCGGCTGCAACAGTCGCAGCGAACAGAAAATCGAAGGAATTACGTTTCATACGTAAGTAGGCATAAACTTCATTGATTGATGATTTAAAGTTTAGATATGTTATTTTTTAGCAAATTTCATGTATTATGCGTTTACTAAACTATCTTATATAAAGTAATATTTCGTATTTTACGATATTTTAAAACATAACGTTTTATGATGTACTTTAAATGTTGACATGTCATGTCAATAAGGCTGATTTGCTGTCTCACGAGTGGACACGCTATGGGCTCTATCTAGTTGTCTTTAATCTATGATTTGGAAAGTTGATTGACAATGCAATATTATATATGGCACAACCGAAATGACAAATAAGCTATTGTAAAACCTCTTTTTTCAGTTTACGACAAATGTAAGCAATTTTTTCGCTCCTTGGAAGATATTAATTAAAAAATCGTATAGATAGACAATAGACATTTGATCTTATTCAAAAACGCTCAGTTTGATGTGTTGTCGATCCCAAACGTACTAGCGGCTTGAAGACTTTAGAATACCGTAGAGACATCGATGTAATTAATAATAATTTCGTTCCATAAGCCAATATTCTGTGACTATATTAAATTGTAAAATAAATGTAGGGCAGGCTTCAGGGACTGCCGATAGAAGTGAAAGCTATATAGACAGAAACTATGTACATAATATAAAATAAATAAATAAATATTATAGGACAATAACACACGTCGCTACATAGCCCCAAAGTAAGCGTAGTTAGCTTGTGTTATGGGTACTATGATAACTGATAAATATTTTTAAATATATTATACATAAATACTTATAATATATATATAAACACTCAGACACTGGAAAACATACATGCTCATCACACAAACATTTTCTAGATGTGGGAATCGAACCCAAGGCCTAGGACGCAGAAGCAGGGTCACTACCCACTGCGCCACTCGGCCGTCAATATATACACAATATACACATGGGAAGCATACGTTGACGATGAATTTTAAACTTTATTTTAATAGGTATAACTTATGGAATGCGTTCGGTGACCATGATATTTGGTCACCCAAAAAGTGCGTAACGCGCCCAAAGAAGTTTTCACTTCAAAAATATACGTCGAACTCCTTCACTACAAAATAACAAATGAACTAATTAAATGTAATCTACTCCGACGTAGACAATAATTTGCAAATCATAATAACCGTGATGTTTTTTAAATTGTCCGTACATAGTTTATAAATAAAACTAATTAAATCAGACGCCATATAATCTGTCTGTCCATGGCTCATGAACTACATACGTCAATGCATTAAGTAATCGTTATTAGAATTATATTTCCTGCAAGTGATTGACATTGCAATTCATCTGAACATAGATTTACCTCGTGGAACGTACTTGTTAGGTAAATATCTTACAGTGTATATGCTCATTTGCCTAAAAAGTACTCTTCAAGGGGAACAGCAAAAGGCGGCAACAATTATTGTAGACAAAACGACGGCATCCCACCACTAGATTGCTTGGAACAACAAGGACTGCGAGGTTCCGCGAGTGCACCTGTTAACGGTGGTGTAGTGTGGCATAACATGGTCTCGTACAGCTCACGCTATACCGTACAAGACCAAAGAGGGAACTAACCTCACCTCATAGCGTACTAGAATTCTGTCTCTGTTTTTGTTGTTGAAGACGAAAAAGCCCAAAGAAGCTTTCGCTTGTCTGTTGGATTAAGAGTTGGACACAGATACAGAAAGCTCTTGAGATGGCGCGTATTGTTAGAGGTTCCTCACTACTGGAGCCCTAGCCACTTTTTCTATAAGTTTTTAATACTCATTTATTTTTGCAAGCATTGTTAAATTTAAAAAAAAAATTAAAAAAAATAAAAGGAAAAATATTGAAGTAAGCTCTTTTACTCTCTCTCTTCTTACTGGCCAATATAATTTTAAGTGTAAGATTATGAAAATAAAACGCACAGGATGCTTGATAAATGTGTTACAGTGCGCAGTACTCGCTTATAACTACACTAGCAAATAGTAAGTACTCTTGCATGGAAACGTTGTATAAAAGACAACAACTTCTGTCTATTGCGTCTTGTGTGAAAAGCTCCGCATGCCCTTCCCTATAAGGAGCCTGGCTCTGTACTGGATTAGTAGATAGATATATATATAAATAAATAAATATTATAGGACAATTACACACATCGATATATAGCCCCAAAGTAAGCGTACTCGTAAGTAGCTTGTGTTATGGGTGCTATGACAACTGATGAATATTTTTATATATACTATACATAAATACTTATAATATATAGATAAACACCCAGACACTGGAAAATATCCATGCTCATCACACAAATATTTTCCAGATGTGGGAATCGAACCCACAGCCTAGGACGCAGAAGCAGGGTCACTGCCCACTGCGCCACTTGGCCGTCAAAATATAGGCTTATATATAATCATGATAATTCCGCTTCTATAAATTTAAAAAGTAAGGAAAATCAGAAGTACCCTCCCCTAATTAGTAACCAATCATCAAAGAGGTTCAGTGAAAATAAGTTATATTTCTCAAGTGATCCTTCATTTTTAACCGACGAAAAAAAAAACGGAGGAGGTTCTCAATTCGACACGTATATATATATTTTTTATATTTCATACTTCTTGCACTATTGCAGGCTCTCCCGAAATGCACACATTAAGTTTGGGTCACCGCCACTATCGTTACCTATGCTACCTACGTCTATCGCAGTGAGATCTCCATTGTAGCCAAAGACGACAAACTTATTAAGTGCCACCATAAAGTAGCTCCTCCTATATCACGTAGGTACTTCCTATTAGGTCTTATCTTACAAATTCATTAATCTTTACTATCGTTACTTCTATTGAAAAAACACTTTTGTGTTATTTCATGATGACTAACATTTTGTCTCTTCGAAGTGCGTAGTCGATAGAACGGCCACAGTCATATTTCATTATTTTTTTATTTAGCGTCACAAAACAAGATGTTTGTTTTCTTGTTGATTAATGGACTGTGTCATTACTCATGGTGTTTCTGCGTTTTTGATAGGTATTATATAGAACAGCCATGGTTTTTTTGTGTAGTCAGTATTTTATTAATCTAATCTATAGTTAAGCCAACGAAACGAAAGAAAACAAATGACGGAAACTACGCGATGAAGTGACGATAAAGAGGTTGGTCAAAGGTTGGACTCACGACTAGCTAGAGTAGCCCGACCCACTCCTATTGGTGGAGAATGGAAACAGTTGTGATAATTAAAAAATACTTATGTTTCGAAAAAAAAATCCGAAAGGAATAAAAGTTCAATATTATTTCATACTCAGTTTTATAAAGAACTTGAATCCGCTAAACCAACGATGCACTTATGGTACCCACTAATTTGAACGTTCATGGTTTTGTGGAAATTACAGTTTTAATTTGAAGGAGTGGGGTGTGATTATATTTAACCCTTATTAAGTGTGCGTCGGGGTGTGTTAGTCTGTGAATCACCAGTTCCTACGCAATCAATACTATCCTAACAAGTGTGTTTACCTTTGACCTATTTCAATAATTAATTAATTATCTGATGTATCTTCAATTATCCTGAAGTTTCTTGTATTTATATTAAGGGTGCATGACTGCATGTTAAGAGAAGAAGTGGAAACCTGTTTCTGATCTTATTTTCATCTCTTTGAGAAAACTAAAATATTGGTCTTACAGTTTCAAGAGTTGTTAAGGAATTTCTTTTTCTGAAATGAAGAATGTAGTCTCTGCCTACCCCTATGTGAACTAGGCGTGATTTTATGTATAAATGTATTCTATCTTCATTTCAATTTCAATTAAATTTGAAAATTTCACTTTAATTAGTTTTTAATATATTTAAAATATTACATTGTTTTTATTAATTTGTAATTTGCTTGTAATTTTTGTAAATTTTACGAGTTGTATTTGATTTATATAAAAAAAATCTACAACTATATCATTATTTAAAATATATACGGTAGAATTGAGAAACTTAATTTTTTGAAATCGTTTAAAAAAGTTTGGGCAAAAGGTACATTGCTTGCGAGACTGCAAAATGTGTGCTAATTTTTCCGATGTATACTTCATGGAGTAATAGATATCATAATATTATGTGTACTAATGTACTTGTAGCGTGAATTATTTCATATATTATTTTGCAAGATGGCTTTTATCAGTCCCCGACCTCCACAACGCATTGTCCAGTGCACCTAATAAACTAGTCTGCATTTATCTCGAATACATTTATTTACGAGTGTCAAAAGTGTAATTGATAAGCTCTCAGATATTGAATAGGTGTGTGGTCCGATGGAAGGCAATGTACAAAGACCAATATTAATAATGTATGGAATTATATTGGAATATTTTCCGATGTCTATATTTTCTAGAATTTTCCTTTAAGTTCGTGAATGACTAGAAATTAACATTCTATCTACTTGTGTAGGGGTATAAATACGATATGTTTAATTATTCTGGACGCTCATCACACAAACATTTTGAATGACAGTATATCTATTGTTGACTTTCTAGCTTCTAAACCAATGGACTGATTCATCATCATCATCATTATGAACATATATAACGGTTCTCTACAGGGCCAGACTTTCCTATTCCATTATAGGTGATATTTTGGTGATTCCAATATATATGCTATCTATATATCTATAGATATATAGAGCAACGACCCTTCTTTCTACTTCAATGTGATAATGTAGATTTCTTTCATCAGGCAGCAGATGTGGGTAAAATAGAAATTGAAAACGTCACTATCTCTTGAGTTCTGACTCACTACTGATCACTATCAGATGTTGGTAATAATGACAGGTGCAGGCGGCTTAACGTGTCCTAAGGGCTTAAGGTAAGGAGCCTTTCCCAATACGAATGTTCCAACACCGGGGAGAATCAGGTAATTGAAAATTTCTTCGAAGAAAATAAACTCAGAATTATCCTATCCTATATATATTAAGCTCGGTCCAGGATTCGAATTCTTGGGACTTCATGATCGGAATACAGGCTAACCAACGAGGTACAGATTTTTAACCGACGAAAAAAAAACGGAGGAGGTTCTCAATTCAACAGGTATATTTTTGTTTTTGTTTTTTTTTATGTATGACCACGCACAACTTTTTTCAGAGTCGTCCGATTTTGATAATTCTTTTTTTATTGGAAAGGGCACACGGCCAAAATGGTCCCATAGTCATCATATTAGCATCTGATGATGATATCCTAGGAAAATCGAAAGAAACTCTTCA
The DNA here is from genome assembly GCA_034621355.1 of Mycalesis mineus. Taxonomy (NCBI): domain Eukaryota; kingdom Metazoa; phylum Arthropoda; class Insecta; order Lepidoptera; family Nymphalidae; genus Mycalesis; species Mycalesis mineus. The sequence goes on from CM067885.1 coordinate 7,735,438, forward strand.
AGTTTTATAGGCACACTTGAAGCGATTACGGTTTTTGTGTAAGTGTCGGCAGCTTTTTGCTTACAAGTGCGGTATAATGTACTATAGTACTATAGTACGAGAAGGTTACTTTTTTGGTAAAACTTTTTAGCAAAAAAATTTAACCGACTCAAAATGCACTAAAAAGTATAAAATACTGCGTCATTTAGTTGCTTTAGTTTACTTAACCATCTCTATTAAGTCGGTGCCGGTTAATATTTTTGTATGAAATTTTTCTTTAAAATGACGTAAAAATTATTAAAAGGCATATAAGCCTCTAATATCACTAAATTATTAATACAATAATTTAATATTTATTAATTTGCGGCTAATTTTTGATAGGCAAACTACCACTAATCCATTGTATACTCCCTTAAAATTCATTTAAAATTAGTTTTACCAAAAAAAATATTGTAGAGAATCCAGCGGTAGGATCACGGGATATAAAGACAAAAAACACACAAAGAATATAGAACCTCCTCCTTTTTGGAAAAATAATAAATAATATGTAATTTATTTAGTTCTTGCATAGAGGGAGTGCAATCTGCAGGCTGTACTGTGATTGTGTCAGAGCACTGAGCAAGGCTCGCTAAGTTACGTTTTTATTGCGACAGCTATGTCGACATCAGTGTCAAACATACGAGGACCTGTGTACGTCTTTTTCATGGAAAAGTGTAAGAATTTGCGTAAACTAGTGTTGCACTAGTGTATACATAATATGAATATAATTATCTGTTACAAATGCTTAAACATAAACGTTCTTGTAAGATCTGGTTTACACATCGACTGAATAGCTGAAAAACATAGACAATATTGTCTAGTGGAAATCAAACTTACACATAATTTTTAATGCTTGTTGACGTAAGTTTTAATGCATGTTGACGCCAAATATATAGCAAAATATATCATAGTTAAGTACAAAATTTCAAACTGTTTGCAGATTAGGAATAGTGAAATTTGTTTGAATAAATAAAAGCTTTTAGGGAATTGTGAAAATTAATTAATATATGGATTATTAAAAAATTATAGTAGATCTGTCTCGTTGGTCTAGTGGTTAGGTTATGTGGTTTCGGATTATGAGGTCTTGAGTTTTGACTTTATTTTCTTCCAGGTTTCAGTTAAGAGCCCGGAGATGATGGTAACCGTTACAAGAATTAAAACAATTAGCGTTGGCTTATTAAATAGGCTATAATGATGATAGGGTAGAAAACATCTGTTTTCAATAATTTTATACCAAAACCAAATTAAAAGAGAACTTGGTAGTTGTTACCGTATTGTGCCTGATAATTAAGATAATCATATATGATACGTATTGGTAAAGATACGACATGATAGTCGCGGTGTAAACCCAGCCTGAGAATCGAGATAGTGGTGCTTGGAACAGGTCCGGCGCACGCGCGGGGCAGAGTCGCGGCGGCCGGCAGGGAGACCGACCGGCCAGTGAGTGGCCACAAGCAGCCACGCCAGTCAGTGGCTGTGGCTCAGTCAGTGCGCCGCCTGCCGCCAGCCCGCCAGCCTGCGTGGCTTTCGCGACCACGCACGATCCCGCCACACGTACACACGATACTCGACGCTGACCACTATTACACGAAACTTTTATTTCAACCCGCTTTCTTGAGCTTAATTTGTGCCTCGTGTGTTTTTGTTCTGTGCGGATCTTTCGACGGGCTTTTCCGAGTGTACAGGTGAAGTGTAAATGGCATAATTGAAGGAAAACCGAACTGTATCGAACGGTAAGTTTTGTATTATATTGTATGCGCGTAATTATTTTATTTTATGCACGCCTGTATGTATATTAGAAAGTTGCATATGAACAACGAGTTGACTTCTCGTACACGTCGTCGGTATTTACGAGTACGTAAGTACGTTTAAGTTGATGTAACTTAGCTACAGTCAGTGTGTGTGTAAGCTAAAGAATTCGACAAACTTTCAAATAATTTATTCGTTCATACATCACAGCTTATCGATAAAATTCGGGGAAGTGTCCGAATACTCGCTAATTGATTTTGCATATTTTATCCTAATGTGCGTATATTATGTTGTGTATTTTATTCGTGTCACTTAGTGCGGACCGATCACTACTGCTAATACCAACAAACCTGTTAATGGTGTAACATTTTTTATTATTTTAAATAGAATATTAGATTTACTTTAGCAAATTAATATCCTTTACCCATATTTTATAAGATACATAGACGATCGACGGCCTCCGTAGCGCAGTGGGTACGGACCTATGCGTGGTAGATTTATAACAGAGGTCCTGGGTTCTATTCTTGGCTAGGCAATTTTATTAATTTTGTCCAATAGCACTATTTTTTAACGAAACTCGACTATGAGAGTTTCGAAATCATCTTGATCTCTTTTTATGTATACCTTGTTAAATAGAGATGAAGTCGAAACTCACACGAGTTTTGTTATAGAATAGCGCAGACAGGTCTGGCAGGTGACTTCGGCCGTCACTAGTTACCATCATGCCGGCAAACAATTGAGCGTTCACCATGGGCCTTTAGAGGACTAATGGAGGGGGAGACATTTTTAGGGGGACCAGCATTCGTGCATCATCACTTACCATCTAATATGATGGTCAAGTCAAGGGCTAACTTGTGGTAAAAAATTACGATAGCTAAAATTACTTAAATATTGGTGATGTCTTCTTTTTCAAAATCGTATTTAAAAAAATCCTTAATCTTCTTTCATGCATTTAATACATTCATATACATAACATAACTTGACGGCCGAGTGGCGCAGTGGGTAGTGACCCTGCTTCTCCGTCCTAGGCTGTGGGTTCGATTCCCAAATCTGGACAAATGTTTGTGTGATGAGCATGGATGTTTTCTAGTGTCTGGGTGTTTATCTATATATTATAAGTATTTATGTATGATATATATGAAAATATTCATCAGTTATCATAGCACCCATAACACAAGCTACTTACGAGTAGGTACGCTTACTTTGGGGCTATATAGCGATGTGTGTAATTGTCCTATAATATTTATTTATTATTATTTATTACATAACGCCTCATTCCTATAGGGATAGGCAGAGACTACATCCTTCCATTTGCCACGGTCCTTGCATACTTCCTTAGCTTCTTCCACTCTCATTAATCCTTTCATACAATTCGGTTTAGGATACTCATAATCTATTGTAATCTTATTATACCTGCCTACCGTAATCCGTTCTGAAGGGGTTGATGTGAATTGAGAACAATAAACGGAACCTTAAGTTTACTATTGTTCTCGATTTACGTCTAAAGTTTTGTTATATTAATTAAAAACTATAGGTAACTAGATAATATTGTAAAGTTAAGTATCTATTGTTTTCAAATTTGAACAATTAGCGAAACTTTAAGCTACGAGTACATACTTTTTACCCGACTGCGTCTGAAGGAGAATAATGTTTTTCGAGCGTATGCATGTATGTATGTATGCCCATTTCTTCGGCACGCGTTACATAGGCTATGTGAATTTTCGAAATGGCGGCTCTAAATGGGGGAAAAAAGGGGGGACGTGTGCATTTTTTTCTTTCATCCTAGCAATATGTGTATCAAATGAAAAGTCGCAAAAAGACCATTTCAAAAATATAAATATCATATCATGTTTATATTACTGTTTTAACAAGCAATGTCAAAAAGTGTACCAAGTGCACCGTCTCATTTCTATACCACAAATTAAAACTAAAAAATCTCAAATAAAATTATTATTATAAAAACAAAAAAACCCAACTGCTTAGAAGTTATGAACTGAAAAGAGAAAAACAAGGATCACTATATCTATATAAAATTCTAAATACATTATGGTGCTGCAGGCGGGGACAAACGTAGTTTTAGTAGGTCTTTCTTTCTATTTTGTCCACACCTGCAGCACCATAAAGTATTTAGAATTTTATATAGATATAGTGATCCTTGTTTATAATAATAATTTTATATCCTTACTAATATAAAGGCGACAGTTTGTATGGATGTATGTATGTATGTTTGTTAGTCTTTCACGCAAGAAATGTGAAGTTTCACAATAATATAGCTTACATATCAGAATAAATTAAAAGCAAAAAACCTTTTTAAACAAACGTTTATTTAAACACTCTAAAAAGAAGAAAATAAATATTGCTTAAAAATTTTAACTATCAACTTATAACCTCATTAAATTCAATTTATATGATCATAAAAGCTTGTCACGTCACACTATGTCATGCATTGTCATCCAAAGTAAACGTGTATACAAAATTTCAGCTCAATCGCTTGAAGGTATCTACTTCAAAATTGAGCTTAAAGATTCCACCAGAACTTACATTACTTACATTACATTACTTACATTACATTACATTACTTACTTTGACGACCTCCGCGGCGCAGTGGTATGCGCGGTGGATTTATAAAACGGAGGTCCTGGGTTCGATTCCCGGTGGGGCAGATTGAGATTTTTCTTAATTTGCCTTGGTCTGGCTGGTGGGAGGGTAGTAAACTAACGTACCGCCAAGCGATATAGCGTTCCGGTCATCCTACTCCTAACAAGTTACCCGCTTCCATCTTAGATTGCATCATCACTTAACATCAGGTGTGATAGCAGTCAAGGGCCAACTTGTAGTGATAAAAAAAAAAAAAAAAACATACTTACAATGCAAGTTAAATAAAAGCTTTTAATAACACGTAAACCACCTTTTTTCCCAAAATTCCAATGGGATCGGGAATTGGATTTAATAAGTATGTCTTGTATTTATTAAATACAAATTTTCTGCTTTTTATATTGTTTTCATTTTTCTACCTTACCTGACCTTGTAATTTAACATAATGTATAATTATTACAGCTAAAGCTTTTTGCATAATGTATAATTATATATAAGATTCTTAATCTACTTCAACAAAGGGTTGCGTTTACATTGGTACGAGATAATTAACAAGTATTATCTACCTACGTAATTAGAAAATGTTCCAAAGGCGATGTTTTCAAATTTGAACAATAAGTAAAACTTTAAAACAACGCGCATTCTTTAGAAAAGGTAAAGTTTCAAATGTAGCAGTAGTTTTCAAAGGAGCTTTTGAAGTGCTGCAAGGTTTTCTAAACAACGTTAAACATAAAATAGATTCGATCAGAATAATCCATTATTACTTTAATATTTCAAAATTAATTTTAAATTTATTTACTGGCCCGACTTGAAGCAACGTTTTTCTTAGTATTATAATTTATAGATTTATATTTCTTAGTATTATCTTTTGAAGATTTCGTAATTAGGGAAAAGTTTTGTAAAATATTTAATTGTCTGACTTGAAGCAATGTTTCGGTTTGTGACTTTCATTGTAACTTTTTTTAAAGATTTTCAAAATTAGGAAAAAGCTTCGTAAAATATTGAATAAAATCTAGTAACAAATGTTCAATAATTTTACTTATTCTTAACTATGTACATTAACTAGTTGAGGCGCGTGGCTGTCCTGCGTATACTTAGTTAGAATTTTCATTGTCGCGTAGGAACTCTAGTTTTCCAGGACAAATGTAGCTTATGTGTTGATACACGATATAGGTAATCGATCAAAATTCCCATTTAGAGATTTTACAAAGTGAAGACACTTAGAGGTCCAACACTGGTGACATTAATATTGTACCCATAAATTGTACCAATAATGAGTGTATTTAAGAATAAACATAATATCAAAAATTGTGGAACCGACGGAATTCGACCTTACCGCTAGGCCACGATCCCGATGACGTCGGTGCTGAAACTGTACTTTTATATTAGGTTTTTGATATCCAGGTATACGGCCTGTAATGCCATTTAAAGTATGAACTAAACATGTTACAATACTTAAGTGCCCGTATTGCCAGAGAGACGCGGGTTCGAATCCCGTCGGTTCCACAATTTTTGATATTATGTTTATTCTTAAATATAAATAATCCCATAAGTGTAGGTAACACTTTTCAATAAAAACTAAAAAGAATATAATGAGTGTGTTTGTGTCTACTTTTAATGAACTTTTTCTCATAACAAAACCAAATAGCTTTGGACATTAGGATGATGCCATACATATTACAAATCGTTAAATTGGAAAGAATACATGCAGTTAACATAAAGATCTTTAAACAATAACACGATTACAAATATTTGTTGTATTATACAGTACAACCTACTTACCCAATACTCTCTATAGTCCAGATTTTTTTTTAAAAATCTTCTATTGCGTCAAATTACAGATCTAAATTGCCTTGTTTATTTGAATTAGGCAATTGTTTACATATAATTAACGGTGATAGGCATATCGGATTTCAAGGAAGGCTGGTAATCCGGTATCCAAGGGCTCCACTGAAGTTCTTTGTTTCTCATAAAAAAAGTTGGACTTAAAAAATCTCTAATCCTGCGTGTTTAAGCACTATACCTATAGATGGAAGGTGGTGGAAGTGGATCGGCCACATAATCGATCGACTTATTGTTCTGTTTATAGTTAAACGTAGAATTTAACAGTCTTAAAATCAAAATGGAGAGTAGATTTGACCCGTACAAAAATCTTTGAACCCATTTATCTAATAATTGTGGTATTTTCAATAATTAAATACAAATACGGCACACGAGAATACGTGATCTCATTATAACTGAGTCTGGACAAAGGACATAACGTCAAACTTATAAATTGTGTTGAAATACTTGAACCGAACATTCACATGTCAATGAACACTGACAATTGATATGTTACAGAATAAGTAGGTAAAATACTAGCCATGAATCATCATCTCATGGTTATATATATCAAATATACTATTATCAAGCGTTCACCGAAGCTTTGTTGAGTATTGCTTGTTACCTATTTCATTATCGCTACAGGGAAAATTTGGAATATTTCGGCCGTATCATTTTGAGTCAAGATTCGAGGAACATATTCAATTTAATGGTACATATTAGTTTAGTCTTTGTTTAAGAATTATTTATGTAAGCTATATAATTTTATTTTCAGTAAGAAAACATAATTGAAATCAAGTAATAATCTTTAATAATATATGTTTATAATTTTGGCAACATATTTGGCATATAACAGTGAGGCGTCAAAAGTCCAAGGCAAGTACATATACAATTTTTATCGGATCCGGGGGAAGTTGGATTCGTAAGTTTATTGTGGAAAGTAGCAAAATAAATAAATTATTCACTATTTCTAATAAAGTAAAACTCGTATCTAACCTGTAGTAAAAAAATTAACATTAAATAAAACCGAGTTTAAATCGCAATAAAAGTAAAAAAAATTAACTTACTTACTTTAGCATATGTATAAAGTTAAGTTAGCATATTTAAAAACGCAATTTTCACATTTACTTCACACACACACACTTCGACTTTAGTAAAATAAATCTCACGTAAGTGAAATCGTTTTCTGAAAATAACTGAATTTTATATAGATGAAATCACGGTTTACTTTCAAAGACCTCGTACTTTAAATTAAATTGAAAATCCATTTTAGATTATTATTCTTCAATAACAATAAAAATTGGATGTAATGTTTAAAAATATACCCATTATATAGCAATAAGATATCAAAATAAACAAAATAAATTTGCTAAAATGTTTATATTAATAAGTGCAGCTGTCTCATTTTAAGGGTTATGGAATTATCGTTAGTAAAAAGCTTTTGTATAGCGAATCAATAAAGTACGAGAAGCTTTTAGGATCTTCACAGGGCTTGGAATAAATTATTATTTATTTAATGTTATCATGCGCATGTTTTTGCTTTGAGATTTTAACAATATTATTTTCAAAGTGTACATGTTTTAAATAATTGGGAACGTAAACCCTCCTAGCATTGACATATTAATACTATGGACTTCGGGTCAACGATAAAAAGTGTCCGAACCAAAAGCAAGCCAAAACGCGAAATGATTTCCAATCGCAATTCAGTCTCAATCAATAATGCCGTAATGTGTTATAAAAAACTTGTAAGAACTAGAACCATATTTTCAGTAAGTAAATATTTACTGATGATTTTAAAGTATTATTTTGCTTAGAAACAGGCTATTTTATTAAAATTTTAATAAACTATAGAAACGAATTGCATAACCAACCAAAATGACAAAAGTATTAATACGCTACCCGCGTATAGGATAGAAGGAGTGCAATATGTTTATCTAATTAACCACATTTAGTTCGGATCTGCCGTGAGCAATAGAATGTTTTAGAACAACGACTGCATAGAGTTATTTTGTTGTTTAACATTTGAATTATTTAATTACTTAATTTTTGAATGAAAATAATTTGATTATTTTCAATTCAAAAATTTTTTATGTCAACTTTTATTTTTTATGTCATGAATATTAATCAAATAACTTTTATCATAATGGTATATTAATTTGATAACTATAAGGTTTATCTACATGAAATTAGGAACAGTTATTTAAAAGTGATCTAACGTCATTGAAGTAAAAAAATATATTTTCAGTTTAATTAAAAAGAGGAAAATATCGAGAACTTAAAATTTTAAAGTAAAGAACTATGTCGAGTGACATATCATTTTGTACATTAGTGGATTTGGTTTGTAATTAATTATTATTATAACTAATTATTATTTTATACAAGATAATTACAACAATTATTATTTGGTACAAGATTTATCCCAGCATATAGAGGTCAGGGATATGTATATGTAAATATAAATTAAAATTTGCTGTAAATATAATATATAAATATAAGATGCCAAAAAAATTTGAAAGCTACCGACTCCACACCATTTATGTTGTCCTATTTTCATGATAAGCTGTCATGTCAAAAAAAGGCTGCCATGGTAACCGTCAATCGAAGCTGATTACTTATTCAAATACATTACAATGTTATTTTGTGTATAAAAACATAAATACATCCTAGTGTGTATAAAATATCTTGGGACACTTTTGACGTAAATTTTGCATTAGACCCGTAGTCCATAGTATTAATATGTCAATGCCTCCTAGTTAACACCTCTTGTTTTGTTGGCTACCAGCTTTTTAATAACATCAAGTATTTTTGGGGCATATTGGAATTCATAAACGCTTAACGAATAACGCAGTTGCTTGTTTTGGAAAATTTAACAAACTAACTTTCTTTATATAAAGTTGAAAAATCCAAGTTACAACGGTAATACTATATTAAAATACAGATTAGGCGAACATATCAAAACAGTGGCGCCCTCTGTTTAAGTTAATCTTATGCCGAAAGCTCTAATTATTGATGACTTTGTATAAAGTAATTGAAATAAAGATATTGATTAAAACGTAGTTTGGAGTCAACTTCCTTGCAGGGTGCAAATTCGTAGCCGACAGCAGACATCAGTAGCAGACGACATGTCGCTGCAATACTACAGGTTTCTACGGACTTTGTTGGCTAGCGACACGTGTTTTCCATACAAAAACAAAGAAATTAATAGTGTCGCTGCAACTCGTCGTTTGCTGCAGTCGGCTACGAATTTGTACCCTAAAATGATTACGCTATAAACTTTCAAGTTGTTAGTTTTATATTTGAAATTAATATCTTTGAATCATAATTAGAGTGCCTAGTCGTAGCGACTCTACTGATTGATATAAAATTTATATTGAAAACTACATGTAGCTCACTTAGAAAGCAGTTTCGTAGAAATAAAAACTAGTTGTGTCGCTGAGACACGTCTCCTGTAGTGGGCTACGAACTTGCACCCTTATATGGCACACAGGCAGGCTTCATAGTGTAATTTTTTTTTTATGTTTAATCTTTTAATTATTATAATAATTCAAATTTTAAAATTTTTACAAGGATAAAGCAATTATATTTCCAAAGCAGTTACCGCTTTCTGTATCCGACCCTTGATCCAACAGCTGAGCGAAAGCTTCTGAAGGTGTTGGTCGAAGCTTTTCGCTATAATACCATTAACTGAAAAGACTATAGGAACAATAATAATCATCGAGTCAACATTCCACATGGCGGTAATCTCGTGAGCAAGGTCTAAGTATTTTTATACTTTATTATCATAATAATCAAATCATCAAACATCAGGATAACGCAACTGTATTTCCAAAGGCAGTGTTAAATCCAGTATCCTTGGATATTGAAGAAACTTCACAATAATATAGCTATCGGAATAACACATCGGCTACATTTCATCCCAAAATTCGTCGTCGAGTAACTACTAACAGTCAATAATAGTCCCAAGCTCTTGAACAGAACGATGTCTCAGCAAATGAATGATTCATATAACTGTAATACTGATTACCAGAAAAAGAATCGTGAAATATTAAGTGATTCATCGCTGAACCCTATTCAGGAATAAGATATTGGTTTAGTTAGGGTTGCCAACAATTCAGATTATTTTAAACTGAAATAAAAATAAAATAAATACAATATTATATAGTCGTCGTTTTTGAGCGTGTTAACATTGTATTTTCCTGTGAAAGATTTATCAACAATTGATTTGTGTAAACGAGATATGAATCTATGTGTTATCATAGAAAATAATATGATTCATATTAGATCAGAAAAATATAAGATAACATGACAAATGTCCGATAAACATATTAAACAACAGTTGACAAAGTACTCCTAATACGATCAGTGAAAAAGAATTTTTGATAAAATCCGTTACAAAAGGTGCACTTTTAGGGTTCCGTACCCAAAGTGTAAAAAGGAACCTCTTCATCCCTTATAGAAAAGCTAGGCCCTACAGATAAATTAAAAATATAACATTAAATTAATAAATATAATTCAAAACAAATATAACATTCACAAAAAAGTGTTAGTAATTTTTTCATTTATTATTAATTACAGAATAGGTACATTTATTTGTTGGATTTGCATGCCTAGAATAATCTGTAATTGATTTTTTATCTGTATTCGGTTGCTCTTTATGAGTAATTCTATTACAGTAATGAACGATATAATCTCAAGTTGAACTAGCATTTATAATGTTAACATTTGGTCGAGCAGACTCCAATGCTTCATCATTTTCAGCGAAAGATCGTGAGTCAGAACAGTTATTGAGATAGTCGCCCCCTTACTTATAAATATAAAATATTACTAATACACTTCAACCATCTGACTCTACGTCCGGGACTATTAATAGATTTAGATTCTAAAGTGTACCATTACCTATTGGGGTGGTATTTATAAATACGTGACTAGTTGAAGTGAATCAATCTAAAAATGAAACCAGGAATAGAAAAGTTTTACAGTTAAAATCAAAGTCAAATTTGTTTATTTAAAGTATAAACTATTTTTTAAAAGTAATAATGATTAATTTGAAGTTGGTTTTGTTTAAAGAAATATAAAGCTATTAGTACACAGTTTCTTAGAAACTTTATAAAAATCAATACCAGAAGCGAATTGATTGGTAATCTATATCGAGGAAGCTCTTTGGCATGTAACTTTAATTAGTTCATAGGTAGACTATCGTTATATTACTGTAATATCTTATGTAATTTATACAATTAATCTTTTTATACATCTCTTGCGGAAACAAAAACTGTCCATACGTCTAGGTAGGTACAAGATGTAAGTTAACACTAGGTCTTTAATGAAAAGTTTTTATAAAGCGCTCAAGATTATCACCGTTCCAGCAGGAAATATTTAGTTTTTTAACCGACGAAAAAAAAACGGAGGAGGTTCTCAATTCGACACGTATATATATATATATTTTTTTTTTTATTTATGACCACGCATAACTTTTTACAGAGTGGTTTGATTTTGATAATTCTTTTTTTATTAGAAAGGGCATACTTCCAAGGTGGTCCCATTGTCACCATGTTAGGGTCTGATGATGATATCCTGGGGAAATTAAAGGAACTCTTCGAATTTTGGAGGCACGCTTACAGCGATTTCGGTTTTTGTCTCGGTATCGGTAGCTTTTTGGCTACTAGTGCCGCATAATATACTATGACAGTATAGTACAAGTACGTTACGTGGCGATAAATCACTAAAAAGTAAGAAATAAAAATTTTTAACAAAAAATAGAACCGACTCAAATCGCACTAAAAATTAAAAAATAACTGTGTCATTTAGTTGCTTTAATTTACTTAAGCATATCTAGGAGTCGGTGCCAGTCAAGGTTTCTACTTTAAGGACGTTACCTAGAACCCACAAACTGCTTTACTACGTAAAATAAATGGTCCTTAAACTTGGCTGGCACCGACTTCATAGATATGCTTAAGTAAATTAAAGCAACTAAATGACACAGTTATTTTTTACTTTTTAGTGCGATTTGAGTCGGTTCTATTTTTTGTTAAAAATTTTTTTATACGAAATTGAAATTAAATACAAAAATTGCCTATTTTAAATTAATAAAGATATATTGGTGGTAAAGTTTATGCTTTATTTGCCTTAACAAATAAAGTGCGAAAGTTTAGCATAAAGTTTTTAATGAGACGACACGATAAAAATGCTGTATTTACGAGTAGGTACCTATCCTCTTCAGCCTGCCTCGTTGGTCTGCTCTAGTGTTTAGCTTATGTGGCTTCGATCACGAGGTCCTGGGTTCGATTCCTGGGTCGGGTCACGGAATAATTTGGAACTTTTTCGTTTTCCTATGAAGTGTTCAGTACATTCCAAGCTCGGAGTCTGGAAGTTGGTGGTGATACACCCCCCTGCCTCGGTGAGCACGTTACTTAAGCCATCAGTCCCGGTCACTACCATCAACATCTGATGGTGATCGTTAATAAATGAAACATTATCACCCTAAGCCCGCCAACCCGCATTGGAGCAGCGTGGTGGGTGTACGCTCCATATCCCCTGTCCTATAAGGAGGTAGGCCTGGCCCTGTAGTGGGCCTTTAATAGGCTGATAATGATGATGATGATGATGACGAATATTTTGGGATGACAAAAGAAAATTTGGATTTAATTGTGTAGTCAATAGTTAGAACCACATAAAACTAAAGTCTATAAGCTTTTACAGGTTTAGTTAAAGTTATATAGTATATGTACATTTATTTATGAACCGTCGTGTTCTGCTATGAAGTGCACTTAAATGTTAATTCACAACGTTGACCGAAAGTAAGGTTTTGAATAGCTGCTTCATTGTGAAGCAACTGATTACGAAATATTTATAATCCCGATACTCTATTAAAGTAATATAATTTAGAAAGGATTTAAATCGGTCGATCCATTCAATTAGAAAGGATCAATCTTCTTTTCTAATTTATATTGCTGCTAACTAAGAAGTCGGTGCCTCTATTTAATCAGTGTTCCTTATTTTGTCAATTTTTTCTCTCTTTTAAGTAATTCTAAATAAATAATGTAAACCCAATTCAGAAGTCGGTAGTGTTACTCCACTTTGTTCCGCGTCTAAGAAAGTAAGACAACTGTTATTGGGCCAAACGCTAATATGTCTTCAGATTAAGAGGCCTTGCAAGTTTGAGCTTTATTTTTCTTCTAAAAAATTAAAAAAAAATCTCAATAACAATTCATATCCCAGAGTTGAAAAGTTGGTTACACCCCCATGCCTCGATGAGCACGCAAAACTGTTGACGCCGGTCATTATGATTAACATTTGATATTATCTCTAAAGATTCAAACTCGGGTATTTACTTCCTAATATCCTACAAGAAAGAACGCCAGTTATTGTGCACCTATAAAAATAAGCAGATCCGATTATATTCCTTGAATGGGAAAACCTACCACCAGACAAACGCAACGCTTGTTAAACGCAAGACACAAGTTAACGCAACCCATAACGCATTAATGTCGTTTAACACGAACACCAAGGTATGAATAGCAACCAATACAAGCATTGCGCAACTCTGTAGATGCACTCTGTAATTTCTCACGCTGCTTAATCTTACACTCGTCCACACTGATTATATTGAGATGATAAATCACGTTATGAATAATTATATTCCTTGAATGTTACCAACGGGAAGACCTACCACCAGACAAACGCAACGCTCGTTAAATGCAAGAAGCAAATTTCAACGCAACCGTTAACGCATTAATGTCGTTTAACACGTAGATATTCGTACGAACACCAAGGTATGAATAGCGACCAATACAAGCATTGCGCAACGCTGTAGATGCCGTCAGAAATTTCTCACGCTGCTTAATCTTACCCTCGTACACACTGGCTGCATTGAGATGATAAATCACGTAATGTATGATAAATTCCTGGAATGTTACCAACGGGAAGACCTACCACCAGACAAACGCAACACTTGTTAAACGCAAGAAGCAAATTACAACGCAACCGTTAACGCATTAATGTCGTTTAACACGTAGATATTCGTACGAACACGAAGGTATGAATAGTGACCAATACAAGCATTGCGCAACTCTGTAGATGCACTCTGTAATTTCTCACGCTGCTTAATCTTACACTCGTACACACTGGCTGTATTGAGATGATAAATCACGTAATGATTATGCGTAATTACTTTTTCTTTGTGACAAGTTGTTCTTGTCTGCGATCTCACTTTAAGTGACGATGCATTCTCAGATAGATCGATCTATCTATGTATCTGTCAATTGCCTTGTTGGTACATTGGGTAATCTGTATAGATTATGGTACTAAGTACAGTTATGGTACTAAGTTCTGGGTTCAAATCAATTCAAATTCGCACTGTTGAACACTTTTGAAATGTCAAGTTCGTAGTTACTCTATTACCGGTAGATAGATCTTACTCAGTAGAGCCGAGAAAAAAGTTTGTAATTACTTTTTTCAAATAATTGTCATTCACAATTTAAGGTCTCGGGTCGGGCTACAAATTATTAGGTTTTCTTTGTTCCCAAAATTTGTCTAATTATTAGCCTATTCAATACTATTTCTAAATTTCAGTCCAGAGTTGGAATAAGTAATATGTCTATAATTTTTCTATTGACTAATGTTTCCGTCAATATACGCAAAGCTCAGCAAAAACTGCCGGTCGTAGAGTGCGCTACAAATAGTCAAACTTGTCTTTTCAAAATTTTTATATGTGCTTGTGTCTACTTTGAATTTGAATATTGAAAAAAAATATATTCAATATCGCTGTTATTCAAAAAATGTAAATTAGCGCCAATCAAATACCGCTTATCGCAGCGCGTCATCAATAACGCATGACGTAGGCGTCACTATCGATATCTATGTAGGTAATAATTTAAAGAATTCGGATTATAATCGGATCCTCCTTTTGAGGAAATGATTGTTTTCTTATATCTCGATTGCTTTTATCGCGAAATTCCAATAGTCTTATTCATGATTGCGAAATAACCACATTCCATCGTGACATTGTAATACGTTGATACATCCATCTATCCGAAAAATATTAGAGAACACGGTATTATATTCAAATATTGTTGCAGATGATTAAATATATCTAGCAGGGACACAGCTCTTTTTCCGATAAAATATGTGTAGAGATAGGTTATTATTTATTTAAAATTGAATGTTTTGTTTCATTGTGTTAGGTAGCTGGTTAGGTGCTTTTACTAAAAATTTGATGACCTCCGTGGCGCAGTGATATGCGCGGTGGATTTATAAGACGGAGGTCCTGGGTTCGATTCCCGGCAGGGCAGATTGAGATTTTTCTTAATTTGTCTTGGTCTGGCTGGTGGGAGGCTTTCGCCGTGGCTAGTTACCATCCTACCGACAAAGACGTATCGCCAAGCGATTTAGCGTTCCGGTACGATGTCGTGTAGAAATCGAAAGGGTGGATTTTCGTCCCACTCCTAACAAGTTAGCCCGCTTCCATCTTAGACTGCATCATCACTTAACATCAGGTGTGATAGCAGTCAAAGGCCAACTTGTAGTGGATTAAAAAAAAAATTACTTCACCTGCATGCATCACAGGATATGCAAGGAACATGCTCTACAGTGTCCTATGCTTGTTAACCTGAGGCATAATTGCTATTTAATTTTACTGACAACCGTACCCTTTCTATTGGGACACTGCAGTGCTAGGGGCTTGCGTTTGTGTTGTGTACGTTTTGAAACACATAGAAATTTTCAAGGTATTAAAATATTTTTTCACTGGATTTCCTCTACAATTCATTAAGTAAATATGCGTTAGTCATACTTATAAGTATCTAATATCATTACTATCTGATTCAGCCAAATCCAATAGGCTTTAAGTCTTATCTTTGTTGTAGGTACAGTGTACTTATACTTCAGGTTAATTAAACTTTGTTGAGTTACAATTTTCCCACTTGACATAGTTAACGATAACACACAAGAGAATTTCATTTATTGATATTCATTATTACAACATGCATAGCAATAAATTAATAATATTCGTAGTCCAACAAAATAACAATATTTTTGCAGACGAAAGTAATTTTTAGAGCACTTTTTGAGCTTAAATGCCACATCGTTTGAATTTGTTATAATATTCCTTCCTCTTCAAGTATATTAAAAGCTTTTGTAGGCGCTAAGTTTGTCAATACTAACGAAATTTGTAATTAAAATACGCAACGGAAATAAACACAGATTTTCATTTTGTATTTATATTCCTAATAATATTTAACGCTGGTGTATTTTATAGTTAGTAAAACAAAGAAGCAGCTTAATTAGTAATGTATTTTTTTTACATAAAACATATGAAAAACGGTGTTATCGCGTCAATAAGGAGATATTACATGATTGTTAAGATGGAAATTCATTAAAAAAATATGAATAAAAACTTTTTCTATTTTTGTAACATTTGAAAAATTCTCGTCATTCCAAAATTGCGGGATGGTTGAAATAATCCCGAGATCAAATTCCATTTATTAACAAAGTCTTCGACATAATTTAATGAATGAATCAATCATTTTTATCAACAAACCGCAGCATCAATGCTAAGTCGGGACTTCTGAGAATAATGACTTGAGTAATGTGAATTGCTAAGACGTGTTATAACTTCCATTCATTTTATTTAATTATACTCGTAGCATGAATGAGAACTCGACCCCTCTTATCACTTAGTCGAACGGTCGCTGTACTAGCAATCCGTATTAAAGTTTTGCAACACCACTTATCATAGTACCTATACAATAAACATTATCTAAACAAGAATATGCTGAAAATTTTTGAGATATTGTGAAATAGATCACACTACTCGTTTCATTAAATTACACTTTATGAAGCCTCAATAGCTACACGGTTAAGGGACTCAATACCAAGAGGTCATAGGTATGTTGGTAATTATATTGTAATACCCACTCCTAACACTTTTTAAGCCTTGCGGATAGATATTGCTGACAATATGAATTTAAGTTAGGTAAGTACATATTTGCATTTATGTACATCCAATCTAGGTTGTAATATATATTACATATAATATATATATCGGCGGAGTAGTATCATGACAGCCACTCGGCCAAGTTCGGTGGTGACGGGTACGTCCGATCGATGCCGATATAAGGCAGCGGTCTGGAGAGACTAGGCTGATTCTCTTCGTGGCGTTTACTGCGACCACATCTCTCAGTCGTAACTCAGATCACGCCAGATTTATTAATCATTATTATTGATAGCTCAATTAGTTAATATTTTATTGAATTGGTTATTATTGGTCATCGTTGTGATTATTCCTTAGTTAATTTGTCGGATTATTGATCATTGATTGATTGGTTGTTGTAGCAAACAAATATCCCTAAATTTGGATGGTCAGGGAGAATAACTTGAACAGAGGAGGTGAGTGTTGACGGCCGTCACTAAGAGATCTCTTTTAAACCTACACCCGTGTCACAAGTCTCGGGCTCTGTTCGAAGTTGTTCTCTCTGCCACGTTCGGAGTTATTCTGTGTTTCTCAATTTGAATATGATTCCAGTCTTTGTACCTGCGTCGAAAAGATGTCGCCGCCATCCGACATATATTACATATAATATATATTACATATAATATATATTACAACCTATATAATATATAAAGTCTATAGGTAAAAATAGGTTAACTTATTAACCGACGAAAAAAAACGAAGGAGGTTCTCAATTCGACACGTATAATATATTTTTTTTATGTATGACCACGCATAAATTTTGTACAGAGTTGTCCAATTTTGATAGTTCTTTTTTATTAGAAAGGGTACAATTTCAAGATGGTCCCATTGTCATCATGTTAGGATCTGATGATGATATCCTGGGAAAGGGAAAATTGACGGAACTCTTCAAATTTTATAGGCACACTTGGAGCGATTTCGGTTTTTGTGTAAGTATCGGTAGCTTTTTGGCTACAAGTGCCGTATAATACGAGTACTATGACAGTATAGTAATACTATGACAGTACGAGTACGTTACATGGTGATAAATCACTAAAAAGTAAGAAATAAATATTTTTAACAAAAACGCAGTAAAAAGTAAAAATAACTCTTTTAATTAAAGCAACTAAATGACACAGTTATTTTTACTTTTTACTTTTTTGAGTCGATTCTATTTTTCGTTAAAATTTTTTATTCAATAACAATAATTATACCTGCTAAAGTTTTCTGTGCCGAAGCTCGTACGAGGGAATGCAATGCTTATATCCACCGTATAGTAGATTTGCTGTGTACCGATCTGAAGAGGGTTGCCAGAGTATTTACAGTAATAAAAAGCCTAAACATATTTCTAGCATGTCCTGAAAAACATTGCCCTTTTATAGGTAAAGCTTTTTCACTGACCATCATGTAGGCTATCTGCTTAATTTGTTTATCATTTATTATTAAACTATATCTTCTGCGCTGGCCCTTATTGTTGTGGTTGGTCGTGGCGTAGTTTTTTAACCGACGAAAAAAAACGGAGGAGGTTCTCAATTCGACACGTATATTTTTTTTTTTTTTTATATGTATGACCACGCATAACTTTTTACAGTGTGGTCCGATTTTGATAATTCTTTTTTTATTAGAAAGGGCATACATCCAAGTTGGTCCCATTGTCCGCATGTTAGGATCTGATGACGATATCCTGGGGAAATTGAAGGAACTCTTCAAATTTTGGAGGCACGCTTACAGCGATTTCGGTTTTTGTCTCGGTATCAGTAGCTTTTTGGCCACTAGTGCCGTATAATATACTATGACAGTATAACACGAGTACGTTACGTGGCGATAAATCACTAAAAAGTAAGAAATAAAATTTTTTAACAAAAAATAGAACCGACTGAAAGCGCACTAAAAAGTAAAAAATAACTGTGTCATTTAGTTGCTTTAATTTACTTAAGCATATCTAGGAGTCGGTGCCAGCCAAGGTTTCTACTTTCAAGGACGTTACCTAGAACCCACAAACTTCTTTACTACGTAAAATAAATGTTCCTTAAACTTGCTGGCACCGACTTCATAGATATGCTTAAGTAAATTAAAGCAACTAAATGACACAGTTATTTTTTACTTTTTAGTGCGTTTTGAGTCGGTTCTATTTTTATTTAAAAATATTTATTATTGAACGCGTTCACACCGACACTGGTGGTGACAGTGTATGTTAAGTAGGGCGAAAATATTAGTCACGTGGATGTAATCATTGCGTGTTACCTTCATGTTACGGTGCAGGGGCAACGGGTGGGATGTTATTGATTCTATTAGAAATAAAGTTGTAAAATGTTGCCCTGCCCTATATCAGTCTCACATGCCTAGCTTTGTGGATATCGCTCCTTAATATATATGTGCTTACCTACCCAATATGTCCTAAAATATTGAAAAACAAAAATATTTATTTTGCTGATTTCCGCGAAACCCAGATTCAACAAATAAAATAATGCACATTTCACTCTGAAATCGGAACGTCCTTGCGAATTTAATTCTCAATTTTGTAATTTATTTTAGATTTCTGAGTTTATATTCTAATCTAATATACTATTTTATAGTCTAATCTAATAAACTCAGAAATCTAAAATATGTGATATTATAACTATGCTAATTCTGCATCCTTATTTACTTCATAATCATTAGAATATAATCATTAAAATATTATGTTTTGTGGGCGGAGCAAAGCTTACCTATTTGTACTCGTACGTATATTTACGTAGTACGAGTCGATTTAAGTATTGAATGTTGTATTAAAAGCATTTAAAATTGTAGGTAGATAATCATATAATTTCAGAAAATTTCAAAATTTTGTTAAATTTTAAGTTCTGCATGAGTCTTTATTATAAGAATCATAAAAGATTGTCAAGCAAAATAATACCACTTTGGAATTGACCTACGTACGCACGAAATACGCATATCTAACCTGAGTATGGTTTAGGATCCAGTCCTATCGGGGCCAGGTCTCATGTTTATGGCTACTTTTTATTATAAGTGAACATAAAAAGGCACAGTATTAGTATTTAATTCATTGTAATTGTCGCTCTACCAATTATAATTTATGTAAATTTTGAGGGCGGAGCATATTCAAACAAATTTGCATATAATAGATGCAGGTGTTGACAGGTTAGAGCAATTAAAAATGTATTTCATATAGCTATTTAAACGATCTTTTCAAAATTACAATTAAATCTTAAGCAAAATGATCAAGCGTAAGATCAAGCTATGTTATTTGATAACTACGCACGAAATACGCACAACCTAGAAATGTGGTATGGGATAACAGGCCTTAATCCTTACAGTTTAGGGTTGTGTTTGTATATGGGTGAATGTAAAAAAGTGCGCTGTTTGGACGTGTTGGCGACAATCAGGCTGCGTGGGCACTATCTGCCGGCGAGGTCGCGCCGCTCACCCTGCTATCGCGGCCATGCTCCGCGCGCCTCGTTAACTCTATTAATAATTCATCTCATATCTCACCCTATTGTTCTGTGGAATAGTTTTCCACTACGCAAATATCTGTTTATCGTTTTGCGATATTTGCGAATGGAAAAACAGATTTTATTCATTGAATACTAAGTTATAATCGCAATTATGTTTACGAGTACATATTTATAAGCCAAAGTCAAAAATCATTTATTTCAAAATGGTTAGTTAGGTAGTTAACAAGACAGGGATAGGTCAAAAATATCCTAAATCGATGTACTTGTATGAAAGGTTTAATGACATTGGAAGAAGCAACTCCTATGGGGATGAGGCGAGATGGTATATATGTAATAGTTTACTAGCATTTTTGAAACTTCATACGAAACTATTATTTCAAAGTAATGTAAAGTCGGGAATGTAAAAATAAAGCTTTAAGTGTTCTAAACGCGCCTTGGTCCTCGGTATAGAGATAAATATATTGGGTACTGTAACATAATATAGTTATCAATTAATATGTTTTAATCTTTTTAATCATCGATATATCAATACTAATTATATGTCGATGGTCTTAATACATATTATTATGTAAGGGAGATTACTTGGACATTAATAGGTATAATTAAAATTTTAAATTTTTTGTTTCAAAAAAGGAGTCTATCTCAGTTTATATTTCTCCTTTTAAAAAATAGATACAATTATAGTCGACGCATTTTAAACTAAATGGCAGTCGTCGAGCAGTAAATGTCACTGACATGATAATATAGTTCATTAAACGCTCAAGTCAGTTTTGGATATTCTATTTAGCAAAATTAAAACGTCTGATACTCTGGTAGTGAATTTTAGACACGATTGACTGTAAATCCTCGATTCGATAAGTTGCTTACCAACGTTATTTATTACTACGACCGGCAGACCTGACGACTCAGTTTAAAATGCGTCGAATATAGTTTATTTGTATGGTAAATACTGAAAACAATGGCCCACCTAATGCTAAGTGAAAAACTATTGGCTATAATAGAGCAACATCTTACAGAACTTGGTATCAATCGAGGACCTTATCGGATTTGAGTAGATACAGGTACAGCTATTGAAACTCCGAATTTGTTTTATATACTTTGCACCTAGACGTCATTCCAAAAACAGTAAGGCCAACGACCTGCAGTTCAAGGCATATTGTGATGAACTTTACCGTTTTGTTTTATTTATAATTGAAAAATATGAGTCAACATTTCAATTACTCGGTTGTCCTTTTAATCTGTGCGTGGGACATTTATAAAGTATCACATTTATTCTTATTACAACGCTAACAAGATAATATACTCGTATAACCACAAAAAAACATCTGCAGGATGTTTCATTACACATTATGACTTTAGTGATCTCAATCAATCGAATCAATCTGGAATGCTCTTCAGAGGTCGATTTTTCCTTATTCCTACAACTTGGGTACCTATCTTTAAGACAAGGCTGAATATGCATTTTTTTGAGCAAACTCGTTCAACCTTAGAACACAATCATCTACACTTCATTAGATAAGATCGTGGTCCAGCTCGAGCTTATTTCATATTAATAAAATTATTATTATAAAAACAAAAATCCCGACTGCTTAGAAGTTATGAACTGTAAAGAGAAAAACAAGGATCACTATATCTATATAAAATTCTAAATACTTTATGGTGCTGCAGGCGGGGACAAAATAGTTTAACCTGCTTTCAATCCCAGGTAATAAACTATTTTGTCCACACCTGCAGCACCATAAAGTATTTAGAATTTTATATAGATATAGTGATCCTTGTTTTTCTCTTTACAGTTCATAAGTTCTGTTGGGGTTTTTGTTTTTATAACAATAATTTTATTTGAGATTTTTTAGTTTTAATTTGTGGTATAGCAATGAGACGGTACACTCAGTTTACTTTTTGACATTGCTTGTTAAAACAGTAATGTAAATATGATATGATATTTATATTTTTTAAAGGTCTTTTTACGACCTTTCATTTGATACCCATGTTGTTAGGATAAAAGAAAAAATGCACACGTCCCCCCTTTTTTCCCCCATTAACAGCCGCCATTTTGAAAATTTATATAGCCTATGTGACTACCACAATTTCAACAAATTCAACGACACCTCACATGTCAAAATCCGTTCAGCCGTTTAGGCTGTAGCGCGTGCCGAAGAAATGGGCATACATACATACATGCATACATACGCTCGAAAAACATAACCCTCCTTCTGACGCAGTCGGGTAAAAACAAAATCAATCATCTCACAATACACAGTACAGTACAGTTGTCATATAAGGAGTTTCGTTTTAGAGTTTATATCAGAACACATCTCACAACCAAGTTCATAATTTTATTGTTAATTATTTCTTGGCATTATTTTCAAAATTTTTATACAACTTAAAATTCCAAAGAAACACAATTAAACTTTATAAAAAAATCCTTCCCCTGTACAATCTACATACTAGTCAGTGTCACTTGTAGCCAATGTTGGCGTCAGCACTGGGCCGCCAGCTCTGACAGAATAGAGCGCCCGTCTGTCTTTCAAGCTAGTGAAACTGGCGTAACAGGGACGCCAGGCCAGCCCACTAGCCTCGTATAAACGATGCTTAATGTAAATACACGTTTATAAAGGCAGTGCCAAGTATGCCATTTGCAGTTTTTCGTAGAATCGATTGTTTTCTGTTTATCTGTGTAGTTTCTGGATATATTGTTTTGCGATGATTTTTATAAATAGTTATCCGCTTAGGTATATGTAGCTAAAAATTTGGTTAAATATAAGTTCTAAAATTTTGTGTGAAATCTAGTCGCCAGAAGGCTCGCTTTGTATGTGTCTGGCTAAAATGTCGATGCGTTTTAGTCTTATTAGTAGGAATTTGTTATAACAATGATCCGTATGTAAGGTTTGTACCCTTTTTAATTTTTTAGGTCAGAAGGTATGTTAGATCGGACGCCTACAGGCTAAACATCTTGGTGTTTCAACTAATCTCGTAATAATAATAATAAGTAATTACTGTTCCACATGACGATAATCTGGTGAAAGCTGAAAAGGAAAAAGTACCAAAATACTTAAACCTTGCTCATGAGATTACCGCCATGTGGAATGTTGATTCAACGATGATTGTTCCTATAGTCGTTTCAGTCAATGGTCTTATAGCGAAAAGCTTTGACCAACATCTTTCGCATAGTTGTTGGATCAAAATACATCGGTCGGTCGGTCGGATACAGGCGGTTATTCTTGAAACGGCGCGTATTGTGAGGAGGTTCCTCACTCTGGAGCCCTAACCACCGGTTGCTTGGACGCCCGGGCCCCGCAGCAGGCGGATTGGATTTTTTTATAAATTTTTAAAAGTGTTTTTTATAATTGTTTTATAAGCATTGTTGAAAATTTAAGAAAAATTGTAAATAAATAAATGATAGATTAAAATATATATATATATAATAAGTACTTACTTTCATAAAATAAATATTTAGGGATACAATTTTATTTTCTTTGAACTGTACTCTAATAACCTAAAACGTAAAATATACCTTAATTAATGTCAATCCACACTACATCATCACATGTTATTAGATTAGTTTTAGCGGTTCGCTAACCTGTTATAATTAAAAAGAATTCTTACACTTATTTAAACAAATAAAACGAGTTAATCAAAGAAATTGTGGTCACTATCAAATCGAATGTATGCATGTCGAAAGCTTCCGGCTTCTGTAGTTACGTTAAACTTGTCTTCGATAATAATCGGCATCGACGACTGGTAAGCTCCGCTTCACATTGAATTTTTAAAATATCTTGTTTCAATATCGACTTGGATGTTTTTTTTTATCTTATAACGAGATTAATACAAATTGACTTGACTTATTCATAATTTATTATCGTTAATAAATAATTTTGTGGTGTGCATTGATTTTGGTTTTCCTTCTTTTTATTATTTTGTCAAATAAATATAATATACTCTATTAATGATGATAGTTTTATTAAAGCCTGTGCGAATTTTGTTAGAAAAGTATTAATTTATTTTCTTGTCTAGTCACTTGACCTAGGAGTAGAAGTTTTTTTTTGTTTTTTTTTTACGTTAGAATGTTTTTTCAGTCGGGAGACTTGTGTCAATAGCCGGTTTGTTGATACGACACTAGTCCAACGGGGATTAAACCCTAAATTATATCGTAATTGAGTCCTTTTAATTAGGTACTTTCTTATTATTTTCAGATTGGCTCAATATAACCTAATCTGGATCTAGTTGAAGTTAGTGTTTCAGACTTTCATGAATCAATTTTATTTTATAGCGGGGTTATAATTTTTAGGTAAGATACAACACATTCTACACATTTCTAACACGCACTTATACAGGTATAAATTCTAAAATATTCTTATTTGAACTATTCTTATTGAATTTACCGACTTCATAAAGGTGTATTAGAATTTAAACTATGGCGAATGTTATCCATATTATTAAAAATATAACGGCTGAAACTCACGTCACAGTTGTCGAAGTATGCCCGACTAGTTTTGAACTCATACGGGGTCCTTAGTCATGAGCTTGCTTGTTCCGGTAACACGGCGCGAAGCAATAGGTTTGCTGATAATGGACCTCGTATGGGTTCGAAACTAGTCGGGCATACCCCGACAGCCGTGACGTGAGTTTCAGCTGTTATATTTTTATGTAATAATATTCATAAAGGTGGTTTATTTTTCAGCAGTCTCTCAGATACGCTTACATTTATAATTATGCTATTAGATATTTTCTTACCATACCTTTAAATCGATACGTGGATAGTACAAACGATGTTATATTTCGTTTTAAGTAATGTATATAATTGTTTAGTTGATTTTTTTCAAGTTTTTTTTGGTAAACGTGTTTTAAAAAGTAGTGTGAACATAGCCCTACATACGTACCTACAATGTAACTGCAGTAGATATTCTTGTGTTTACGGTGTGGGCTAATGGACATGTTGTGTTCGGTTGTTATTTCAATTAGATACCACCATAATGACCTGTTCTCATTGTTCCACAGAAAAATATTTGATGCTAATAGGAGTACCTAGCGGATCATTGCCTATTTGGTTTAGGCATGCCTGGTTTTTGGATTACAATTATTTTTGACTGTTTCGTATGAATCCTTTATATATTCTGATTTTTATAGAGGATTGTTGTTGCACTTCCCCATACAATCCATGTTATCCCATAAAATGTGGGATTAATTATATGTTTTTGTAGAAAAGTTGTTTAATAACTTACAATTTATCTTCGTTATAAAAATACGTGTATTATTTGTTTAACTCTAGAAAGCTCATATCCGATACGGACTTCTACCTATAATATTTAACTGCAAAACTTTTTTGTTGCCAGGGTAGGGTACGGTCAGTTTTTCAAAGAAAATTACGGAATAAATCAATTATTCATTCATAAATAATTCATTACATCAAGACTCTTATAACTAAAATACTGTTCATAAATAATAAGTACTTACTGCATATTTCTCATGATATGTTAACATTAACTTGGTATAACTGAAGTACATTCCAGTGTGACTGCCATGCTCTGAAGATTTTCGTCACCTCGTACTTACGAAATACTTACCTTAATGGATATGTTGTGTTTGAGAGCTGTTAATACAATTAGATACCAATAATCTACTCATTTTTCTACTTAACAGGTTTTATTGTTTTCTTTATTTTTGAGAAAAAATGCGCAAGTATTTTTAATTGAAGAAAAAATTTTGGAGATAATAATAGGTATCATCAGTGAAACTTTGCTAACTTCAATTGAAGTTAGTTAAAAATATCTTCAATGGAAAACTTTTATTTACAAAGAGTTTTGACTACTTATCGATATTCGCTCAATGATTTATACTGGATTGGCATATTTGTTTAACAGTATCTACATAATAAATCTAAGTTTGATTTATTTTGCCAACACCATATAAGCCTACTTAAAATAAATAAAAAAAAATTGTTTGATAGTTTATATAGCAGGAGGTAATATTTTCCGTTTACAAAATTTTATTAAGGTAAGGTGTAATGTAAACCGCATATATAAGCATTTTTAAAACAACGTGTTAGTACAAAAACTCTAGACAAAGGTTTTAATTCGGTATGAATAACCCACTAGCAGCTCTAAATATATCGCAGATAACAAAAGCTAATTATTACGGGTTTTCCTTCAATATTTGTTCAAGATAATTCACAGAAGCAAGAGATAATCGTTATGTTAATGATCCTATCTAACATTTATTTATTTAACCAACATTAAGACTAACTTCGCAATGTTTACAGTTGGGGCGAAAACCGATGTTATTTTTTTAAAAATAATTAAGAAAATAAAACGAAACAGGAAATATGTTCTGCTATGGACTTTTCTTAATTTGTTTATGTTTGGTTATATTTTAGAAGTCTAGTGTATGCAATCTTAGTATACGCGGTTACCTCCTCAGGTTTGACGACTCTTTCTCTTAGATGCAGATTTGTATACCTGTGTACCTTGCCGCGATGAAACTCACAACATAACAAAACTTAGCTGTCTGTCTGTTTACACTGCATTGCGTCTTTACATCAAGTGAGAGCGCTAACCAGGATGTGGAGTTAAATCGGACTATGGGATTCAGTTACGTCAATAATATTTTTTCGAAGTTTAAGGCTTTATAACCTGGATACCGTTATTACCCAACAAACGATCGCATTTCGCTGTTAAACAATGTCAAAAATGTGCTTCTCGTGCGTCACTACATTGTGATAGTATGCGCTTGCATGATTTCGATTTATTACGAAACGAAGGAGGAAACGGCGACACGGAACTGCACCCCGACACCGAGAACTCGCCCTTACGGATCGACGAACTCGCCGAGAAAAAAACCCGATCTTGTTTCGCCGCTGGTGTACAGTTAGGTGAAGCATTAAGTAATCTGAGCCGAGAGCATGGAGATAATGTTGCGCACGCGTGAAATATATCCAAGAATTTTTATTGCGACCGCGTTTCGCTGGGACTGGTATGCGTTCGCTACGGAGTCTCTGCCGAGTGGTTTGCCTTACGGCGACCTTGCGTAGCCTTCGCACCGTTGCTATGAAAGTGGGATTCTTTGTCGCGTACACACGACACGAGAGACTTCTTGTAGAACCACGCTTGAAGCGGCTTTCTAAATCCGTCAATCCGAGATGTATATGCAGATGACGTGGGCAATAAAATTATATTAACAGTTATCTAACGCAGCGCACTCAGCAGGTTTGCCTGAATAATTTGTTTACGTTTATTAATCTAATCGTTGTTTACGAGCCACCTGCAATTGCTTTGCGTTCCCACAATGTTTAATATTTATTTACCGGTCGGATTTAGTGGACAAATAACAGGTAATCTCGTGCACTTTATTCATAAGGCTCTGTTATAATTAATTATGGGTTGCTTAATCTTACTAGTGTTTGTGTTTCTTTTATGGTTTTAATGTTAATTTAAAAACGTAATGGGCTATATTACACTAATACATTATAATTAATACGTATGGTTATAACAGATTTAGCTTTTAATAATAAAAAATACAATAACAATAAAACGTATAAACAAATAATTAAATTTTAATAGAACGTGGTAAGCAACACGTCGCAATGAAATACCAATATTGAAAAGTGTCGTAAAAAAGTTATAAAAACGAATTAAAAAATCTAATTTAACCGAATCGTAAAAAGGTACGTAAACGCAGTAAGTATATAACCTATGAGAAAGTAGACAATTACACTACTATATATACAGTTTACAGAAGTAGCTTATTCTTTGAATTTAAGTTTGATATCTGGTGGTGGTTTAGGTGCATGGAAATGCTGGAGGACCTAGCTTCAATCCTAAAATAACGATTTATTTTTGTGTTTGGAACCATTCGTTTCAATGATTTTTAATTCTTTACAGAGGTAGCAATGTAATAAAAAATTTAATTAATTCTTCGTTATTGAACATAGTAGAGTCAAAATCTCCTGACGATGGTTGTGTTTCGGAGTGAATTTTATGGTAGACACAAAATTGTCTTGATCTTTTTTATTATTTACTACGAGTTAGTCCTTGACTGCACTCCTGATGTTGTCTTGTTGTTGATGTTGATGTCCTCTAAGTTGCAAGAGGAATAACTTGTTAGGAGTAGGACGAAATTCACACCCCTTTCAGTTTCCACCCGTCATCGCGATTTTGTTGGTGTGTCAAATCATAAGGCATATAAATCAAATATTGAACTTTTTCAAGTCTAACAATTCTAATAAATTCTATAAATTAAAATATTTAATAGTTATCGTTATATTTAATTCTCTGTTTGAGCGTTGTATCATCTAGATAATTTTTTAAATTATGTAATACTTACTAGTCAAGTCTTTTTATAAAAAAAATATAAAAAAGTTTATCTTAATCCGTGATGTGCTGTTTCTAGTGACGTCACAAAAATGTGTAGATACGAGAGTTCTAAATTTATTTATGTAGGTACATATAACAATGATTTTGCTACTTAAGTCTAATTCTTTTACATCGGCTTTAGACACCAAAATACTTGATGAATAAATTAGGTTTGGTATTAATGTAATTATCTTAATCCGAAGAGAAAAGTTTAATACAATCATCTGTCAATACACGAATGACATATAAACTCAAACTTTATTTCAAACTAGAGGACGCCTGCGGTTTCCCGTTTGAGTTTCGGAATATAATATTTGACGACCTCCGTGGCGCAGTGGTATGCGCGGTGGATTTATAAGACGGAGGCCCTGGGTTCGATTCCCGGCGGGGCAGATTGAGATTTTTCTTAATTTGTCTAGGTCTGGCTTTCGCCATGGATAGTTACCACCCTACCGACAAAGATGTTCCGCCAGGCGATTTCGCGTTCCGGTACGATGTCGTGTAGAAACCGAAAGGGGTGTGGATTTCATCCTACTCCTAACAAGTTAGCCCGTTTCCATCTTAGATTGCATTATCACTTAATTTCAGGTGTGATAGCAGTCAAGGGCCAACTTGTAGTCGATAAAAAAAATAATGTGGCCTATGTGTTATTCTGATCTATATTATTGTGAAGTTTCATCAAAATAAATTCAATAGTTTTTGCGTGAACGAGTAACAACCATCCAACCATACACAGAAACTTTCGCTTTTTTAACGGCCAAAAAAAAACGGAGGAGGTTCTCAATTCGACACGTACATATATATTTTTTTTATGTATGACCACGCATAACTTTTTACAGAGTTGTCCGATTTTGATAATTCTTTTTTTATTAGAAAGGGCACACTTCCAAGGTGGTCCCATTGTCCTCATGTTAGGATCTAATAATGATATCCTGGGAAAATTGAAGGAACTCTTCAAATTTTATAGGCACACTTGCAGCGGTTTCAGTTTTAGTAAAAATATCTTTTGTGGCATTTGTAGCTTTTTGGCTACAAGTGCCGTAGAATATACCATGACAGTATAGTACGAGTACGTTACGTGGCGATAAATCACTAAAAAATAAGAAATAAAATTTTTTAACAAAAAATAGAACCGACAAAAAAGTAAAAAATAACTGTGTCATTTAGTTGCATATCTAGGAGTCGGTGCCAGCCAAGGTTTTTACTTTAAGGACATTACCTAGAACCCACAAACTGCTTTACTACGTTAAATAAATATTCCTTAAACTTGCTGGCACCGACTTCATAGATATGCTTAAGTAAATTAAAGCAACTAAATGATACAGTTATTTTTTACTTTTTAGTGCGTGTTGAGTCGGTTTTATTTTTTATTAAAAAAATTTATTAATATGATAGGCTTAATTTACTAGCACTTTTAAAACGCATGTTAACTATTATTCCAAAGTAATGGTTATAATATAAAGTCGGAAACTTAAAATTAAAGCTGTCTGTAGCTAGGTATCTGTTTTACTTTCTAAGAAAGATCTAGAATTGATTTAGATCTTATATGTAGAGATCCGTTTGACTTTATAATGATCTCTATCAGAGATCACAATAAAAAATATATTTTTCTGAAGTCGGCTAAAAAAGATGCATTGAAAGAAAAATATCTTTTTTGTTATAATTTTCTATTTTAATAGTCTTAATAAGAAGGTATTTTTATGATTATTTTAATCCGAGTAGATTATCGGATTATTATACAACGTCACATAATCTATAAGACTGCAGGGATATAGCGAATACTTCAAATATAATCCTTTGATTGTACTACATTTTGCTGATTGATTTCAGTCAATGAACAACTATTATAAATTACAAGATTATGACGTTACAACACTGATTAACGAATATAAACAATAGGGTTGTGTAATATTAGGTATAATAATATAAAAATCCTTTCTTTCCTATCCCCTCTCATATAAGGAGGGAGGCCTGGACCTGTAGTGGGCCATTAATAGACTGATAATGATGATGATGATCATTTCTTTAATAAACTAACAGAGCAGATAAATGTGGAAAGTATGAACGTTGTTCTTAATGTGGTTTTGTAAATAAACACCTATTTAAAAAAGATTCATAGTTAAAAAATATGGTTTTATTTTAAAATCTACTTACTACAATTATTTTGTTATTTAAAGTTTCATTTGTTTTACTTAAAATG
This sequence comes from Mycalesis mineus, assembly GCA_034621355.1. Lineage (NCBI taxonomy): Eukaryota > Metazoa > Arthropoda > Insecta > Lepidoptera > Nymphalidae > Mycalesis > Mycalesis mineus. The sequence goes on from CM067885.1 coordinate 7,766,569, forward strand.
AGATTACATTAAGAACAGATTTTGCGAGTAAAGGCTATTTGTTAAAAATGGTACATTTTTGAACTTTTCATGTAACCGGTTTTTTCTAATTATGGACCTTTTTTATGTTCCGCTAAATATGCCGGTGTGTGTATATAATTAGCAGAAGCCCATGATTTCCTTAGCGAGAAATATTTTTATACTAATAGTGGACAAACAAGCAAGGCAACCTACTTGGTTGTCTTAAATTAAGGGATCACCGCCGCCCATGAACATTTTTAACACCAGAGGAGTTTGAGATTACTTAAAATTAAATGATGATAATGAAAAATGAATGTCAATCTTATAAAAACTATCATTTCCAAGTAGGATTGATGACGGCTACAATGTGACGGGATCAGTCGTCAGTAATAAAAAAATAAAAACTAATTGAATTTTTGATCTATTAAACAAAATCAAAAACTAACCAAAAATATTTTGACAGCGCTATAAAGAAACTAGTCACGTTTTTCTTGCTACAAACAGTTATAATTGCTGTTTTTCACACGTGTGCCCTTTTACGATAGGGTAAAAAGTGATCGTGATTTAAATATTAACAAGAATTCCGCTCCCCGCTAATGAAACCTACCATACAAATTAAACAGCAATTTGGAGCAATCAAACCTTTATTTTCAACATTATAAGTGCTATATTATAATATTATAAATTGTAACTATGTTGTACTATTAGTATAAAACCAGTATTTTGTATATTAATCCCCTACCTACGAATCTTTTGATATTTATTATAGTAAATATTCATTACTATATTTTTTAACATCACTTAGGTTTCACAGATTAAAAAAGGAACAAAGAATAATAAATGATTTAGATTTAAGATAGAATGGGTCCCTAAGCATATGTGAATCAAGGTAAGAAAACGGGCAATGAAGAAGAAAAGAAAGAAATTAATGAGAGATGAAATTTATATTAAGTGCTAGCACATTTTAGGCTGATTCAAATAGTTATTAACTTCAGATGTTTATAGAGAATGCTAAATAGAGTTCAAAAGGCAGTCCACTCGACAAGGAATCCACAAGGATATACAAGAATTTTTTAACCTTACTTCTTCCTAACATGACAAACGCGAAGGTTTGTATATAGGTACAGATGTTTGGACGGATGTTTATTACTCTTTGATGCTAAAACTGAATTTTAATTTAATGCAATTCTACAATAATATAGCTATACTCGTACATCAGGATAACACCTATGTTTTAACCGACGAAAAAAAACTGAGGAGGTTCTCAATTCGACACGTGTATATATTATATTTTTATATATGACCACGCATAACTTTATACAGAGTTAGTTTATGATAATTCTTTTTTTATAAGAAAGGGCACACTTCCAAGACGGTGCCACACTCATCATGTTTGGATCTGATCATGATATCCTGGGAAAATTTAAGGAACTTTTCAAATTTTATTGGCACACTTGCAGCAATTTCGGTTTTTGTGTAAGTATCGGTAGCTTCTTGGCTACTGGTGCCGTATAATATACTATGAGAGTATAGCACGAGTAGGTTACGTGTCGATAAATCACTAAAAAGTAAGAAATAAATTTTTTTAACAAAAAATAGAATTGACTCAAAAACGCATTAAAAAATAAAAAATAACTGCGTCATTTACTTGCTTTAATTTACTTAAGCATATCAACGAGTCGGTGCCAGCCAAGGTTTCTACTTTAAAGACGTTACCTAGAACCCACAAATTGCTTTACTACGTTAAATAAATGTTCTTTAAACTTGGCTGGCACCGACTTCATAGATATACTTAAGTAAATTAAAGCGAGTAAATGTCGCAGTTATTTTTTACTTTTTATTGCGTTTTTGAGTCGGTTCTATTTTTTGTTATATTCCGAAATTCTCACGCGAACAGGAATAACACGAGTAAAAACGCGAGAATTCTAGAGTAAACCTTAAAATTAAAGAATTTTTATGCTTCTACATATATATATATATATAAAACAAATTGAAAATGAAGGTAGAAATCACTAGTCATTTTACATCTATTTTTTTAAATTAACTAGTTAATGACGAATTCATGACAATAAATTAGATTAGTAAGCTTAAAACTAATTATTATATTCAATATCTTTTAAATAAGATTTCTTAAAATAACAAAACATAATTTTAAATTTATTAGGCATAAAATGTGTTGCATTTTCTACCTTCATTTTTAATTTGTTTGTTGACGAGCATTCTCTTGGCTTTAGTCTAGGTTACCATATCTTCGATTATACAATGGGTGGTAATCTGCAGTGTAATTAATTTTATCAATGGTCTGCTAAATGGGTTCGAAGAATTCTTGAGGGCGTAAAATATTCCCATGTTGAAACAAAGCGAATTCTTTTGAATGCTTAGCTTGCCTTTTGCGATACCACCGCGGTGGTCTGTAGCTCATTTCGCGTATATATTTCAGTATTTTGAGCTGTTTTGTGGGGGATTGTCTTGTGCTTTGCTGATATGTTACTAAGGATCGACGTTTACGAGTATGTTAGTAGACATTTTTATTTTAAATTAGCTTACGCCGGCTTTTTTTCGACGCTTTCATTATGTTAATATCTTAAGTGTACACCCGTTAGGCTTTTCGCGTATTCATTCGTATTCGATTAGTGCAGTGGACTTAACTTTCAACTCTTTGTCTAACAGGAGTTAGGGATATAGGAATCTATTCTCTCATTTATTTATTTTCAAAAATTAAAAAATGTACAACAATTAAATATTATATAAACATTGTTACATTTTTGACGTGACAACGTCTTATAACTCGATAGAAAAAACATGACGTCATGCGTCGTTACCTCGCTTTGAGGCGTTCCATGTAAGGCTTGAAGTGCAAGCGAGACCGCGGCACGAGCGACAAAGAAGCCTTTGCGTTCGGCAGCGTTCGACATCCGTCTATTAAATATATTAATTTTAAATTAAAAATTAATATATTTATTATAAATTTAAAATATAAATTTATAAAATCAAAATCAATTATTTTATTAATTTAAATTAATATTTATAAAAATATACTTAAATTAAAAATTTTAATAACCAATTAAATGCTACCATTCCATCAGTATTTTCTTAAGACGATTGTCACGTTCAACTATCGTCAGTAAACCGACTTTACAGACAACCAATTTTTTTTTGATAGATATTCAAAAAAAGGCTATTTAAAAAAAATCTACCCCGGTTGCGAAGCTTTCAAATGCAGCCGGCAACCGGTGGTCAGGGATCCAGAAGCAGGAACCCGATCACAATGCACGCCGTTTCAAGGATTACTGCCTGTCCGTATCTTATGAAATTAAAAAGTTTAGTTTAGATTATTTTGTTGAAAAATTAATGGAATGAAATATTTATATAATAATATGTGATATGTGTGTGAATTGAATGTATATGTATTTTGGTTATTGTCTCCGGTGTATTACGTAAGTTTTTTTTTAATGCCTACAAGTTGGCCCTTGACTGCTATCACATTTGATGTTAAGTGATGATGCAATCTAAGATGAAATCTCCTTGTTAGGAGTAGGATGGAAATCCACACCCCTATCGGTTTCTACACGACATCGTACCGGAACGCTAAATCGCTTGGCGGTACGTCTTTGTCGGTAGGGTGGTAACTAGCCACGGCGAAAGCCTTCCACCAGCCAGACCAAGACAAATTAAGAGAAATCTCAATCTGCCACGCCGGGAATCGAACCTAGGACCTCCGCCTTATAAATCCACCGCGCATACCACTGCGCCACGGAGGTCGTCAAAGGTAAGTACTAACTTTATCTTAAAGTTTTGAAGCTTTGTCTATGGAACAATAGACAAAACAAACCCCGGAATTGTGTTAACAAAATTATAATGTCACCACTTGATTGTTAACTTGATGATGGTGCAAATTGTTTTATAATGTAAATACTTTGCTACCAGTCATAACAAAACGTTAACTAAATGACCGTTAGGGTTGTCGCATATGAAATTATTTGATTGTATTATCTGTGTTATTCGAATTACAAGACCAAGACAAATTAAGAAAAATCTAAATCTGCCCCGCCGGGAATCGAACCCAGGTCCTCCGTCTTTTAAATCCACCGCGAATACCACGGCGCCACGGAGGTCGTTGTAGAAGAAAGGAAAGCTGTATACTTATCTTATAGCCAAACTCAAGACCTCGTGACGCGTAGCCGCACAGGCTAACTACTGGACTAACGAGGCAATTAATATACAGCAGTTAAATACAAAGTAACATAAATAATATATTTATTCGTTACATATTAGTTTTTATGAGACCCATTATGAGATTGGAATTTTCAATGACAATAAAATGATTGACTGACGATGGAGGTATAAAAAATGTAACAATACGTGGTGCCGGATGTGGCTACTGTATTGAACTTAAGTGAAATCTTGATTGTATAATCTCGTGTAAACAAGTTTAGTAAGTATTGTTCTACTATAGTAAATAACATTCCTGAACGCGCCAAATAAACTATGTGACAGTCTGTAATAAACTGTCAATAAAATACAACAAAAATATTTATTTGAAAAAGGGGTCAAGGTTGATACAAAGAAAGTCAGTAACGCTGTTCTTTAACGATGTTTTTATAACTTGACAACGCGAGTTCCGAATTCGTCTCAATCTCTTGTACTTTTATAAACTCTACAAGAAATCCCTTAGTTGCCTACAGGTTTGCGATACATTCGTTAACTACCATCTATCATTTAGGTATTTGGTTTAGTGTAAAACTTATGGTCAATTTACTTATTTATATATACACTCAGCGGCACGGAATGTGGCCCAAAGTAAAAGGGCAGTATATTTTTGAAATAAAACAAAATATACCTTTTTTTTTTGTATGTACACCTTAAATATTTATTTAAAAACAAATTTTATTAATAACTAACATGAAAAGATTCGTATAATTATTAAAATTAAAAAAATAAATGAAAATCATAAAAATTACGCTAACTCCTAAAATGGAAAAAAATGTTTAAAAAAAAAATTAACTGAACACGGGTAATTTTAATAGCGGGTATTACCACCCCTAGCCATGACAACTGCCTGCATGCGGTCAGGCATGCTATGAATAATGTTTTTCACATTTTCTTCAGGCATTTCTGCCCAGGCGGCTATCAGAGCTGTTTTCAACTCAGTAAGAGTCTCTGGAGGGTTGGGTCGGGATCTGATGCCTCTTTTAAGCATGTCCCAGACATGTTCTATGGGGTTCATGTCTGGGCTTCGTTCAGGCCACTCTAATTTTTGGATTCTTATCTCTGAAAGGTAATTACTGACGCAACGAGCTGTGTGCGGGCGCGCATTATCTTGCATCAGTATAAAATTTTCGCTTCCGATGAACTCTGCGTATGGTACAACATGATCTTGGAGTATCTCTTCGATGTATCGATCCGCTGTTAGACGCCCTTCGACGATAACCAACTCCGTACGTGCGTCTGAACTGATGCCACCCCAAACCATAACAGATCCACCGTGAAAACTGACCGTTTGCGTGGTATTGATAGGCAGAAATCTCTCGCCACGCCTCCTCCACACACGTTCTCGACCATCTGGAGCTCTTAAAGCCACTCTGCACTCATCAGTCCACAGAACTTTACTCCACTGCTCGTGAGTCCAATTTACGTGTTGGCGAGCAAAACGAAGTCTGGCTACGCGATGGTGCCGGAGCAGTTCTGGTCCTCTAGCTGGTGCCCGGGAGCGCAAATCCCATTCCTCCATCCTTCTTCTTATTGTGCGCTCACTCACGGTTACTCCTCTTGTCGTTTGCAGGCGCTGCTGTATTTCAACGGCTGTGAGAAACCGATTTCTTAACATAGCGAGATTGATAAATCGGTCGTCCCGCACTGAAGTGCACCTTATTCCTCCACTTCCAGGTTTCCGCGTGTACAGGCCGGTCTGCTCGTACCTTTTTAAGGCGTATCGCAATGTTGTACGTGGTACACTTAACAAATCCGCAATTTCTTTTTGTGTTCGGCCTTGACTCTGAAGCATTATGGCTTGAGCAACTTGAGCAGCAGTTAAAGCCATTTCTTTTTCGTTTTCGGAAACTAAATTTATCACTGAATAATAAGAATAACAAAAAAATAGCACTAATTTAACAAAACAATTAAAATATCGCTTTTAAAATCATGTGTCGTTTGTGCGTTCTAACCACGAACTAACGTTTAGTGCTTTAACACTTAAAAAAACGGGCCTTTTTTTGCACTTACCCTTTTAAAATAACAAAAACATACGTGTTGACAAAATCCCACTTGAAATTTTATTGATCTTAAATTACCATTTATCAAAATATACTTAAGTTACAAATTTGAATAACAATGTAAATCCTACCACTCCTAACTTACTGAGTAATATATTAACTCTGAAGAATGACACGTATGTTGCCACGGCCTAGAGCTTTATTAAAAAAATCCGATCAAGGCAATTATGGACATGATTTTTTTATTGTTGAGATCAGCGCATTCAACTTATATATGTGTACGAAGCTTCGTGGTGATCATCTTTTATTCAAAAATAACATATTAATTGAAAAAATCCCGTAATGCAAATAATCACGTAAATTCGAATGTAACAAACTCGTTAATACCGTGCTCTACTGGAATTTTGCACTAAAAAACAACTTAAAAATTCATTACGCTTTTTTTTGCTGACGCCAAAACGCATTACCGAGGAGGATCTAAAACCGGAACTATAGTATAATTGACAATGTATAAAAATCAGCCGTTAGAGGCACAAACCTTTTGGACTTTAGCCCGTATGTGCCGCATAAGGATTTTTTTGCAAATTAAATTAACTTGGTAATTAAATTACCTACTCGTACTACGTGTGTAAATAAATTAATAAGTACAAAAACCTCCTGCACTTCAAATTTGACATTTGAATTGGTAAACAAAATACCAATAGGTTTAGAATATCGAATTGGATTTTCCTATATTTATAGATTTCAGATTTTCGATTTGAAAGCATTCCAAAAATTACTTATTAAATGGTGGCTATAATAATTTTATTTATCTTAATAGTAAAGCATTAGCTGTTATTATTTTTTTTTCATATTTCATAATTACCCTAAAAACCTAAAAAAATTAAAATTGATTTTTTTCCAAATGTTAAAACATTGGCTAAGTAACACGGCGCTGTTGTACATTGGTTTGTAATAAATGTTGATTTTGACTTTGAAGTCCAAAAAAAAAATTCATTTAATTTTTTTTTATTATTCTGGGTCAGAAAGTAAACTGAAAGTAGGTATTCCAATTTTTTATACTTATAACTTTTTGATCTCTTGCTTAGTTTTTCACAGTGCAAACGCACCATTAGTAAAATTAAAACTTTTAAATGGAATTTTATTAGACAGACAAACTTAAAAGTTATTATTGAGTTTCCAATTTATCTCTATTTCAAGATTTTAAGTCCTTCCAACTATTTAGAGAAATATATAGTATGTAAAAGATATTCTAAGCTATACCTATCTAAATGGCTCAGTATGAGATTTTTATGTTCAAAGAAATATTATTCACTATGACTCTATTTACTTCTATAATATATTTATATTTTAAACCAAAATAGATGTTAGTGTTGGCAGCATTGTATACTCTGTGTAAAGACTATAGACAATTGAGTTTATATATTTGCTGTGTTGTGGTACCCCGTGGTAAGCATAAACTAAAGACTGTAGTCGTCGAACAAAAATGGCGCGGTGTAGGCTATAAGAGGTGTCCATATGGAAAATTGACATTATTCACCTTAGTGTCCGAGTCTTGTGCAGTCATGCTGTTTAACTATCCTAAGAATCTGTGTGCGTAATGTTAAATTAAGTGATTACTTTAAAAATGTTTCATTTTGATCATATTTTATGTCTTTGTAAATAAATTGTTTCGATTAAGTTTGTCTTTTGGTGTTTTAAGTTTTATTCCCTTCTGGTTGTTTGTTAACATTAGACTGTTCTATTTAATGAGTGTGATTGACTTTAAGAAGAGATTTTGGTGTGGTTGTTTATGCGACTTTCGACATGTAAACGCACTTAACCACTAAGTTTTTGCTGCATGTTATTAATAATAAATAAACGCTATAATATAATATCAGTACTTGAGGTCAATGCTCGTTTGGAATGCTGTAAAAAATGCGTTAAGGACGCGAGTTCGGTGTCTATCTAGCAATGTACCACTGGCCGAGGTCATTAGTTGTGTGATTAGTTTGTATAATTAATTAATAAGATGTTGGAGCTTTTATTTAGTATGGGCATTTCGAGTAGCAATTTTTTACTAGATGTAGGTATTTTTAATATGGTATTGGAAACGTAGAGAGTTGTCTCTGATAATCGTTGATTTGTGTTTTTTAAAGCTATTCATTAATATAACAATTGTAATATGTAATGTGGGTGAAAAACACCATTAGGAGTTTATAGTTAAATTGGGTAATTGCATATTTACCTAATCTGGTATCTAATTTTTATTATATAAGCACAAACATACAAACAAACATACCACGGTCTAGTCTTACTACCATAAAATCAGCGCTGCATGATCTTTTAGGAGATCTTGCAGCAAAAATGCTGAGCCGGGTCCTTTTCCTAGGTTATGCCACACATCGCAGGGTATTGTAAATATACTCAACTGAATTGTGATGTGTGGCATAAGGTATGAATAAATATATTTCTTCTTTTTTTCTTTAATTCTTTAGCTTCTTCCATTTTCATACATCCTTTCATAAAAGTTTGTCTTGACTCTTGACTTGGCCATATTTTAAATTGTCTTGAATTTGGTCCAGGAACATGAGCCTAGGCCATCCCCTTCCAACATTTCTATTTATCCTCGCCTTAATAAATCTCTTTAGTTAATCTTCTTACATCCATTCTCTTTACAGCATCTAAGTACTGAAGTATATTGAAATGATCATTGTCAACATCATTCGAAAATGCTCGATCGTCGGTTTTTCATAAAATATGAAAATTAACAACATATAGACGTTTATAAACATCTGATATCTAAAATTATATAATTATTTTGCTTAGTAACACATTTTCGTTATTTATACTTTGTTCCTAGGTGAAGATGTTAAACATAATTAACACCTATACATAGGTATATAAAAAGTTATTAATCTAGAAGTGTATATTTGTTTATTGAGTAGGTTTAGGTTTAACACTGAACAGCTTGTATCTTTATTACGTTTCATAAAGCAATAAATATCTACATATCATGAACAGTGTCTGTGGGTGCCGATGACGTAGAGATAAACAGCCGTCAATTATTTTATTATTAATCTACCTGTAAATAATCTACCATTGTTACTGTCAAAAGGCGTATTCTCTAACTTAGTGTTTGTTAGCAACCTTAAAGTCAAATCAATGACAACTGAATTTTTTACATTCCGTAAAGCCCATTATTACAAAGAAAATTATGTGACTTACCAAAGTAAATTGCTAACAAAAGCTAGTTAGTAATGTCCGTGTATATATATTAAAGATAGCGAATAGGCCAGCAGGAACTAGTGACAATGACTAAGTATATACTAAAATTACTTATTAACATTTATTTTAACGGCCCAATATAAGCCCCTCCTTCCTCCTTATAGGTCAGAGGATATAGAGCTTAGACATACTTACCACATTGCACCGAGGCCGAGTGGCGGATTCGAATATTTATTGTACAAGCCTCATTGAAAATATGTACTGGAGTACTAAGTATATACTAAAATTACTTATTAACATTTATTTTAACGGCCCAATATAAGCCCCTCCTTCCTCCTTATAGGTCAGAGGATATAGAGCTTAGACATACTTACCACATTGCACCGAGGCCGAGTGGCGGATTCGAATATTTTGTGTACAAGCCTCATTGAAAATATGTACTGAAGGATTCCTTAAAAAAAGAAAAGCTTAAAATTTCATGCCTTTCTCTACGACTTGAACCTGAGCTTGTTAATGACACGTGTGCTTGTATTTAGTTTTGGTTTACACGTTGCAAAAAGCTTTAAAACAAATTTTACCACAATATAGATCTATATTAACTATAGTAAAATTTTTATCAAAAATCTTTTATCATCACTATTAACAGCCGGTGGACGTCCAATAGTGGACATAGGCCTTTTTTAGGCACTTTCAAACACAACGATCTCGAGCCGCTTGTTGCCAGCGGCTCCCTGTGAGACGTTTGATGTGGTCAGTCCACCTGGTGGGGGGTCGACCAACGCTGCGCTTTCTGGTGCAGGGTCGCCAATCTAGCACCCCAACGTCCATCAGCTGTTCGAACCACGTGCCCCACCCATTGCCACTTCAGTTCTGCGACTCGCTGAGCTATGTTGGTTACTTTGGTTCTTCTGCGGATCTCCTCTTTTCTGATTCGATCATGTAGTGAATATGAAGCCATGCATACTATTATTGATAGTAAAATGAATAACTAAGTGTGACTATAATTTCTAATCTTCCTTTGTTCGCATAATAAAAGTAATGGACATCTGTTAGTTAAACACGAATTACGTAGGAGTTAATAAAGCAGCGGTTATCGCGTAATTATGTAAACGTTATTCTAATTTCTAACAAAGGTTAGTATAGTAGATACGTCAGTACTTTTCTCTGTACCAGCACAGTGTATAGATTGTACTGTGGTACTGCCGTAACGCATACAACCGCTTGCGTCATCGGCGGGAGGTTGTTTACATTGATAATATTATTATGCAAATTTAATATTCAGTTCACTCACTTATGACTATTTCATTAATCGTTCATTAATAGCTGAGTAAGATTTAAAGTTGTAACGCATAAGATGTCAGCGACTTCTTTCGTTTTTCTTTTAAGCCCGCTAGGACTAAAATTTCTTTGATCCTTTCGCCCCTAGTATTGTGTATCCTACGTCCATTTTCAGAGTCTAATAATTATTTCTTATATATGAATGGTTACCCAAGCGTTCCGCGATACTAATTTTAAATTATTAATAATTTTTTTAAAGTATCAAAAACCTAGGTATTTTGACCATTCAGAATGAAAATGTATTGGGATTTTTTTTATTTATTGATGATAAATCCCAATAAATTTTCCGTGACGTCGCTGCCGAAATTGTGCTTTTGATAAATACCAGGGGTAAAAGGTTTTTGAATTCATGCTCAAGGCCCGCGATAAAAGCTATACAATAGCTTAAAAAAATCCCAATACATTCGTTGAAAAACTTCTTTCTGTGCCAAAATTCGTTAATATTAGTTCGTTCAGCCAAGTATGAGTAGTGTGAATTAAAGACAGTATTCTTTTAACTCATGAAACTGTTACATTACAGCTTTGTAAGTCACAGTGACACTTTAAAGTCAGTTTGGTATTTTACCTCGGTAAAAACTAAGAGCTTTACTTCCGAAATATGTTCACGTAATATAAAATCGAAAACTAATCGATATACGAGAATAGTTTCAAGTTAAGTTATAAAAAGTCCGTGCAGTAGTTTCAGATCTAGCATCGAAATTCGACAGACATCAAAGCTTCTAATATGGTATTCAATACCTAATAACAGTTGAAAATGTAGAGCATGTACTTAATGAATGCGAAATGTATTGGCAAACTTTTTCTTCAGAATTATTTCTAATTGCATATGCGGCGCACCGGTCTAAACTTCATCCTGCACGATCAATCACAGTTCGTATGTAGGGCGGCTTCACAAAAACTGGCGCTAAACGAAACACTTATCATCTGATAATTTCCATGCGAGTCCGTTGACTCGACTGCGTCACGTATCGCATGCCTGTGTTGTGTGATCTTTTCCAATTAGCTTTATTGGATTATGTGGATATGTTAGATGAATTTTGTAAACCAAATTAAAAAAATATATTAGCTACTACTATTACAGAATATATATTAGTATAATCTACTAAAGTAGCCGAAAAACACAAGCGTTGCAATGGCACGGGTAGAAAACTTGTTTTTTTCTTTTTTTCCCTTTATACGGATGAATGATAGGCAAACATAATAAATAATAATCATTTTATATATATAAAGGATATTCTCTTATGAATTGTAGGTATTAAACTTACATTTTCAGAAGTGCTGTTAAAGCTTTTTAAGCTTATTGAGGCTTGTTAGTGTGTTATGTTGCAATACATTCTTAGAATTAAATTAAAGATAAGGTTAATTTTTTATCATAATAATTAAATGATTTACAACAACAAAGGAGATTAATCTTCAAGATACTAGTTTATTTAATAGTGGATTTAGAAAGGTAAAGCTCCAACAATCTGCTATAAGCTTATTACATAAAATATGTGCAGTTTGAATAGGATAGCCAGCGGCAAATCGCTCACAATACAATATGGTAAATTATAGTGCTTACCGATCAAACGTAGGAAATGCAAAATGCGCAGGTGAGCTTTAGTACTTTAACTGGTAAATGCACAGTAAAGTTTATGACGTAAGCCACCAACATATAAATAGAAACATAATTACGACTATATCGTTTTCACTCTTCCCACTCAATACTTTGCTTGAACTGTATGAGTGTAAGTAATTATTTTTAAGCTCCTTTCATGAAGTAATCGCATTACAAGATTCTGGTTTTAGCATCTTTATCAATCGATTACATAATAACTCGCAAACCCGTGTTGGAGCAACGCGGTGGGTCTGGCTTAGTAGTGGGCCGTTTATAGGCTGTTAATAATGATGATGATGATAATTATCAATCCATGGACATACATATCATCATCATCATCATCATCATTACCAGCCTGTAGACGTCCACTGTTGGACATAGGCCTTTTTTAGAGACTTCCTAACATAACGATCCCGAGCCGCCTGTTGCCAGCGGCTCCCTGCAACTTTGATGTCGTCAGTCCACCTGGTTGGGGGTCGACCAACGCTGCGCTTTCCGGTGCGGGGTCGCCTATCTACCACCTTGGGCCCCCAACGTCCATCAGCTGTTCGAACTACATGCCCCGCTCATTGCCACTTCAGTTATGCGACTCGCTGAGCTATATCGGTTACTTACGGACATACATATATGGACTTCTAAATACCAACGTGTTAAACCGCTTGCATGACCCGCTTGAGTGTCGTATCGGCCATTTCTGAGCTTTCTGGTACGAGGTTCATAGAAACTAAGAGAAACTAATAACTAACTACGTCCGTCGGCTACGCGAACCATGTGAAAGAAAGAAAGAAAGTATTAATACTTCGAGCATAGCTCGCTCCATCATCCTCTGAATGACATTAGAGTCTTCTTGTGAGGTGCATAGTTAGTAACGAAGTCTTGAATCCATATGCCATCACGCGCAACACGCTCTGTTCATAGACTATTATAATTTTTGTATAATTAAAATAATGCTTCTGGTATAATTACGTTGAAGATTCCCGGTAACGCTATCTGTGGTGCATTGACTTGTTTTCATGCTTTCAAGGACTTGTAATCTTAACGTGACAAAACAGGCGTAAAGTTATCTAAAAATCGTTTCGTAATCAATATTGATAATTTTGATTACTCATTATTACCGTTGTTAGAGATTAAATATGTTTAGATATCAGAACATAAATGTAAGAAGCCAATATATTAACAGTTAGGAGCTAGATTCAAATCGTAAAGGGGTTCGATCCAAATAGTCCAACGAGCGTGTGACTTTTTTTGCCGCGGGTTTTTTATCGAATCTGGTTGACTTTGTTACTAGAATATGTAGAATTTGTCGGAAAATAATAATATGTGACTACCCCTCTAATATCCCCGTTATACCCACACATATGAACATACCCGTGTATACATGACCTCTAGAAGCCGCTGGTCACAGGCGGCTCAGAATCGCTGTCTTTGGGAAGTTCCTAAAAAGGTCTATGTCCAGCAATTGATGTGCTAGTATGAATAATATTTCAATAAGTTGCAAATGTTATATAAAAGTATCGGCTTACAAATATAACCCAAATTTCAGCATTTATTTTCCACCTAGCGACTACAAACCGTTAGCTCATTGCAACTAATTTCATTATAAACTCGCTTAACGAAATACGGTTCACAAGTGTTCATTTGTTTTACAATAAAAAATAAACATATAAAGAGTAATGTCCGTGTTCTGTTTCTAGGGTGATTTCGCATTCCTCTCGGTGGGAACGTGAGTGTGGTCATGAGCTAATCGTAAGCTGTGCTGTTTTACGTTACAGTGACGTCGCAACTCAGCTTGCGTAGCGTTCGGCCGCTGAAAAAATAACGCGAACTTTCCTACCTATCTCGTTTGTAACTGATACCTATTCATTTTAAAGCATCCGCGACTTCTTCCGTGGGGAAACCCTGAATCATAACAATCTCTGTTATTGTACTTCCTAATCCTATTGAATTTATGATAACTACATTAAAATCATTTGTGTAGTAAGTTCCGTACAGATGGCGGAATGGAATTTTGTTAAGTTAAATAATACGGTCAATTTTATACCAATTTAAATTGCTGTTTATAACTTATGAAAACTATTTTTATTCTTTTGACCAATTAAACTTCTTTTGCTTCACTTTCTGTAACTATGTGAGTATTTACTCGTACTAGCTGTACCTCGCGGTTTCTCCGGTGTAGATCGCGTTCTCGTGAGAGTATTATTTATTCAAACATCTGTTTTTAGTGAGCGTCTACGTCGTGATATGCGTCACTATGCTAAATTTTTGTTCAATTGAGTGCATAGTTTTAGAGATTTCATGATGGTCAATGGTATTTGTCTTATTAAAAAGAATGTATATAAAATAAATGTTTATATGCATGTCTTTTTGTTACAGCAGTTGTCGCGCAGGGGTCGCGGTGCGCGGGGGTGTGATGCGAGGGGCGCGCAGCGGCGTGCGCCGGCGCCGCGAGTAACGACCATGCGCCGCCCGCCCACCACAGTCGCCGTCGCTTGCCTCGTGCTACTCGCAACCATCGCCGACCCCGTGCTAGCCGATGTCGCCAGCTTTATCAGTGAGTACCTGCATTATTACTTATCCTGCAAAAATCCATAGAATTTTACTTACGTTTCAATCCAAAATCAGAACACTTTCAGGAAATTATCATATTTTCACGCAGATTAGCAAAATAAACCAATTATTCGATTCGCTCGCTCGTCCACATTGTAGCAACGTTTAATCATCAAGTCTCATATAAACTTTTCTGGGCTTTGCAATGGACCATATCAAATAGATCAAAGTGATAGTGGTGATGAAAAGGAAAGGAAAAACCACAGCTCTAGAATAATTTTGTCAATCCATCCAAATTACTTTTTAGGTGTCAACCAGTAGGTATTATAAATCTGTGGTAGTTGACACTATTTTAATTCACTAGCAGTTCTATATTAAAACAGCTGCCAACACTTGCATTCCAGTGTTAACTTGATCACGCAATGCCATTGGTAATAAGTAGGTAAATGACCACGCAACGCCAACGCGCCGAATTTTGTTCGAAACAACGTTCTGGTAAAAAGCTTACAAGAACTCTTTAAGATTTCTTTGTTTCAGGGATTCGCTTACACTATTAAAAAAACTAAAGACAGGTTTATTTTTTTTAAAGAAATTTTTAAAAAAGGTTATTACCAAAATATACTAATAGTGATAGGTCTTTGTACTCGTATATTTATAGCTGAATTGATACAATTGCAAGTACAAACGTAACTATTTAATGAAGAATACAAGGTTGTTTACTTTTGTGTAGTGCTTAAAAAGGTGTCAAGTTGTAATTTTCTGTACTGAACACTTATTTCACATTGAATGTACAAGTATTTCAAAGTGTTCAAAACGATTGCCTTGAGGTGTTCAGGTAATAAATCAAATTAATTATTATTATCCTTAGAATCAAAGCGTTTATTTTAAACGAGTAAATAAATAATACATACACCCGCTATAAATCAATATTTATGGAACATGAAAAAGTGCATAACATATCAACAGTTAACGACACAAGCGCTAACTAGTGGGCACGTGGACCTACATTATTCATCGGATATTTTTATTTTTAAAAGTATAATAAGTTAATATCTGTATTTATTTTCCTTTAGTCTAACTAATTGTACTCGACAAAAAATTAAATATTTTTAATTTCCCCTTTACGTTAATTTAATTAAAAATAACGTCATCGTATTAATTTTAATAATTTATTATTTCAGTTCTTAAATGAATTACCACCTTAATTATTTTAATAATATTTTTTTGGGAAATTGATGAACTTTTTAAATTAAATTAAATTTGTTTGTAAAAGCATTAATTCGGAAGGTAGAAACTGCTACATCTTTGTCGGTAAGTATCTAGCAAATCATCTCAGACCAGCCAGATTGGAAATATTAAGTTTGCAAACATATTCACCAACTTTCGACGGATAAAGACAATTAACTCTCATGGAGATTAGTACGTTTTACATTGCAACTTATGCAATCTGTGATACGAAACAATATTTCGTAGCGTAAGTATAGTAGAAGTCGCATTTTATGAAGAACCACTAAATGTCAAACAAGTTCAATGTTGTTCATTTTCTGAAAGCTACTAGAATAAATACAGGCACTGCTAGAGAGATATCGCGTCCCTGAACTCTAATTTAATCGGCAAACAAAATAATACCTAATTTGCCATGTTCCATTAGATTATTGCCGCGTATCTGTGTAGTCTAATTGAAACAACTGCAGTGGCTATGCAAATCTGCGACTTGTAGGTCCGTACTGTACCTACTGATAATTGTACAGATATACCCAGGGCCGGATTATTCATAAGGCCATAGGGGCCCTGTTCACGCACTATGAAAAAAGACGATTTATTGAACGAATTTTTCGAACGAATGAACGAACGTAACCTGGAATTGGCGCCACCCTTTTTAGCAATCATCGCTTAATTTACTATGCTTATGTTAGAAATTAGTTCCACGTATTTCTGCAACATGGCAAGATTTTTTATGTAAGGTATGTTGTCTGTTGATAAAATATGTTTTTCATATATAGTAAAATGATTATCTAAGGGACAAATTATAAATTATAAGCAATATGAATGAATTGATATGTAATGACATAATTAATTGATTTGACATTTTAAATATTATTTCTAATTTTGTAATTTTGTATTAATTTATAATAATTTTTTGTAAATTTTGCATGCCTTGTAAACGGCAATACACTGTGACTCAACATTATTTTTTACGACCTTTTTTGTACCGTGTATGCAAATAAAGATATTCTATTCTATTCTATTCTAAAACCGAAAATAACTGTAGGTATTTGACGATACAGGTAAGGCAAACGTTAATACTGAATGCAGCCGGCGCGCGATTGGCTGATAACTAAGTACTAAATTTAATATGTATTTTAAAAAGTAACAAAAGGGTAAAAAAATGGGCCCAAGAATCGCATTGCATAGAGCCCTGATACGGTTAATCCGGCCCTGGATACACCGATACCGTTTTGTAAGCAACACCGAGTTTCTGTTTCAATACCAACGCAACGTAATGTAGAAAGAGCTTATTTGATTCCAGTGATTCAGAAAGCGATATGCTACACGCAGTGTTGTGTAAGAGTCCTGGTGTTAATTAATTTATGTATACCCAGTTGAATTTATTGGGCGTGTTTGGGGTAATTGATAAGATAGTTATCGTATATTTTTAATGCTAGTTAACGTCACTCATAAAGGAAAAGTATTAAATGCAGTAGTTGGGTACCAGTTTGTGGATAGAGCGGATATTAGCTGTCATGACTAACTGCTGTTCTATTTTTTTTGTGTCATACGACAAGTCATAGGAGTAAATAAATAGACGTATGAGTCAAGAAATAATAATATCGTCGCCATCTTTGTAACTACTATATATCTAAGGTTTCTTGATCTGATGCTTATTATTCAAGTTTTTTTTTCTTATCGCGCTAATTCGGAAAGTATAACCAATTCAATTTATCTTCCCCTTTTACTGAAACCAACAGGTTTTACTGAAATCAGCCACAGAAGAGACATCAAAAACATTGAGGGATTTGAAAACATTGCCATAGACGAAGTGTTTTCACTAGAATACCTGAGGCGATCAAGGACTTTAATTTCCTAAGTTGTCTTGAACTTACATATACAAAACTATACTCGGAAGCGATTGTTTTTATGATTATATTATTCGAATCCTTTGGTCAAAATAAATATAAGAAATTTGAGAAGAGCTAATTGTTATGTGATTTTTTAAAAAAATTAAATGAATCACAGGGCACGCAAGGTACATTTTCTACAACGCGCCGCCTTATGTGCATGTAATTTCATCGGCAACCGACCCTTACTTTAGATGAAGCCCTTCGGTACGTAACAGTTACTCAGAACGCAGACAGTCAGTGTCGCTTGTGTAAGATTTTACCGCGTCAATATCGAGAACGGTAAACGCAAATTTTATATGACATTCACCCATTTGAGTTTTCTTTCGATACTACTGTTTCAATTCCATATAAAATTTGACTTTACACGAATGTGAAGTTTTCGATTTGTTTTGGTGAAAGCTCACACTAGGCACTCAGAACGTTACTCGCAACTGGCGGTGGTCACAAGCAGTCATGGCTCACTGACTTGACTGACAAACCCACTGGCTGGCTACTCTATAAGTAGAGACGTGCGATCGAACCCTACGTTCATAATCGTAATGCTCTCGCATATTTATAACAACTTATTACAATGATAGGGGTGTAAGGGGGAGGCTAGGGGGTGTAAGGGGGAGGCTAGTACCAGTCAGCCTCTCCAAATGTCAACCTCACCTGCTCGCGGTGCACCCTGCAGATGGACCGACGAGGCTCTGGCGACCGATGAATGGCGGTATATCCATTCCAAATAGGCTGGACTACAAAATGAGGCCAGTGTCAGGCAGCAGTGACACTGGTTCGAATAGTCCAGCCCTGCGGTGACCAACCCGCCTGCCCAGCGTGGTCACTATAGGGCAATACTTTTTATGGGAGAAAGTAAAAAGCAACAGCCCCTAGTCCCCGGCAGCTCCGCTATTCCTGGCTCTGGCAGCGGTCATGGTAACGGCGGGGCAAGGGGTGTCAAGAATCTCCGGCAGAGATTCCGCTGCCAACCCCGACGACTGGACCTGGCGACATTTAACGCACGCACTTTGAGGACCGACGAAAAGTTAGTCGAACTGGAAGAAGTATTAAGTAAGTTGCGCTGGAGCATTATAGGATTGTCTGAAGTCCGACGAGAGGGCGAGGACTCGATAATCCTGAAATCCGGCAATTTACTATACTACCGGGAGGGCGAACATCTGTCCCAAGGTGGTGTTGGGTTTATCGTTCACAAGTCCCTTGTTAACAATGTTGTACGAGTCGAGAGTGTGTCGAGCAGGGTAGCGTTCCTTGTCCTCCGAATTACCAAACGGTATTCGTTGAAGGTTATTCAGGTTTACGCACCGACTTCGGCACAACCCGACGAGGAGGTAGAGGTATTGTATGAGGATATTTCAAGAGCCCTGCATACTTCGAACTCCTACTACAGCGTTGTTATGGGGGATTTCAATGCAAAGCTGGGCGAGAGGAGTGGTTCAGAGTTGAGAGTGGGGCAATTTGGTTATGGGCAACGGAATTAGAGGGGCCAAATGTTGGCTGACTTCATGGAGAAGGAGGGCCTCTTTATGATGAACTCCTTCTTCAAGAAGCCACCACACAGGAAATGGACCTGGTTGAGCCCCGATGGTTCTACGAGAAATGAGATTGACTTCATCTTGTCGACCAGACGGCATATATTCAACGATGTCTCTGTGATCAATAGGGTCAAAACCGGCAGTGATCACCGACTGGTAAGAGGCACGTTGAATATCAATGTACAGCTCGAACGGTACCGACTGGTGAAGTCAACGCTCCGACCTACTCGTGCTCACATCCAAAACCCCGAAAGCTTTCAACTGGAACCCCAGAACCGTTTCGATTGCCTAGCACATTGTGTTGATGTGGACGATCTGAACAACAGGCTAGTGGAAACTGTCCATTCGGTTGGGTCTAAGTTCTATAAGACCCACCGCCCAAAAACCAACAAGAAATTCTCTGACCAAACACTTAAGCTCATGGAGGAAAGACAAGGAATGCGATTACAGTCTTCAGGGGACGCTCTGAACTACCGACGTATCAATAGACAGATCTCTAAGTCGCAGAAATGTGACTTACGCCGCTACAACACCGAGCGTATCATAGATACAATAAAACACAACCGTGGCTCGAAAGTGTTCGCGAAAGATCTGTCTATTGGACGCAGTCAGTTGACGCGTCTGAAGACCGATGACGGTAATCTCATTTCTTCAAAGCCCGAGATCTTGGGTGAGGTCGAGAAGTTCTATGGACAGTTATACACGTCAACTCAAAAGCCTGTTGACAATTTGGCTAAAGACCCCAGAGCCAAATTGACCCGACATTATACCGAAGATATCCCGGACGTCAGCCTAGACGAGATTAGTATGGCTCTCAAACACCTAAAGAACAACAAGGCGCCAGGTGATGACGGAATCACAGCAGAACTCCTGAAAGCGGGTGGTAAACCGATACTTGAAGTCCTTCAGCGATTGTTCAATTCCGTCATTCACGAGGGATGGCACAGGAGCGTGGTTGTTCTGTTCTTCAAAAAGGGTGACAATACCTTGCTGAAGAATTACAGACCAATCTCGCTGCTGAGTCATGTCTACAAGTTGTTCTCCAGAGTCATCACGAATCGTCTCGCTCGTAGGTTTGATGACTTCCAGCCTCCCGAACAAGCCGGCTTCCGACAAGGCTTTAGTACCATAGACCACATCCATACGCTGCGGCAGGTTATACAAAAGACCGAAGAGTATAACCGGCCACTTTGCTTGGCGTTTGTGGACTATGAGAAAGCCTTTGATTCGGTGGAAACCTGGGCTGTGTTAAGGTCATTGCAGAGGTGCCGAATCGACTACCGGTACATCCAAGCGTTGCAGTGCCTGTACGAAAACGCCACCATGTCAGTCCGTATACAGGATGAGACTACGAGGCCAATCCAATTGCAGCGAGGAGTGCGACAGGGAGATGTTATCTCCCCGAAGCTATTTACCGCCGCATTGGAAGACGTCTTTAAGCTCTTGGACTGGAACGGACTTGGCATCAACATCAATGGCGAGTACCTCACTCAACTGCGGTTTGCCGACGATGTAGTGATAATGGCAGAATCTCTAGATGACCTTAATAATATGCTCAATGACCTCAGCAGAGTTTCTCAACAGGTGGGCCTTAAAATGAACATGAGCAAGACAAAGATCATGTGTAATGCTCACGTTCCGCTCCACCCAGTAATTGTTGAAAATTCTGCACTCGAAATTGTAGACGAGTATATATACCTAGGGCATATGGTCCAGTTAGGTAGGTCCAATTTCGAGAAAGAGGTGAACCGCCGAATCCAACTCGGCTGGGCAGCGTTCGGGAAACTCCGTGACATCTTTTTGTCTAAAATTCCTCAGTGCCTGAAGACGAGAGTCTTCGAACAGTGCGTGTTGCCAGTGATGACCTACGGATCCGAATCTTGGTCGCTGACTGCGGGCTTCATAAGAAGGCTCAGAGTCACTCAGCGGGCGATGGAAAGAGCAATGCTCGGAGTATCTCTGCGCGATCGAATCAGAAATGAGGAGATCCGCAGAAGAACCAAAGTAACCGACATAGCTCAGCGAGTCGCAGAACTGAAGTGGCAATGGGCGGGGCACGTAGTTCGAACAGCTGATGAACGTTGGGGGCCCAAGGTGGTAGATTGGCGACCCCGCACTGGAAAGCGCAGCGTTGGTCGACCCCCAACCAGGTGGACTGACGACATCAAACGTGTCGCAGGGAGCCGCTGGCAACAGGCGGCTCGGGATCGTTGTGTTTGGAAGTCCCTAAAAAAGGCCTATGTCCAACAGTGGACGTCTACAGGCTGATAATGATGATGATGATGATTACAATGATGTCATTCATGTTAGCAGATTATATTTAGTTTTATTGCGGCTAGCGAGTTGGAATTAGATGCAAGTGTCAGTAAAAGGTTCAAAGTTCAAATCAATTTTATCTATTGCTTCTGATTGCTTACGTCGTTGAGGAATAATTTTGATACCAGTTCTGATAAGTGCAGGTGGACAAATATTTATTGATCTAAAGTGTATGATTATAGCGCAATATGTTTTATGTACTAACGCCAGTGTGTTAGCGTAAGCTACGTTGGTGTATGTACAATAGTCCCCCCGAGTCGTAACTTAACGGCTATTTGATAACTTATGTGTACTATACACTGTTGCGATAAATACACGTATTCGTAATTCCTGGTAAAAATATGCACATTCGCAAATTTGGCTTTTTTTTTATTGACTACAAGTTGGCCCTTGTCTGCTATCACACCCGATGTTAAGTGATGATGACACGATATCGTACCGGAACGCTAAGTCGCTTGGCGGTACGTCTTTGTCGGTAGGGTGGTAACTAGCCACGGCGAAAGCCTCCCACCAGCCAGACCAAGACAAATTAAGAAAAATCTCAATCTGCCCCACCGGGAATCGAACCCAGGACCTCCGTCTTAAAAATCCACCGCGCATACCACTGCGCTACGGTTGGCTGTGTGGTTTGAAAACTACATTAAAATGGATAACGATAATATGGTTCATACCCCTTGATGTTAAAACCCTATGGGGGAAAATCGTGAAGTACGACCGTAAAGACCGAAACACTTAATATATTTTCTTGTTTTCCTTTATATATTCTTTTATGTGGGTTATGACGTAACTAAATAGCGCTATAGTATAGGCAATACATACAACAATAATTCAAACAGTAGTCGCAACTTATTGTGTCTTGATGAGTAGTATATACTAGACTACCTTTGAGTTTATTGTATACCTTTACACGTTGTAATTGATAAATAATTCTATATATGCTCTAGGGTGATATTAACACCAGTATGAAACAGCTGTTACTAGTAACTAGACCTAGGTAACCTAATCCGTTTGCAACTGGTCTGAATTGTACGCTTGTCCAATTAAAATAAAACTTTTAGATATTTTTAAATTCCATAAATTATTTTTTTTAATTTACTCTTCTTATATTTTCCATTAGAAATTAATAGGTCTATACAATTTTAAGTGTCCATTTCCTTGATTTACAACCACCCGTCGATATTATTAATTTATTTGTCAACCTTGAATTCTGCTTGTTGCTATGAGATACGGCTCTTATAAAATGTAAATAAAACTTGATCGTGAAACAAAAATATTTTAGGAAATAAGGCTAAATGCACATGATTTACTAGTAGCGTGCGTTTTTGTTTTGTGCATTAAAATAATAATATTTTACGTAGAAAAAGGTTGAGACAATCTATTGGAGATATAATTCATTCATTTACAAGGATGGATATGGTATGTAGGTAAGGTTAAAATACGAAATTATTTTTTGATTAGATTTAACTCACAAGTGGTTTGAATAACCAAGTTCTACGTTTATTCTTAACGTTGTAACTTTTCATGGTTTTTGACGACCTTCGTGGCGCAATGCGCGGTGGAATTATAAGACGGAGGTCCTGGGTTCGATTCCCGGTGGGGCAGATTAAGATTTTTCTTAATTTGTCTTGGTCTGGCTGGTGGGAGGCTTTTCGCTGTGGCTAGTTATCACCCTACCGACAAAGACGTATCGCCAAGCGATTTAGCGTTCCGGTACGATGTTGTGTAGAAACCGAAGGGGTGTGTATTTTCGTCCCACTCCGAACAAGTTAGCCCGCTTCCATCTTAGACTACATCATCACTTAACATTAGGTGTGATAGCAGTCAAGGGCCAACTAGTAGTCGATAAAAAAAATGGTTTCACTGTCAGGAGAGCTACGACACACAAAATAAAATCAATACTTGATATGTATGTACTAGCCAGCCAACTCGCATTGGAGCGGTGGGTTTACACTCCATATCTCCTATTAGGAGGGAGGCCTGATCTAATAGTAAGGCCGTTGATAGGCTGATATTGATGAATATATACGATTATTTTCAATATAGGTATATATTGAAAATAATCGTATTGCATTAATAGATACTAGAAGCGACTTCTGAATCGTGCGACTTCGTTCGAACATTCGAACCCAACCTAGTTTGACTTAAGATGAATGAATTAGATCGAACAATCAATAATTTGTATTCATTTTATTGGCTAATGTGATTGTATAATGGAGAGATATCCACTAAAGTGAATTTTTAAGTACGAATTGGATGAGATTAATGAGTATTTTAGATTACTGCACTTTAACAGAATATCTAAAATATAAAATTTCCCTATCACAATGTTAGTTACTGTACTCCTCCGAAACCGCTTTACCGATTTTTACCAAATTTTGTATGCGTATTCAGCAGGCCCGAGAATCGGCTAGTATCTAATTTTCATCTATATTTTTTTTTAATTTTTAATGCAAAACAACGTTTGCCGGGTCAGCTAGTAACTTATAGTTTTCAATCGATCATTAATTCCTATGGTGTCTTGAAACACAATCGTCAGAATTTTTTTTGGCCTGATGATACTGAGCTGAGTAATACAATAGCCATCATCAAATCATTATCAGCTGACCAAAGGCCCAATATAAAGTCAGGCTGCTATCATTTTACCAGTACCGAGTTTAGACCCAACCACGCTGACCATAGCACGTTAGCAGGCTTTTGGTGAAAATGTTTGATTCTGTTTAGACCAGTAACATGTTATTGATAAAAACCGGGACAGACAGTTTGTGCTTTCTTGTGTACGGTGGTGTAACCGCACTAATATTCTAACTTTGGGCTACTAATACTGAGAACTTTTTGTAAGAAACAAAAGCTCAATATCTCCACTATGTGCTTTCCTGTGCAGATTTTTCTGTCTTCAATGTTTGTACATAACGAGACTCGTAACTTGCCTAGTGTTCCATAGTTGTCATGCGTTCAGAACTTTAACATTATTTTAATAATAATTACCTCTATACATGTATTGGAAGCATAATATATTGTTTAACATACTCGTAATATGACTTGTACGAATGTTAATATCAATACGCCTTTTGACTATGTATAGGTACTGACGAAATGAGACTCCATAAATTATTTTGAGCAAATATTTCGAATATTTATAGTCTGTAGAGTGTTCTCGTAGCGTTTGTGGCGGGCATACATTAATTACCAAAATATTTACGCAGGACTTGGTGGCCGGTGGCGCCGAGTGTTTGGTACGTAGCTAAAAGAATGCGGATCCGTGGCTTTTAATCAAGGTAAATCAACCGGCTGCGACAGCGTTGGTCTCATCTACGCGAAAAAAAAATCACGAGCGCGCATCTTCGCGAATCATTACGCTAATGGAGTTACGTATATTCAGTACGTTTTGAAAGTAGGTGTACCATTTCTTTAACTCTTTCGAACTGTAACATCTCAAGAATATTGAACTATATGTAATAGAGTTTTCTTCACCGTTGGTATTGGTTCCAGGTTACATATCTTTTAATCAAGGTAAATCAATATGCCGTGATAGCTTTGGAATCCGCGAAATATTAAATTAGTGAAATTATAGTCTGTATGAAATGTTCTGAAAATACTACTTTTGCGACTTGTTCAAACTGCGATTTTTCATAAATAAACATAAATACATTTACAACTAATATAATAATCAGCTTAATCTTTTCGGGAATCACAAATAATTTTATTAAAAAGGTACACTTATGTTTCTTAAAAAAAAGACGCAATTTTTTAAAAATTAATCTTCGAGGATCCTTCATTAGTTTTCTGATATTTTATCAAAACTTAACGAGTGTTGTATACGATATAAATATGTATAAAATAAATATATAATTATAATAAGCTTTGACGAACATCTTAAAAAGCTTTCGCTTAATTGTTGGATCAAGGGTCGGATACAGGCGGAATGGATTTTTTTATAAATTTTTAATAGTGTTTTTTTTTATAATTTTATAAGCATTGTTAAAAATTTTAAAAATAATTGTAAATAAATAAATGAGTAGGTATACTAAATGTGATTGTAAAAAAATAACAAAAATATAAATACACATTTTTAAAAATATTTCCAACTAGAGGACGCCCGCGGTTTCACCCGTGTAGTTGTCGTTCTTGTGGGAATTTCAGGTTAAAATGTGGCCTATATATTATGCTAATATGTAATCTATATTATTAAGAAGTTTCACCAAAACCCATTCAGCAACAAACATCCATACACACGCAAACTTTTGCCTTTATAGTATTAGTATTGACATTCGTCTTTGAATTTCGATGTCGGAGTTTTTGTATCAATTGCCAATGCTATTTGAATATTGTCACTTGACAATGTGTGTCCATCTATATCGTATTAGATATTGAGAGAATAACTCGAAACTTACAGTATGGAGTCACAAAACGACCTCCGTGGCGCAGTGTTATTCGCGGTGGATTTATAAGACGGAGGTCCTGGGTTCGATTCCCGGCGGGGCAGATTGAAGATTTTTCTTAATTTGTCTTGGTCTGGCTGGTGGGAGGTTTTCGCCGTGGCTAGTTACCACCCTACCGACAAAGACGTACCGTCAAGCGATTTAGCGTTCCGGTACGATGTCGTGTAGAAACCGAAAGGGGTGTGGATTTTCGTCCCACTCCTAACAAGTTAGCCCGCTTCCATCTTAGATTGCATCATCACTTAACATCAGGTGTGATAGCAGTCAAGGGGCAAATTGTAGTCGACAAAAAAAAACATGAAAAATAGCGCTACAGTTGTTTTTTTTTTCAGAGGGTGATCGTGCTCCGTGCTCTAACGAAGGCGAGGTCGTCCGTCTCCAAGATTCAAAATTCAAGCAGGACTGGAGTAGCTGCTTCCGGTGTATTTGTAAGGTATGTCATATTTATTATAACCTTAATTGCGAAGACACTAATATATATGATAATACAAACGTGCAAAGATCTAGGACATTTGTTTACAATTAACATCATAATGTAGTTTTTGATTAGCTTTTTGGAGGTATACTTATTATCATCCTATATTAACGACTTACTACAGGGCCATGCCTGCCTCCTTATAGAAGAGTCGATATGAAACGTAGACCCTCCTCGCTGCTCCATTGCAGGTTGGCGGGCTTAGGACGATAATGTTTAATTTATTGACGATCCGAGGCACGTGGAACTTTCACCAACCTCCCGACTGTATGTACTGAAACTTTCATAGTAGAATGAAAATCTCTAAATTATTTCGTGACTTGACCCAGGATTTGTAGACCTCGTGATCCTGGCGAACGGGGCAGTCTACTCTCTCTTCAACATTTTTTTTAAACCACTGGAATTATTTTACGGCAAATTCAGTTGCAGCGTCGACCAAATATCATTAGCCATGTTTTAAACGAGCGTCTTCTAGAACTTAACTTGGTTTCTATAATGGTAAATACGGAGTAAAAAGTTAACGGGAAAAATGCATTTTATAGATTTTTCTTTGCGCACCTTTTTTTCAAAAACCCAACAATATGTACCTAAAGTCTGCAGAAGTAGATGTTACTTGCTTTCCGGAAATTTATTATGTACAATCATTGTAAAAGATTAGTAAAACAATTATTCCTTTTTATTTAAAATAATTATCACAAATCCAAAATTGGATCTCGTTTCATACAAATATGTACAGCAAGCCGACACTGTTACGTTGTTAAAAGGCAGATCAGGCATCTGTCTGTCATGTCGTGCTACATTTATGCGATCACTTTAATCATATTCAAGTAATCGCCACAATACAATGTTGCGCAGCGACAATGAACTCTTATTTTAATAATAAGAACGGCAACGGTAATTTATACAATGTATACAAAAGTTGAGTAGGTACAGTCTTGTTTCAAAACGACGTTTCGCGGAATTAAAAAAGTTGCTGTTAAGAGGACCTTTGTTTAAATACGTCAACGACTGCTCTAACAGTTTAAAAACTAGTTAGACGGTTCTGTAAAGAACTAATTTGCGTAGAGCAAAACTTTTGCTGTTAAATACGTTAAACTGGGTACTTAGCAATTTAAGTTTTAGTCGGAAATGTCTGTTTTCAACAGTGTTTTTGACGACCTTCGTGGCGCAGTAGTATGCGCAGTGAATTTATGAGACGGAGGTCCTGGGTTCGATTCCCGGCGGGGCAGATTGAGATTTTTCTTAATTTGTCTTGGTCTGGCTAGTGGGAGGCTTTCGCCGTGGCTAGCAATCACCCTACCGACAAAGACGTACCGCCAAGCGATTTAGTGTTCCGGTACGATGTCGTGTAGAAACCAAAAAGAGTGTGGATTTCATCCTACTCCTAACAAGTTAGCCCACTTCCATCTTAGACTGCATCATCACTTAACATCAGGTGTGACAGCAGTCAAGGACCAGCTTGTAGACGATAAAAAAAAAGTTCAGTTGTTGGAAAAGGCTTAGTTTACTAGCACTTTTGTAACCTTATTTGGAACTAAAATTTAAAGCAATGGCGATAATTTGAAGTAAAGTTAAAAATCAAGCTACGCGCCTTGGTACGAGAAGAGACCACATTAAACGCAGCCAGGAATTCTTTTATATCACCATTTTACAAAATTGTTTAGAGCTAAATATATAGCGTCATATAGAGCAGTAATTGTTTTCCAAGTTTAGTTTAAAAGCCGTTTGTATGCCTTCCCATCGCTGGTTGTCAGTAAATAAATTTATGGCGCTCCAAGTTCAGAATGATAATTCTAACTCACGTGCGACGCTCACACCTAGACAATGTGTATGTAGTAATTTGATTAGTGGCCTTCTGAATTCTTGTGGTTTGCACGGATCAATGATGGTAGGTATGCAATAAAATTATTTCTAAAAAACCGCAACTACCGCTCAGATATGTATTGTTTATGTTGTTGTGATGAAGTTCGTCCGGGGAGATATCTAGAGAATTTGATCTGACGGGTACGATATGATTTCTTAATTTAAAAGAAAAACGGCAAAAATTTTTGAAGTGAAACTTCTTTATCGGGGTTGGAAAAAAATTAGTTTAACATTTTTTGCCGCGGTAAAAGTGACTTGATAAATATATATATATATATATATATATATATATATATATATATATATATATATATATATATATATATATATATATATATATATATATATTTTTATAAACTTATATATACGTACCTATGTTATAGGGATTGGCCAATTAAAGGGTTTACTTTTAATCTAATTCCGTAATTTCTAAAAAGATATTACATCTTTTTTTAATACTTAGGGGTATTATGGTTTTTTTCGTTATTGAAATTTCAGTTTTTGATTGTATTTTTCAACACACTAACACGGGGTGTAATTATAAAATTCTATGCTTGAATGTTATAAGTTAGTTAGTTTCATCTTACGGTACGCAAACATTTTTTTTGTTACGTCGTTATGACAAGGCTCGTCTAGATATTTGGAGAATTTGGTCTGGTTATGATTTTTGATGATGGTTAAAGGCATGTAGCGCTAAATGGGCACCCGGTATAAAGTATTGCTCTATTTAGCACATCTGTTGCTTGTTGTTACAAACAAACCATTTTTTTAACTTTTATTGCTGTATTACGCAGTGAAGTACGGGGTTGTCAGTGTTAGTTATAGGATGGGTTTCCATTTACCAATACCATCAGGTGGGGCACCATGGTCGGTCGGTCAATATTATTGTCAAAAGAGATAAAAGAAAAATAATTATGAGACTATTAGGACGCCCGCGGTATTACTGTTCGCGTTTCCGAGTGTTATTCTGATATGTAAGCTATATTATTGTGAAGTTTCATCAAAATCCATTCAGCAATATTTGCGTGAAAGCGTAACAAACATCTATCCATACATACAAATTATCGCTTTTATAATATTAGTAAGGATTTCGCTTACACAATTTTGAAAAAGTCTTAATCTCATTTGGAAAAAATATATTTTGCCCGCTTCCATCTTAGTCTGCGTCATAACTTAACATAAGGCTTTTGTAACGTAGTCGATAAAAAAATATTTTTTTACAAAAAATAAAACCTATTCATACCATTATATAGAAAAGTCGGTTCTATTTTTTGTTAAAATTTTTTATTTCTTACTTTTTACTGATTTATCGCCACGTAACGAACTCTTACTATACTGTCATAGTATATTATACGCCACTTGTAGCCAAAAAGCTACCGATACTAACACAAAAACCGAAATCGCTGCAAGTGTGCCTATACAATTTGAAGAGTTCCTTCAATTTCGCCAGGATATCATCATCAGACCCTAACATGATGACAATGGGACCACCTTGGAAGTGTGCCCTTTCTAGTAAAAAAAGAATTATCAAAATCGGACAACTCTGTTAAAAGTTATGCGTGGTCATACATAAAAAAAATAAACGTGTCGAATTGAGAACCTCGTCCGTTTTTTTTTCGTCGGTTAAAAAAAATGTGATTGTAGATTAAATCCTGTATTTGCATGCATTTTTATCGGTCTATAGTCTATACATCCATATTGTACACACAAGCATGTATATGAGAAGTACCTAATAATGCAATTACATAATTTCATTGGGATTAAATGAACCCTCGGACAGCGATTAACGGCACTCGAGTGCGGATGTGAAAGTATGGCAACACATAAACATGACGAAATGATATGGCAGTGATAGTGATTGTTTAGTTATGTGCATTGATTTAAAAACAAAGATACACCTTCAGACTCATTATTGCAAATAATGATTTTAAAAAAAAATATTATTATAAAAACAAAAAACCCGACTGATTAGAATTAATGAACTGAAAAGAGAAAAACAAGTATCACTCTATCTTTATAACAATTTATATACTTTATGGTGCTGCAGGCGGACAAACAATACTTTTTACTACAGGCAAAGAAAGATCTACTAAAACTACGTTTGTCCCAGGTTGTTGTGTTTGTGTTATTCTGACGCGGTTGGGTAAAAACAACTGCTGATTTAAAATTAGTAGGTAGAAGGTTGGTACTTTTCTGCAAATAAATATTTGTTTATTTATGATGTGATAGTCTTATAACTTGTTGAACGCCAGCTGCACGCTCTAAAAACCGCTTGGCGCCACATCTTTGTAGGTGGTAGATAGCCACGGTCGAAGCCTTCCACCAGTCAGATCTGGACCAGTTAAGAAAATCTCTCAGCCGGGAATCGAACTCAGGACCTTCGTCTTATAAATCTACCGCGCATACCGCTGCGCTTGCGAAGTCATCAATATACAATTATATAATAAATGTTTTGCGTATTTTTCGCTGTAGACTGTGTTTACCAAATCTACACAGATAAACCTGAATGTTTAAAAGTACTTGTAAAGTAAGCCTACTTCAAATGAATGGATTCGATTATTATCAGTCCCTTCCCGATATTTATTTCGATACAAGTAATTGAGGGGAAAATTAAAACTTAATCTAATATTCAATTTTCTCAATATTTTAACATAAGTGTAATGTTGTATCTTAGGTTATATGTTTACCTATCAATGGTTCGAAACGATTATGAACGGTGTTATTAATAGCAGTGCTTAAGTACGAAATTATGTAGGTACCTTACATTCGTCTGTGGTTTTCGAGTATCTAAACGAAGTCAAGTACTTGTAGTAAAATGAGCCGAATAATTATTAAATTTAAGTTCCTACATTTTTAAATAGTATTAAGAAATGGCTTTTATAATTAATTGTATTCCTATTCTCCAAACAAGTTTCATACGACGTTCCGTGCATACTTTATGCTCGTTTTCTCTGAAACATGGCTGAAAGAAAAATCTTTCAAACTATGATCGTATTTATAAGCTGTCTTGCTTTTGGTAGTATAGTTTTATCTTAGTATAACGTTAGTGTACGATACCCGCTATGTGGTGGTTCGAATAGAAAATAGAACGTTAAGTTACAACTCAATGCAAATATTGTAAATGGAGATAATTCATTTTTACAGACTAATATAAATATTTCTTAGCTTCAAACATTGGTTTTAGTGGTACCCCGATACCTACCCTACATAGTATTTCGTAAAGTAGCTTTTTTGTAAACATTGAAAGATTTTTGGAAAGGTCTTTGGAGTACCTACCTTCTATCACTGTAAATGTTTTTATAATTTCACAGCAGCTATCAAGAGTTTTAATTTGCCTTTTCTGTTTATACAATCATAAGACAGTCTACAGAATTGCCGTTTCGATCTGTTATCGGCGCTTGACTTTTACAAAATCGTTCTAAAGGTGTTTCACTAGGATAGCGCGTGAGTTTCCAATTTGTCTCTCACTTCTTTCTTTCTCTGTTGTAATATACAGAGAGACGTGATTTCGAATTCGAAATTACTACAGCAACTACGCAATATCGTACTAAGGGTGTCCTATACAGGTGTCAAAGTTTTGCTCAAAGTAAATAAAGTAAGCAAGCCACGTGCCAGACTGCCGAGTACATCATTGATGGCAATGGCTTGTCGGCGCCCGTTCCGCGCAAAAACTGCCAAGGCGGAACCTCTCGGATACCATCGACCAGGAATTCAGGACGCCGGAGTCGAACTAATAAACATTTTCAATGGCATTTATTTCCTTTCCTACAGTATGAAGCGGGATTCCTTTTGAACATTACTTTTTTATTTAGGGTGGTTTCATATTGATTGGAATTTCATTAGCTATATTTTATACGTTATTGGAATGCAATCTACTGTAATATTTCTGTAGAAGTAATTGCAGTTAGTGACAATGGACAGTAGAATTCAAAATTTCAATTTAATGACTTTACGTAATGATTGTTAAAGCACGCATATCAAAGTTAGCATTTTAATCAATACATATCTGTTTTACTTATATTTGATTTTTAGTTTAGTAAAAATTTTACATTTTTGATGAATACAATAAATGTGTGTGTAAAAAGTAAAAATAATCTCTGTTCTCTCATTTTTATTTTGGCGGTTGCTTCAATTTTTTTTAATTTGTTTCTTTCTATACAGTCATGTTGATAAATCCCACATGAAAAAAACAACTGATGATACGTCACATATTCGCATTTCTTTAATCGTGTTTTATTAAAATAAGTATCTTTGAATAGTTTGCGCGGACGCATCAATATGTACGAGTATGTATAAATATAAATAATATAAGAAAATAAGACTCTTAAGAATAAACGTTTCAATCGATAGTGTAAAGTTTCGAGCAACATCTTAGGAAGCTTTCGCTTGGCTGTTGGAATAAGTATCGGATCCAGAAGGCAGTTGTGACGTTCCTGATTCTGGAACCCTGACCGGCAGTTGTTTCAACACTCAATAGACTCAAACGGAGTTGTAGAATTGTTTTATAATAAAATACGTCACACATTCGCATTTCAATAATCGTGTTTTACGAGTATCACACGTAAAAAACAATATAATAAATACGTTATGGTAGCATAGTTGGCGCGGACGGCGGACACGACAGCAGTATGTGTGTATGTAAGGTTGTACACCTTGGTGCGGGTGTGTGTGGTATTTCCCATCCGATCTCACCTCGCCGGGTGACTTGCGCGGAATTCGAAAGCCCATCGCGAGATTTATCGCTTATTCTGTATTAAAATATACATTTGCTTACCTAATGGGCTTTTTTGTCGCGTGCCACATAACGCTGGGATTCTATCCTGTTGATGGAATTTTTAATATTTATGGTGCCGCGATGTGATTTCCGAGAGCCATATACTTTTTTCAGTTTATTAGATTCCAATTCGTTCGCTTAAATTTAGTAAGTAGGCTTAGTTTACATTGTTTTAAATTGTCAAAAATAGCGAATCTGCCACAGTTTCGAAAGGCAGGTTCAGCTGAGAAGAGCTGGCGAGGTTCATAATTATATAAATTACTTCAAATACGAAACTGTTCTATCAATTATTTTCTCTGCTATGAATAGTAGAATTACAGCATTTAAATTAAAACAAAATACAGAATTATTATCCAGGACAGTTCGTTTAGACTATAAAATTTACTATCCAGTAAAACTACACTTTAAAAGAATGGCAAGAACAGATCAGCCTGCAGAGAATATAAGCCGCCACTGCTATTTGGTTGCAAATGTTGTGCCTAAATCGGAAAAATGTCATAACTATAATAATCAGTATGTTTTTAATGTAGGGTTAGACTTCTCTTTTTGAGAACGAACGATATATGAGCTCAGATATAACTAACCACAAATGATGAGTTGACGGGTTTAGGGTTACAATGTTTGAATCTGTAAAGAAATAGATGGCAATCCAAGAAGTAAGCGGCACCGACATAAAATGTTCTCCGAGATATAGAGCTCTAACACCCCGTCGAAATATATTCATACATAAAATCGATATTGCACTGCCATGCCCCGTGGGCAGCATTTAACCTTTTTATGCAGTTCAGTAGCTGTTGATAGCATCTCGTGGCCTTCGTGCGCTCGTTAGTATCCGCTGAGATTAAGCTGGGGGTACAATGACAATACAAACGCGTGTAGACTCGATCTGAACATTCGCATTTAGTATTTATTTAATAGGGTCACTTGAAAAATCCAGCAATGGCTCTTGTGATGATGAGTGGTACACTATCGGTTATAAACAAAGTAATCTTGATTTTTTGACTGTTGGGAGGTTTCAGCTGTAATTAGCTACCACCCTACGAACAGCACTTGCATCAGGCGTGATTGCAGTCAAGGGATCATTGTAATGAATTAAAAAAATGAAAAATTTTGAGTCATAGGCGTTGTCTCATATGCCTGTAGTTACACTGGCAACTATACATACAGAATAGAAAACTGCAGTGCATTCTGGAGATAGAAATAAGTATCGCGGGTAAGTCCCTCCCAGATGGCCTCTGGTCTCTAAAACCTATTAGTATTTAAAAAAAGCTCAATGCTTGGATTAAGTTTAGGATGACGATCCAACACCTATTGTTCGTCTTCAACGCCTATAAGGAGTTATCTAAAAAAAGTAAATATTGTACATCAAAATCTATTTCCACATCAGCTACTTAGGAATTTAGAAAAGAAATATTTTAGATGTACTACAGTTTTAAATTATGAGAATAATGATTTCATTGAAAAATAAATGAGAATCCGGATTACATGCATCTAGGAAAAGGAAAATATTCTACACCGAGATCTATTTTTACCAAAGCCGTTCGGGCTATTAATAACTCATAAATTATACTTTATAGTTACAAGAAAATTGCTGGGCCAAGTACCTGTAATAGTGCTACGACGCCTGGCCCGCGTCGGGGAATCAACAGTACTTACCGTACCTACCGTATTAAAAGGAGATATTTTAAGAAATCGCTCAGTACGTTTCAACCTTCGCTTTATTTACATGCTTATTTATATTACTACGGAAATAAAATGTATGATATTTTTAATTCGAGTACTTGGTATCGTTGCGCAGTACACAAATGTTACATAATAATATATTGTAACTTTAACTTTGTCACTACAATCATTAAAATATATAATAATGAAATCATGAGAATAGCAAAGACATTAGGAACTTAGGATTTGTCATTATCTACAAGCTGAAAGTTTACCGGCTACAGGACATACAAAAGGCAACTATAGAGTTTTGCTGTGTGGCTTTTGGAGTTAGTACGTTTTAAAAGTCCCTTGATTGTTCAAGTACCTATGAAATGTATTTTTTTTACGGCATATCTTGTAAAATCATGCTCCTAGTTTTCAGATACTTATCATGACGGCGACCCTTCGGTAAAGACTCTTTAAATTTAAACTTTAACAGTTTTTTCCTAGGGTTGCCATAAAGCTAAGATGCAGCTACTAATGATATAATTTTGCATATTGTGCTGGGTAAAATATTAATAGTACCTACACTTTATACATGACCATTGAGGGACTAAATTTTTGAATCCTATTGTCTCCTAGCCAATATATGTTATATTTCATAGTTGCTTACCGAATATGCCTCTCGTAGTAGCATGGACTAATAATCCTTTAGCTTTTAAAATCGATGTTGAGTATATTTACTTCGTTTTAATAGAACTTTCATTAATATGAAAACAATCGCAAATTAATACAAAAGTCAGGTAACACACTTTTACACAGCGCGATGTATTTACTCACAACCTATCTCTTCCTATAGGAAGCTTGAACTTTCTTTAGAATTTTTTCTTATAACATTTACCGCTAAGCAGCTGTGTTGATTACTTCATATATGGTAGGTGAAACAGGAATAAAAGTAAAAAAGTGAGTGGGTAAAGGCTAAAGACCGGGTGTGACAGCGATCATTAGTATCCTAATGCCCACCAGTGGACGGCTACTGGCTTTTCGAGTGAATCAGATTTTATACAAATAAGCACAGCCATAACAATCGTATAAATAGGTATCAATAAATAGGTAATTTTGTCCTCATTAAAACAAACCGATTTTGATGAAATTTGATTGACTCTTAAAGAAAACTTTGTCGCAATGTAAAATTTAAAGGGTCTTAAATAGGGGATGAAATCATTAAGTAAAAGTCACCTAATTGGAGTAGTGTGGATACAAGGTCTTATATGGAGGGAGGTCTTACCCTCTAGTGGGCTTAACAGTTTGTGATAACGCATAGGCTGATTAAGAATTTAATAACCAACAATTTTAAGCTTTACGACAATGCATAGACGGTCAAATTGTTTGTGTAAGTGCAATCCAGGGACTAGAGATAACAAGAGCGTGTGGTCAGATTGTTTCCCAATAAGGTGTAAGGACTTTGTCACTAAAGTTTGTCTGTTAAGGGGTGATATCCAGTGTCTAGAGGTATTACAAGAGTGGTCAAAGTGTTTGTTAGTGAACTATGTCTGTTAAGGGGTTATATCCAGAGACTAGATAGATTACAAGAGCGCATGGACAAATTGTTTTTAGTAATGTTTATAACAGAAAGCATTTAACAGCCAAGGGGTGTTAAAAGCTTACTGTTCCGCATCCAAATGGCAACTGGTAAGAGCTTGTGCTCGAATTGTAGAGTTGTTTACTGTTAAGGGGTGATATCCAGAGAGTGGAGAGATGACAAGAGCGTGGAGCGTGGTGTCGGTGTGCGATGTCGTCAGTGGCAACGTGAAAGTGGGTGAGTGGAGAGCGCGGCGTGGAGCGCAGGTGCCGGCAAGGCCTTGCCGCGAGCGCGCGCGCGGTATGCGGTCGCACCGGTTCTTCTAGCAACGCGTGTTTTTTACACACCACACATCAAAGATATTGTTGTTATGTTTTGCTATGATGCAAAAATCACGGTTAATACCACCGTCCAACAATTTATAGACTTTTAACGCCGTTACATTTGATTATGTAGCCGTTACACTAGTGTCTTTCCGAGCTTTAAGCTCATATCACTCGAGGGAAAATTACTCGAAATATCTAATTTGATATTCGCTTAGCAACCGAACGATCTCAATGCGGATGTGGTCTTGACATTGTTTTTATCTCTTTTCGCGCGCCGTCTTAATATTTATTACCATGTAGTATTATTAGATATATTTTGTTGGTTTGTTATGTAAGCTTCGTTGCAAGGGACAATGATTGCTACATATTTAGGTTGTGGTAAATCGTCATTACATTATTCTTTATCATTTTAATCCGTATTTCTGGTACCTTATAAGTTTTGATGTAAAATTAAAAAATCATTTGACAATGAGTCTTGAGGTCGCCTCTATCTCTCCTTGTTTAATACGATACTAATAAAGTCTTACAGTTTTACAGTCTTACTTAGAGCAAAAGTCTAAACTTACTCTGTCGAGCTTTGTTACAGCATCGAGATGCAGTCCAAATCTAAAACTCAACCCTCGCCCCAACCCT
Organism: Mycalesis mineus; assembly: GCA_034621355.1. Classification (NCBI taxonomy): domain Eukaryota; kingdom Metazoa; phylum Arthropoda; class Insecta; order Lepidoptera; family Nymphalidae; genus Mycalesis; species Mycalesis mineus. Next base: position 7,804,176 of record CM067885.1, read on the forward strand.
TAAAGTTTCATCTTAACAGTGTTTTTCCAAGTTCTTTTTTCTAATATAATATATCTCATAATATTATATTCCGAGGAAAATTGTTTGATATCGTTTATTGAGTTTTTATTTAAGTCGTGTACTTCTCAACAATTTAAATTCGTCAATCTTATTGCACATATAAGTCAACTCTTGTACTCGTACCAACCTATACCCACTCGTATTTTGTCTTAAGAGTACCGTTTATTTTTAGATATAAGTATGCCATTCATGTAATAGGTTCATAGTAACTATAAAATAAATTCCATGGGCTAATAACATCGCTCAATAAACGAAGAGTATTACATGGAAGACGAGGCTCGTGTTTACTGCAAAAAAATTATGAGACTCAGAGCGCACGTCGATAACGTAATTACAGGCAATTATCACTGTCACAATACATAAAAAATATATCGATTAAAATGGGTATAGGCATTCCTTAACTCTAATTTGTTTACAATAGTAGTTTTATGCTGTCGTCCATTTTAACTCAGGAAGAAGGTTTTGATTTAGGTATAAGGTGACGGGGACGTTCCTAACGGTAAACTGAAGGGGCATACGAAAGCAGAAATGAACAAAACTTTGCTCAGCAACCACTTAAAGATGATATTAATTTAAAAATATATTTCTGTTTTGTCGATGCTTTTTTATTTTAATGTACAACACTTCATGAGACATATGTAGGTATATTAGTTACATAGTAATAGAAGTGTACTACATCATTATTTTTCATTAAATATCAGTTTTTATGTAATATCAGTACTATGCTAATGCCAAATTCGATTGAGAATGCTTGTCAACAAACAAATTTAAAATGAAGGTAGAAAATGCAACACATTTTATGCCTAATACATTTAAAATTATGTTAGGATTTTTTATAAAATCTTATTTAAAATTTATATTTAATATATTAATTAGTTTTAAACTTACTAATCTAATTTATTGTAATGAATTTGTCTTTAACTAGATAATTTAAAAAAATAGGTGTAAAATGACTAGTGATTTCTATCATTCCTTCATTTTTAATTTGTTTGTTGACAAGCAATCTCAATCGAGTTTGGCTTTAGTATAGATAGTTTCTTCAAATTAATTTTTGGGTTAAAGATGTTAGAATGGACCTTAAACGGTTTGTTTCTTTCCGATTGGACTATCGAGTACATAATTGTAGTACCAACACAAAAGAAATGCTAGCCTAAGTCAAGGCTAAATTAGTTAAATTAAATATGGATCGGTATGACTTTAGTTTGTGATCAAAGTCATTGCTCCATTAGACGTGAGTAGTAGGTATTGTACATAAATAACAACTAGATATACATTGTGTATACGTATATTAAAAGTGTGCCTAGAAACTCCTCGAGCTAGTTACTGCTTTTTACCCGACCGCGTCAGAAGGAGGGTTATGTTTTTCGAGCGTATGTATGTATGTATGTATGTCCATTTCTTCGGCACGCGCTACAGCCTAAACGACTGAACGGATTTCGTGTCGTTGAACTTGTCAAAATTGTGGTAGTGACATAGGCTATATAGATTTTCAAAACGGCGGCTGTAAATGGAGGAAAAAGGGGGGATGTGTGTATTTCTTTCTTCTATCTTAGCAATATGGGTATCAAATGAAAGGTCGTAAAATACCATTTCAAAAATATAAATATCATATCATGTTTATATTGCCGTTTTAACAAAAAAATGGCATAAACAGTGTCATTTCTATACCATAAACTAAAACAAAAAAGTCTCAAATAAAATTATTATTATAAAAACAAAAAACCCAACTGCTTAGAAGTTATGAACTGAAAAGAGAAAAACAAGGATCACTATATTTATATAAAATTCTAAATACATTATGGTGCTGCAGGCGGGGACAAACGTAGTTTTAGTAGGTCTTTCTTTCCAAGGTAGTAAACTATTTTGTCCACACCTGCAGCACCATCAAGTATTTAGAATTTTGTATAGATATAGTGATCCTTGTTTCTCTCTTTTCAGTTCATAACTTCTATGCAGTCGGGTTTTTGTTTTTATAATAATAATTTTATCTACTACAGAAAAGCGAAACACCGTGTCGCTAGTAGGCGACCAGACCAAACATTTTTAATCCTAACAGCTAATATGAGGAATGCCCTTCCGGCGTCTGTTTTCGGACACGTATAATGTAGTTAATCTTCAAGGTTAGAGTAAATATGCACTTTCTAGGCATGCACATTCTGTCACACACCTCATTATTCATCTTTCCATCAAGCGTAAATGAAGTCAATTGAACGTTTTTGAATTTATTTGTTTTCTTTATTTCTTTTCACACCTAATGTTAAGTGATGATGCAGTCTAAGATGGAAGCGGGTTAACTTGTCCACACACTTTGTTTCTGAGCTAAATCGCTTGGCGGCACGTCTTTGTCGGTAGGGTGGTAACTAGCCACGGCGAATGCCTCCCACCAGCCAGACCTAGACAAATTAAGAAAAACCTCAATCGAACCCAGGACCTCCGTCTTATATGTCCATCGCGCATACCACTGCGCCACGGAGGTCGTCAAAATTTTGCTTTATATAGTATGTATATAATATCCAGATAAGAGAAAGATAAGTTTCCTGTAACACAGTTGTAACAAGCACTTTCTATAATAAAATTAAATACATGTAATCTACAATCGCTAATCGAGCCGTCAGGAATAAGCCAGGATGATGGCAAGAGACCTGATGAATTGACGCTGGTTCCCTGGGAAGTGGGATGGGCTCTAATGTGGGACGCTACTTGCGTTGACACATTGGCTCCGTGTCATGTCCGGGAGACAGAATCAAGACCGGGAAAAGGCTAAAACCGGTAAGGGGCACAAGTATGCCTCTCTGACAGAGAGTTACATATTTGTACCTTTTGCCGTGGAGACCCTTTTGCCATGGAGTTGTAGTGCCAAAAAAATTTTCCGTAATATTTCACCGTTTCACCGTTTTTTGCGCAAAGGATTAGCCTGGTTATCCAACGCGAAAATGCAGCCAGTATTCTTGCCACCATTCCACGTGGGCATGATTTGTATAGTTATTAGGATAAGTTAGCTTAAGTTCCTTATTGTAATGTAATTGCATTCTCAATAAAAAAAATGTAATCTACATAATTATATAGTTATAAGCGAAATAACACTGACTATTCTTTTTCTTCTTTTTCGTTTCGGACTTTTTCCGCACTTGCCCATGATGCTGGCCGGTGTGTGTAAACACCGACTCATCACAAGATCTCTAAAACTAAACGCTACTACTATGCACTTAGCACAGATTTCTCGATATTCCCACGGGCACGAGATCTACACGGGTAAAACTAAGGGACACAACTAGTAATATCTAAAATGATACATAAATATTCATTTACTCTCTGAACTGCACGCACACAGCTTATAACTGGCGGTGCAATTACACATACATTATACTAATATTCGATTACACCGCAATTACGTATGCTCATGTACTTTAGCTCCTGATGCGTTGTTCGTCTAAGATTAAAGGCGCCACACAGAACGGCACAGGCTGCCTGCGTGCCCACATTCGGCCTTGCGCCGTCGCCGGGATCATTTACTAGTCTAGATATTATTACTAGCCACATGTACAATTCTTAAGAATCTACATCAATATTTAAGTTGCCGTCAGTTGGAACGTGCTGATAGGAACTGCAAAGTTTAACAAGAAGTAGACCCATGGAGTTTGGATTAATTAATTCGCATTTATATAAAAACTTGTATTATACAATATTTTCTTTCATGACTTCGTAAACGCTTCAAAAAAGTATTTTTTTTTAAAAGAAATTTTTCCTTGGCCCATTTTTATAAGGACACAAACGACTTATGTGCTTAAATACTTAAATATTCAAGCACATAAATTGTTTGTTCCTAAGTAATTTAATAAAAACAAATAACAAGAGAAATAGGCAGCTCTTTGTATTATCATGAAACTACAAACTACGAAGGTAATCTTAAAACATGTCGTTTCGCGAAGGAACTTAATTCAGCCAATCAAACTTTCGGCAATAAAATTCTATGGCTGAATATAAAATTTTATTGTGCGACAAAACAGAAAACAAAATCGGCCTGATATCGACAGAAAGGTATGCGTACTGATACCGACGGGGCGCGACCGTGTGCAAGCGACACGCTTTGTATTTTGCAAGAGCGTAGCGGAGCAGATGCATAGAACGAATATACCTTCTGATATCAACTTGTTTCTTGGTCACTTTAACTGCCTCGGTTCAGTTATGTTGTTTTGGAACATGGGACACTGATTTTTAGTCCTGTACCAAAAAGGTAAAGGTTAGTTAGCCGGGACTAAAATGGTAAAATGCTACCCGGTCGAAGGCTGCGCAAAGGGTGTACAGTCCAGGTATGTGATACTTACTGGCTAAGAACCAGCGTGAATACCCATTAAACCGAACAACGAAGAGAATTTGGGTCATCAAATGAAGTAATAATAAACGATAAAATGTCGTTTGAGCGAATTTCTGTAAAGAACTGGGTACTTAATTCTTATTTGTTACTTATAGTTTTTAAATAATAATGTAAGATAGAGATATTAAAAAATTAACCTGGCCGAGTTAGGAAACCTCGTAGCTATAATTTGAAGTTTTCGACCTTAATTATTACCATTACTTACATAATCTAAGAATTACATATTGAGGATTTAATATTTTCATAAAGATTTTTGGATAAAGATATTTTGACTTTGACTTTGAAAACTCGAGACCGTCAAATTCAAATTAATTTATTTCAAGATTTAATTTCAAGCAATTTTTTAGTTTACTAGCACTTGCACGACTATTACTTAGTAGTGACTCTACCTCGGCTCGGAAGGCAGGCACGTCAATGTTTTAAGTATAAAGTGTAATTTTACGTCGCCAGTCACTTTACCTTCGTGGCCACTTTACGTCAGAGAGCCGTAAAGTTTAATTTCGAGGAAAAGGAGAAAGTCTTCACAGTAGTAGATGCCGACAAGCTTTTCAGCTTTTGTAAACTGTCATCGTGGGCTTTCGTTGTAAAATACCTTGTTGCAAAGTGCTTATCCTCGCTGTAAGTTGTAATATATGTTCTTAGCGTTTTCCCCGCTAGAAGTGGCGCGGGCCTCATGCACCGTTCTCATAAATATGGCGCGCGGTGTCGCCACGTCCCCGAGCAGTCTGAGCTTCGCGCGAATCTATTATGCAAATTCGTAGATAACGTAAGTTTTAAAACGATTTAAACCGCGCATCGGAATTATTTCGCCGGTGACGCGTAAATAACGCTTATTATAATGCTATTTAAAAGGCCATATTTTCATTTATATTGCCACTTTGTAATTTAATGCGAACCAAAAAAAAGTTTGTCCTCATAGTCGAAAGCGCCTAAGTATAATTTAACAAAAACTAGTTTTGTCAATCGATGCATATTTGTCACTCAATTTTTAATTTCCATACAGCTAGCTATAAATTATGTCTGTAGATTTAGCTTGACGTATTACTAATATGTCACATTCGATTATACTTATTATTAAATAGTCTAGTTATTTTAAAAGTAATAACAAATATACAAGTAATACGAACTGATACAAATATTTCAAATTAAAATAAAATATATTTTATATCTCTTAAACACTCTAGCATCTAGTTGATCGGCCTCAGTATGTACATATTTAGTATGTCTGAAAAGATTATAGGTACGACGATTTATAGCTATTGTTTTAAACTTTGGGAGTCAAAACTGAAAGTGCGTAATAAAGGTGGAAACATGATTCGTGTTGGTTACGCAAGTCCAGGAAACTGGGAATATCGGGCACCTATCAGTAGCTATCAACTCAACGGGAAGTGGCGTAGCTCTCGTAAAATATAATGTACCTACACTGTTTAACAACATGGATTTGGACTGTATATTATTTTTGTCAGCTGTGTTTCGCAATGTGATGTTCTCCTTATATAATACTATCAAAAGCCCGCGATTTTGTCCGCATAAATATAATGTTTCTTCTCTTCTTTTAGATAAAAAAATATAAGTAGTAAGTTATTCTTAAAATATAGATATATATAAGCTACCGTGGCCCTTTTATATTATGTATAATTTATTTTTGGGGTGTTGTTGAAAGGTACTCGTATGTAATGAAAGTCTTTGACCGGATGTAAAGGGAGTTTTTTTAATGAATCAATACTAAAATTTCATACATTGTTTGCGGGTAATAACCTCTGTAATAAGTTGACCTCGTGATAAGTTGATAACTGAGAAATGCTTACTCAGATACTAAATTAATTAATTCGTTACAGCAATATCATTTTTTATTATCTTTCTTTTGGCAGCTTTCAATTGACCGATGTCTCAGAACTTAAGTGGCAGAATTTGACCTCTTTATCAGTCAATTTATCTCTCTGTGTGTGTCTGACTTTTAGTCTGTCAACTTGTGCAAATACAGATAATACTTTCTACCAATTATCGTTAACGGTTGATATATATATTGTTAATCAAATTAAATCATTATCAACATCATAAGACAATTGAAAATACTTTGAAGGACAATTGCAAAGGTTCGGATAGTTGACTATGGCAACTTTTTGTAATCGTTGGTGCTAATTTTAAAATTTAAATCAGCCTTGGATTCCATCACCCGGTCTTTTGAGATTTTGCTAGGTGTTTTTGTAATCTTCTTTTAATTTTCTTCCGATATATACAATGATGACATTAGTTAGAAATCTATCTTGATCGTCAACAGGTTTTATGAAATATATTAAATCTTTCACAACTTGGGCAGAAAGTCAAAAAGCAGGAGCTTTAATCATTTTTTTAGAAATTATATTTAATATAGATCAAATTTTTGCAACTGCGTATTAAAAAAAATGCGCCTATAATTCTTTTCACGCGTTCCATTTTCGACATTCTTGCTCTACTTAATTTCAATTGACTCCCATCACCTATGCGTCTGCGAGCGTTATCTAGTGGCTGTCGTGTTGTGACGAATCAACATGACGCGGCCGACGTAGGAAATGTTACGAGTGGCTGTCACACATTCCGTAGACAGTGAGACAGGCTGATAACACAGTGAATGCTTTTGTTTTTAATACCCGCTGCTTACTCAGATAGTGATCTGTGGATAATGGGTGTACTGTAAAGGCATTATTATACTGCGGCTTACCTATATCGAGTGAGAATTTCCGATAAGTTATTATTAATGGTTCTTGTAATCCAGTCATTGTGAGGATAATGTCTAGATACTTTTTCTTTTGGGTCTCTTTTTTTCTAAAAAATAGCGAGTATACGAGCCAGCGGTCAACTGATGTTAAGTGATTACTTACCGCCGCCCGTGAACACCTGCCTTTGAGGTGTTTATTTACTCTCCCCTTGCAAATAATTGTTGATTATTTAGATGATTTATACAGTAATATAGGATGGATTAAGCGGATCGCATATAGTAAGTTTCCCACTTACTATATGCGATCCGCTTGATCCGTCCTTTGTTACTATATAAATCCACCATCGCCTATAAACAGAGAATCATTTCGCAAGTCATGTAGGAAACACGTCCTACAAAATGCCTTGCGTCTACCGATGGCGTATGTGCTATGCCTCATGTGCCAGTAATTACACTAGCTACGGGATATTCAAATTTCATACCTGTCTCACTTCACACTTAGCTATGTTAGAAGCATGGGCTGACAAACTATCAGAAGTAGACAAAGTTAAAGTCCGTCAATAGTCAGTGCGAACTCTCGCTTTAATAGTGGAAAAATGAATTAATATTATCTCATGTATTTATATAAATGCAATACTACTTATATGCAAGATATGTATTTTTTTAATCGACGAAAAAAACGGAGGAAGTTCTCAATTCGACACGTATACGTATTTTTTTCTTTTATGTATGACCACGCATAACTTTTTACAGAGTTGTCTGATTTTGATAATTCTTTTTTTATTAAAAAGGGCACGCTTCCATGTCATCATGTAAGGATCTGATGATGATATCCTGGCAAAATTGAAGAAACTCTTCGAATTTTATAGGCACACTTGCAGCGATTTCGGTTTTTGTGTAAGTATCGGTGGCTTTTTGGCTACTAGTGTCGTATAATATACTATGACATGATGCGTTGTCTTGTAAGTGTACTTATACAAATGTCATAATGTTTTTACACAAAATACATCGTGTAGAACTTGCTGGTTAAGATAATACAAATAAGAACCCTTGTAAATAGGTATTTTACTGAATAATAACATGAATTGAATAACGACCATCACTAGCAACCACATTGCGGTTTATTTATTCTAGCCATAAATACCTAAATAAATTGTTACTTTGTTGTCAACTCAATATTTCCTCAATTCAACTACTGAGTGCGTAAAATAACAGTATATATAATATTTTTAAACAAGCAATTCATATATTCTCGTATTTTAAGATGGAAAGTCAAAAATTAATAATTAAGTAGATTTCTGAGAAGTACTTTTTGAAAGTTTAGTATTTCAGTATACTGAATTTCTAGATTCTAAAAGAGCCGAGAAGAAATACAAAGGTAATAATTAATTACGATAGTTTATGCCATGCTGTCTGTAGTGCAAAAGAAAGTAGAGCCGATTGCACCATGATTTTATATGATTAGGACAAAATAAGCCATAAATAAGCTTTTTGTATCTACTGAAAGATATTCTGGCATAATAGCCGTTTTTCTTTTCAGCAAAATTCATGACTCTCGGAGGATTTCCAAAATTTTTAATTATAACTTGTTATAACATTAAACACGAGGTCGCTTGCACAGTTATTGTTTTCCGATGCCCCGACCGATTTTCTGAAGCGGCTCTTTGAAGTGGGCTCTAATAGAGAAATATTTACGTTAGCTAATAATAAATGTACTTAAATCTGTCGACGGAGCCATTATTTAATATAATGTAGTACACATAAAATAGAGCATATATTACCCCTGCGCGTTTATTAAAATAGAAGCAGAGGTGTGCCTTATAGAACTAGTAACAAAATATCGGGCATCGATAGACGAACCACTTACGCCATCCTTACTAATTTTTACTAAATGCCTTTAAAAGAGTGATTAAAAAAGTTTTAATTAGTAGCTGACCCAGTGAACATTGTAATGGCAATAAAATATGTCTGAACTTATTCTTTATATTTTCTTACTACAAGATGTCAAAATTACAGGTGGACAAATTGCTTCCACTGACAGTTGTTCGTCGTTTCATCCAGTTCAGTTCAGACGTATAAAAATTTAAATTTTTTGTACATTTTAGGCGCGACTGAAATGCACCGACGTGAAAGCGGCATCCGTCGCCGCTTCAATCCTTAAATCATTATTTGTCGTTTAACTTGTTATTCCTACATGAGTTTTCACGATAGCTTTACCTTATAATAGCTTCGCTTTGGCTTATGCGCCACATACATGCTGCAACTGCCTAACATGAAGAAATTAACCTTTCAGCACGGGTCGTTTCAAAGTAGTGATAGTTAGTGTTAAATCTGTCATGAAAGTTCATTAGTCTTTAGAAGTCAAATGAAGAATATATTAATTAGTTTGTTGACACGTCAACATGAATCAAAAATAATTTGTTTTGCTGTTATGTAATGTTCAAATGTAAAAAATAACAATACGGGTTGCCCGTGTTTGCACTTGTTGCTCTTACTTTGTCAACTCTGTTATTATTATTTGCGAAGAATATATAAATAGTTCACACTCGAAAAGTAATTTATGGTGTTATCGCAAATAAAAGTCAATTAATCACACTTATTTCATGCTATAGTTTCAGTGGTTATTGAGGCTTGGGTCTTCTCAAAAACGTATACCTACATTTTTACATATTTTTTTTTTATCGATTACAAGTTGGCCCTTGACTGCTATCACACCTGATGTTAAGTGATGATGCAATCTAAGATGGAAGCGGGCTAACTTTTTAGGAGTAGGATGAAAATCCACACCCCTTTCGGTTTCTACAAGACATCGTACCGGAACGCTAAGTCGCTTGGCAGTACGTCTTTGTCGGTAGGGTGGTAACTAGCCACGGCGAAAGTCTCCCACCAGCCAGACCAAGACAAATTAAGAAAAATCTCAATCTGCCTCGCCGGGAATCGAACCCAGGACCTCCATCTTATGAATCCACCGCCCATACCACTGCGCCACAGAGGACGTCAAATATTGTGCATGAAAACTTTTATTGTCAGTCCGAAGTTGAGATGTCCATGCCGTTATACCAGCATACCTTAAAGAACATGTAAAATGTGCTTCCGGTCATTATCACTTGCAGCTGGTAATAGTCAGTGTCACATACTAATCTAAATTGTCACCATTATGGTTCTTTACACTCATTAGACGATATCGGAAGCTCCCCTTTATAGAAAAGACTTTCTTCATTCACACCAGATGTGATGATGTAATATAAGATGGAATCAGGATAACTTGTTAGGGATAAGACGAAATTCCCTTTCGGTTTTGCCACAAAATTTTACTTGCCAGAACGCTTATTCGCTTAGCGGTACCCCTTCGTCGGTAGGGTGGTAACTAGATATGGCTGAAGCCGCCCTCCAACCAGACGTGGACAAGTTTAGAAAATCTTATTCGGCCTATCCGGGAATCGAACCCAGGACCTCCATCTTATAAATCCACTGCACACACCACTGTGCCACGAAGGCCGTCAAATCGTATATGGTAGTAAACTCCATCTTTAATGGGAAATGTGGATTTATAGGCGAATGTTAAAAAAACATTTCGGAAAAGAATCACACCTAATGTCTGGGTACTGGAAAAAAAAGAGAACTCATCCATCTCTCTTTTTGGTATTGCAAAGATTCTTCGTGGAAGGAAAGCTACGGGGTAAAAGAACACCCAGTCGACAAAGACGGAAATGGTTGGACAACATAATTATAGAGTGGATGGGACTCGAGTACCCGCAATTTTAAGGAAATGTGGAAAACATATAAACTTTTAGTAAACTAACTGCTATAATTCGTTCGAGGATGGCACCACGAGATGATGATGTTTAAACAAGCGACGGAAGAGCGTTTATCCCATTTCTGAAACATGATAAAAAAAAATATGTTTAAGATTCGACGTACACGACTTTTTGTTAAAAATTAATGTATATCCAGTCCATTTGTTCTGGGCTCCCATGAATATTCATCTCAACATTCTATTAACCGATTAGCAGCTGTGCTCTCATTTCGTAAAGGTCAGACATGCGAAATTACATCGGCCAGACGAAACTGGCCGTTTATGGTGCGCTGTAGCTGCGGTTTTGGTGTGAACGTCATACGGTCACGTAGTTGTAGTACGAGATCCCACTGCTCGATTCTGTATATGTTTATTTAATAATATTAATTTAAGGGAGGATGCAAAGGATTTGTGATAGGTTGCCTTTCAAAAATTAGCTGCAAATACCTTGTATTCAATTATTGTATAATTAATTTGATGATATTAAAGGCAGTTAGTTATATGTTCTCTTATTTTTTTTACGTAATTTTAAAGGAAATGATGTAAATAATTATAAGAAGGTTGCCAGTTCTTAATAATTAACAATAATATACTTACTTGTTTACACCCTTAACCCTCACGTTGCAGCTGACTATGAGCTCGCAACCATTTTTTTTTCAATTTCTTACAACATTTCCTTTAAAATGACGTAAAATTGATTTAAAAGAATATTTAATTGCAATTATTATTCAACCAAATAATGTTTGGTGTTAAAAGTGCGTGTGTGTGTGTAAATATTGCAAATTCATGTCACCAAACAAATTTTTCAAAAATTCATTAAAGTTTAAAGCAGCTAACCTTTGATAGGCAATCTAATAGGCTAACCTATAGCATATTCCCTCAACATTCATTTAAAATTAGTTTTATCAACAATTAATTGATATTTATGTTATAAGTCTTGTTAGATTAACTTATATTATTTTGTATGTATTTAATTTTGTGCATAAATGTTGTTATTATATATGAAGGGTTACCCAAGCGTTCCGCGATACTATTTTCAAAGTATCAGAACCATTTAGGTATTTTGACCAATCGGAACGAAAATGTATTGGGATTTATCTAATTTAATTAAATATCAAAACACTCATAGATTAAAAAAATGTCACCTCTATGAGTGTTTTGATATTTAATTAAATTAGATAAATCCCAATACATTTTCGTTCCGATTAGTCAAAATACCTAAATGGTTCTGATACTTTGGATAAATGTTGTTGGCTTGTCATTAAATAAATAAATAAATCAGATACATGCAGAATCGAGCAGTGGGATCTTAGACCACGGCGCGTTACTAACCACACTTGAGGCTATGGACACCCCCCCTCGGGGCCATGGGCACATACAAATTAGGACACAATGTTTGGTGTTAAAAGTGTACAGATTTGTGTAAATATTGGCCGCCAATATTGATCGTGTCTGCCAACCGAGATGTTAATAACAAAATTCCGTCGGCACTCAAATATTAAATAATCGTTTCCGTGAGAATACGTAACAACCAATGGCGCGTTCGGGCTAATTCGGAATTCTTTATAAAATTATTATTATATCATTTTAACTGTCTCGTATGTCAAATGGTTAGCCTATGCGACTTAGGACTACAAGGTTCTGGATTCGAGTCCTTAGATCGGGCTGTACAATATTGTCATTCTAATAAACAGTATCCCAGTAAAAAATCATAGCCTGGAATTGGGAAGTTGTTATAACTCGGACAGCTTGTTAAGCCGTCGATCTCAGTCTATTTCATTAACATCTGATAGGGATTTTTTTTTGTCGACTACAAGTTGGCCCTTGACTGCTATCACACCTGATGTTAAGTGATGATGCAATCTAAGATGGAAGCGGGCTAACGTGTTAAGAGTAGGATGAAATCCACACCCCTATCAGTTTCTACACGACATCGTACTGGAACGCTAAATCGCGTGGCGTTACGTCTTTGTCGGTAGGATGGTAACTAGCCACGGCGAAAGCCTCCCACCAGCCAGACTTAGACAATATAAGGAAAATGTCAATCTGTCCCGCCGGGAATCGAACCCAGGACCTCTGTTTTATAAATCCACTGTGCATACCACTGCGCCACTGAGGTCGTCAAATATTCGCCACGGAGGATACAAGAGTAAAGAAATATTACCGTAAGCTCGCCAACTAGCGTCGTGGTGGGTTTAAGTTCCATATCCCCTCTCCAAAAATGAGGGGGCTTGCTCTTTACACGTTATCATAGGTTAATAATGATAACATTTTCTAAAATATTAGTCTATGATTCATAACATTTGTATTCGTAATAAAATTAGTTTAACTGGAATTTTATAGCTTGAAACTCCTTGAATTTTGTTATTATGGTAATTATTTTATTTGCTTAATACCTACGTAATGATTTTGAAATGGCACTCATGGCGATCGTTAAATCTTATAACTTCGATATTATGCGTAGGTCAACCGTTAGGTTGTTTAGCAGATACACACCTGTACCTACAGTTATACACTGTTGTGTGTATTAACGACCCAGTACAGGGATAGGCCTCCATGTAGAAGAGGGGATATGGAGCATGTATCCACCACGCTGCTCCTATACGAGTTGACGGGCTTAGTGTGTTTAATTTGACACGATCACTGATGATAGTGACCGACCTTATCGTGCTCTTCGAGGCACGAGGGTGTAACACCACCAAATTAAATTTAAAAGAAAGAAATACTCAGAGTTCTTTCTCAATCCGAACCAGGATCTGAACCCTCCTCGACCTCGTGATCGAAGCAACACATAGGCTAACTTCTAAATTAACGAAAAAGTGTCTACTATAACGTTAACGTGGAAACCTTGCTGTATAGACCCTTAAAGCTTTATGTTTAACAATATGCTTAATTTCTCTTTCCCTGCCTTGATATTGAATTATCTGTTCATAGCAAAGAAACGGATAAGATAGGAAGGAAGGAATAAATGTAATTCATCGAAGAATTTTTGTAACGGCGATAATCTTATTATATTTTAAATGCAGAAATAAGGAAAGGCACATATTACGAAATTGAATGTAGTTAGATCTAGGTTCAACAATAATTTAGGTCGAGACGTCTTGAGCATCTGCTTATTCTCATTGAAAGGACTGCGTCGCCACTGTTACTCCTTAATAGGTATTTGTAGTCGACGTTCTCTAGAGTTTAATTTGAATAATATTATTAAATTGCATGATATACCTACAATGAATAGTCAATTAATGGAACTATAAATTAATATTGGAAGCAGATTAATTTATTTTTTTATAATTTATCAAACGACAAAGAAAAAATACTTTAAATTTGAAACTTTCATTCGTACATTATAAAAATTTTATTTAACACCTAACTTTAGTCGTTACTGAATTAACGTGAAATTGTTATCATTCATAATTTTCAGGAGCACTAAAAATAATTTAGGACATATTATATTCTAACCAAGTAGGTAACGCGCAGGTTTTTGGCGAGGGATACAAAAATAGTTTACTGGCGGGTGAATCCGCGGTCAATAGTAAGTGTAAATAAATACTGTTATTAACATTTATTAAATAATACAATTATTATTTCTAGGAAACCTAGCGTAATCAGTTAGGAAGTTAATAAATAATAACATTGAACTATAACCGATAAAACAATAAATAGTAGGTAACTGAAGGAAAATACGCATGTTTATTTCAAAAGATCATACAATATGTGCCAAGTTATATCTTTAATAGACTAATATACACTAATAAGGAAAAACATTAGTTCCGCGTGGCAGTTAAAACACAGCAAATTATTTAGCTCGAGTAGAACTTATTCGATTTCCGTACGTTGGGTTCTATCTGTTCACATTTTAGTTTATCTTCATGATAGATAGAATATCAAGGTGACATAGCTTCGCTTTGAATTTTGGATTGAATTTTTGAACGATTTCTTATAATTCGATAGAGCCGGCTGCACGCACGAAAAAACATGACTCATGCGGCGTTACCTCGCTTTGACGCGTTCCATGTAAGGCTTGAAGTGCAAGCGAGAGCGGGGACCGAGCGACAAAGAAGCACAATCGGCCTTTGAGTTCGGCAGCGTTCGACATCCGTCTATTAAATATATTAATTTTAAATTAAAAATTAATATATTTATTATAAATTTAAAATATAAATTTATAAAATCAAAATCAATTATTTTATTAATTTAAATTAATATTTATAAAAATATACTTAAATTAAAAATTTAATAACCAATTAGTTGCTTTAATTTACTTAAGCATATCTATGAAGTCGGTGCCAGCAAGTTTAAGGAACATTTATTTAACGTAGTAAAGCAGTTTGTGGGTTCTAGGTAATGTCCTTAAAGTAGAAACCTTGGCTGGCACCGACTCCTAGATATGCTTAAAGCAACTAAATGACACAGTTATTTTTTACTTTTTAGTGCGTTTTGAGTCGGTTCTATTTTTTGTTAAAAATTTTTATTTCTTTTTAGTGATTTATCGCCATGTAACGTACTCGTACTATACTGTCATAGTATATTATATGGCACTTGTAGCCAAAAAGCTACCGATACTTACACTAAAACCGAAATCGCTGCAAGTGTGCCTATAAAATTTGAAGAGTTCCTTCAATTTTCCCCGGATATTATCATCAGATCCTAACATGATGACAATGAGACCACCTTGAAAGTGTGTCCTTTCTAATAAAAAAAGAATTATCAAAATAGAACAATTCTGTAAAAAGTTATGCGTGGTCATACATAAAAAAAATATACATGTCGAATTGAGAAGATTTTTTTTCGTCGGTTAAAAATCTAATATCATAGCGCATAGACAATTTCTAAGTTAAAAACTGTTAAAACTTGCACTTTGCAATTTGATAATTAAGGACTTAAGGCTAGGTCTATATTTTTACCGACATTCCTACTAGGATCATAGCTTTTACAATAATATTTACCATAAAAATAAATGTGAAAAATAGTAGGTACTAATTACTATTATTATAGCTAATTAAATGATATAAATGTATATACATTTAATTGTTAGGTTTCAAGATTAACTATAATTGGTACAGTTAGTTATTATACTAATCACTCAATTAATTAAATGCGCTTCCTACATAGATTGTTTAAAAGTATTTACGAGTATTTTTTACACAATATATCTATATACACATTTTAATTATGCGTTTGTTTATTGAACTTTAAATATATAGATGCATATAGGTAGACATTATTGAAATTAACACGTCTTTTTTAATTAGATTACAACAGTACCTACTTATCGTTTAACTTCTGACTATGTAACAGACTCTTCTCAACAGGAATTCGTCTTCCGAGCCGGTAGTAGAGATGTTACAAACTTGACGTTTCAAAAATGTTTATAAACAAAGTCCTGACCACCAATAGCTCAGGCCTTCAAGCCGAAGGATTTTTTATTAAATTTTAATAGTGTTATTTTTTATTAAGTTTTATATTATTATTTTTTATGTGCGTAAGAAAAAATAAAAAAGATACTCTACATAAATAAGATTTATGTATAAGCTTTCTCTCAGAAAGCTGCCAACTTCAAAATCAATTTTAACGATATTAGTCATAACCAATGGAAGGGAAAACAAGTTTCTAGTTATCTCTAAGACGATAATGTCTTCGTTTGCATCAACTCTATAGGACTTGAAACCGAACCCATATAGACTGGATTAACGAGGCCGCACTGGACTATTGAGACACATTGAGGCAGATTTTTATTATCACTCTTTCACAATTTCTTTGTGTTAATTACAGAACGGATTCGTGGAGTGTCGCAAGGGTGCAGAGGAGTGCACTTTGATGGAGGACTGCGCGGTCGTGATGCCTCGTGAGGGTTGCTGCGCGCGCTGCAAGGGTTGCTGGTACAACGGCACGGAGCACGCTTCGCACACCGAGTGGAACGATGACGGGAAGCTGCTGCGCTGCGAAGCGGGCGTCGTGACGATATCGCGGCCCGAGTGCTATGTGCCGTGCGACTCGCCGAAGCATCAGAGGCATACGCATTATAATTGTCCCGTTTGTGAAGGTAATTTATTCTTATATTCAGATTTCGTTAAATTATTTTGGCTGGTAGTTGGTAATTATGTATGTATGGTATGGTCATAAAATTATTATTATAAAAACGAAAAACCCGACTGATTAGAAGTTATGGTCTGAAAAGAGAAAAACAAGGATCACTATATCTATATAAAATTCTAAATACTTTATAGAGATGCAAGCGGGGACAAAATACTTTATTTTCTGCGGAGAAAGACAGATCTACCAAAACTAACTTTGTCCCCGGCTGCTACACCATAAAGTATTTAGAATTTTATATAGACATAGTGATCCTTGTTTTTCTCTTTTCAGTCCATAACTTCTAAACAGTCGGGTTTTTCGTTTTATAATAATAATTTTATTTGAGACTTTCTAGTTTTAGTTAACGGTATAGAAATGAGACGGCACACTTGGTACACTTTGCCATTTTTTGTTAAAACAGCAATATAAATATGATATGATGATTTATATTTTTGAAATGGTCTTTTTACGACCTATCATTTGCTACCCATATTGCTAAGATAAGTTAAAGAAATACACACTTCCCCCTTTTTTCCCCATTTACAACCGCCATTTCGAAAATTAATATAGCCTATGTCACTACCACAATTTTGGCAAATTCAACGACACCTCACATGTCAAAATCCGTTCAGCCGTTTAGGCTGTAGTGCGTGCCGAAGAAATGGGCATACATACATACATACATACGCTCGAAAAACATAACCCTCCTTCTGACGCAGTCAGGTACAAAGCTCAAAGTCGCTAGTCATAAGGTTTTGATACGACCGCCCACCAAAAAATTTCTGGCAGACCACCAACTAGATGGAGGACTGATGATGATGTTGCATTAGGATGATGAAAATGATGAAAAGTAATTAAAGGTATTCTTGTTTTACAAACCTTAATATCCTGTTATAAAGTTACCATACTCCTTAAACCGTAAAGTTTAATAACAACATGCTGGTTTTTGTACTTCGTGGAACTTATTTTTTTCATATACATGATTCGTTAAGATACATACAAACTAAACGCAAAACAACTGTCGCAGAGTCCTACCAATAAATACTAAACTAGTATTGCTAGTGCCTGCTCATATTTCACATCTTCTAATATAATCACTTAAAAGAATGCAATCTCAATTTCACGATGCGTATTCCCACAATGATGAACATAACTTCAACAAACATAATAATCGCGCGGGGCTGGCGCAGTCTTGTCTCGGAGCGCCCACCCATCCGGGCGCGCACCAAAAAACCCTATAATTCCATTCAAAAACAAACACGCCGACACGCATGCGAACTTAACAAAACCAAAAAGGTAACCAATTTACGTCCGCTCCCAAACTTTAACAAGTTTATTAATTCAAAATCAAATAATAGTAATTTTCGAGATGACGGCACAGAATCGCTTTTGAAAATGGCCGACACATTCCGACCTATCGTTTTATTGCCTGTATATTTTATTCATTACCCGCTGGCCGGACAAGAATAACCGAAGGCTTCTTGGACCTCTGCTCTGTTGAATTATTGAATTATTTAGCTTCTTTTTTGTATTAAAAGCACCAACGACCAACTAATCGAAGAATCGAATTAATAAAAGATCCAAAGCAAATATCGTGCAGGAGGAAAAAAGGAAAACGTTAAGTTGCTCTTTCTTATCTAAATCGTATGCATCACGGTCTCAATATTGTCGACGTCCAATATAGCCTGCGGACGCCCTAAGATGAACCTTTGTTCCGAGGTGGCCGCGATTCGCCCACACGCCTCGGTTGACAATAGCATAACAGACAGCACGTTGCGCAGTAGCCTAGCGCACCTTCAGACAATGGGCTCGGCAATAATAACTCGTCCCTCTCCACTCCATACATAACATTACGATGACTATTATCAGACAACAAAGTGACTTATTGATCTGTTCGTTTCTAATATAAAGTCAAGAGTGTTTGTTGTGCTTGTGTTATTTTATTGACTCGGCCTTTAGTAACGTCAAGTTCAGTACAAGAAAAGCTCTCGAGAATAATATTGCGAAGTAATAATTATAAAGTACACACAGTACAGATCGTTAAATATACTTTTACAAAGGACCACCCAAAGCATGTTCGGTTGAGTTTTAAATAAAGAGTATTAAATAATTAAGACAAAAGAAATGATTTCTACCTATGTCTCGAGATGGAGAACTTATTATGTTCACGGGGGTTCGTTAAAATTATATGTGTTTGTAATGGTCGGGAAGTCTCCCACGGCGTTCGCGTCTCTATTATTCACCATAAATCAAAAAGTTAACAACCTACTTAAAAGGTTGAGGCGGGTGGGTTTTTGTCTGAGCCTCAAAGCGGCCGACGTCTGCATGGCTGCGGGAACGGCGAGGTGTGTCCTGTTTGTTTGTTTTATCCCAACGGTGCATTAGCTTTTTGCTTCTTTTACATCTTATTCTTTCACGATTACAGCCTTATCAGAGCCGTGTGGTTCTTTTTTGTTGAGGGAGCGAGCGAAACTCGTGAGCTCGAATGAGTTATTATTTCTTCACTTTAGATAATATATTTTGATGACATATAGAAACAATATTGTGGTATCTTTATAGAAAAAACAGAGTACTTTTGATGGATGGGTTATACAAAGTCAAATGTGTTTAATATTTAATTACTTATACATATTTCTTTCTTTTTTTTATTTAGTTACTTATTTAGCCTTTGTATATTTGATTTAACAGTTCTTCAGTGTTTAGAATCTTATGCAAAACTCTTCCGTGCTAGGGTAAAAAGCAATGAAAAAACCCAATATTTAGGCCTATGAATCGTTTCAGGAAACTAAGCACCATACCATTTCAGTTATCTTAATAAATTTGCACTAGCTAATTGCCGAGAACTTACACAAAGCTTTGAAAGCTTATATAGAAACCGCCTCTTAAAATAATAAGCTTCTTTAAGTTTATTGCTTTTCAAATTCATCATGTATTATGTCACAATAGGCATCAAAATTCCAAGCATTGTTTTTAGGTTATAGGTAGCTATTCGGTTTGTCTTTGTTGGAAATTCTAAAGCTCTGCAACACAAAACCTTTTTTCAACACAAACAAAAGATTACTCATCTGAATTCTTTTAACGTCTCAAGTGCTATCGTTATTATTGGCCATGTCCGTGGCGACGGGTCGGGAAATTAAAATAATTATCTTGTGATATACGCATGCTGTGTGTAATGAATATTTAATGGGCGTTACATAACTACGCTAAAACGACGCCATAAACGCTTACATTGTAATTTTTTACAACCAACATCTCTCCATCAAGGGTTACATAACCAGCCAATTGTCATTTCATTTATGGTTGCACATCTCGTCCAATTAACTACTGTGTATTTTTAAATTGCAATCGCGTACAGCGCACAAAAAATTATTGGGTTTTAGCTCCATTCATGATTTCGGTTTCTTCATTAACAAGCGATTTCTACGTGAGGTAAATAATTCCCATTGCCACTTAAAGCGCTGAATCCTTAATACTGTTAAGCGACATATATTGAATTGTGTATTAAGGGTATTTTCGCATTTGACGGCAGATGCGTCGCGTAACGTTAGAACAGACAAATAAAACATTAAACTGTTCACACTCGGCCGATGATGAGTTAGTACGTCGAACGAATAGTGTCTATTCTGTTTCTGTCCACGCATTGTCGGTCGACGTAACATCAACTACGTCCTGATATGTTTATTTTGATTGACGCATTCAGACCTGTCGTAACATAAACGGAGATCGTTTTTAATTAGACCGTTGTAGACGCACGCAGAATTTGACTAGATATGTAATGTTTTGTAGTTATGTAGTGTTCCGTAACCGAAACGCCGAAGTTCTTTCTTCCCAATAGTCTCAGGCGTAGAGGCACTTAGGTCGTGAGCTGTTATAGTGAGGGCTCTTGCAGCTTACCTCATTACCATCTTGAAAGCGGCCACGGGCTAGACCAGGGGGCGTACTATTTCTCCCCGAGCTGAGCCTCTATGGGCAGTGTACAAGGGAGGCACTGGTATTCATTGGTTCATAGAGATCCCATAGTCTCCCTTATTGTACTGAGATTATTATTGTACCGAGGGGGTTTTAGTGGGTAAAAATCTCACGCAACCTGACTTACCTCAAATGTTGGGTATCTTTAAGAAGATTTCCCACCGTTAACAAAAAAAAAGATATATTTAATGTGGTAAGAATAGACGCGACCATTACTGCACTCGACGCATCTTCCGTTAGATGTGAAAGGACCCTTAAAGTTCGAGAGACTGGGATTGTTTAAAACGCTTTTATTGTACTCTGAGTACTTAAGTGCCTTTATTGTCGCAATTGTATTGTGCAGTGAAGCGGTCTGCGTACTGCACATCTTGAGCGTATGACTATTCAGTTCGAACAGAAACATAAAGGGTAACGACCATCGCGTTCCAATGCCATTAGTGGGCAGTGCATACATGCGTGCACACATTGCTTACTCCTTTTATATATTTTGTTACCTATAAAGGAAACAGGGTTCTTAATATTAAGGGAAATAAGGGTTTGTATACCTAATAATAAAAGGGTTTGTATACCAAAACTTTTATAATATTATTTAAATTAAAATTCATTTACGTTAAGTCTCGGTGTGTAGGGGTTGTACTGCAGATTCGAAAGGCCGAACAAATTTCGTGATTCCACCATGTTCGAATTAAACATTTGAAGATACTTTTTAACCGACGAAAAAAACGGAGGAGGTTCTCAATTCGACACAATAGGCATCAAGTATACAAGTATTTTTTTTTATGTATGACCACGCATAACTTTTTACAGAGTTGTCCGATTTTGATAATTCTTTTTTTATTACAAAGGGCATATGCATATTTCTAAGGTGGTCCCGTTGTCATCATGTTAGGATCTGATGATGATATCCTGGGAAAATTGAAGGAACTCTTCAAATTTTATAGGCAAATTGCAGCGATTTCGGTTTTAGTATAAGTATCGGTAGCTTTTTGGCTACAAGTGCCGTATAATATACTATGACAGTATAGTATGAGTACGTTACGTGACGATAAATCACCAAAAAGTAAGAAATAAAAAATTTTAACAAAAAATAAAACCGACTCAAAACGCACAAAAAAGTAAAAAATAACTGTGTCATTTAGTTGCCTTTATTTACTTAAGCATATTTAGGAGTCGGTGCCAGCCAAGGTTTCTACTTTAAGGACCTACAAACTGCATTTCTAAGTTAAATAAATGTTCCTTAAATTTGCTGGCACCAACTTCATAGATATGCTTAAGTAAATTAAAGCAACTAAATGACACAGTTATTTTTTTTTAATGCGTTTTTGATTGGGTTCTATTTTTTGTTAAAAATTTTATGGCCAACAATTTATCTGAAAACTGAAATCTTATATTTTTACAAATTAGTTCAAGGTTACGTTTGAATGTAATTTTCGTCCTCATAGCATTCGGATTATTATTTAGTGAGTTGTGTAAAGTCAGTTAAAATTAGGAATGTTTCATATTACTTTTTATTCATTGCAAATTCAAGCAATCAGGTTAAATAAATAGTACCTTACTTCGGTATTCAGTTAAGCGCGTACCGAGGCACACAGGTGTACCATGGTAATTTTATGATGAGCGGCGGAAATAGACAATGCTTCAGGACTTTGTGATGTGAAAGCTGCCTTTTAATAATTGTCCTTGTCTAAAAATGCCTTTAAAATTTCTTGACGATATAGACTATATGCAAGACAGCCTCAGCTGGTTATAGCAACATACGTACATTACATTCTGACTTCATATCCTAGCATAAAAGCTTTACTACTTTAGTACTTCAAGAGCTACATAAGAGTACTAGATGTGCCCTGCCGAGTCATGAGAATATCTTGATAAAAACAGGCCTATATAACTACTCGAGAGTCTGGCCTAAATTAAAAAAAATCACTTAATTTACTATCCAACTGGTATTTCCAGGGATTAGCATGTTTAAACATACAAACAATCAAACTCTTCTTCTTCATAATACCTAGTATCGATAGATAAAAAATAATAATAATAAATAAATATTATAGGACAATTACACGCATCGCTATGTAAGCATACTCGTAAGTAGCTTGTGTTATGGGTGCTATGATAACTGATGAATATTTTTATATATACTATACATAAATACTTATAGTATATAGATAAACACCCAGACATTGGAATACATCCATGCTCATCACACAAACATTTTTCCAGTTGTGGGAATTGAACCCACAGCCTAGGACGCAGAAGCAGGGTCACTACCCACTGCGCCACTCGGCCGTCGTTATATATGATAGCGTTAGATATGTTGGCTCAAGTGGTGCTCAAGATGTGGAATGTGTATGTCGCTGTACCACATGCGCTTTATACATTTAATATGCAACGTGTATTCTACTCATCGCAAAGCGTGATCAGGCAGTCGTGGAGCTACGAGCTTCGTGTGTGGCTTGTCTTCGTGTCGTTAGAACTGATTGATTCATTACCGATTGCAATAATTGATGGTCATTGGTTTTTATCGCAGTCAATCTCCACAGACAATGGGCAGACAGCTCTCTGCCTTTATTTTGTATCTTTATTATAAAACAATTAAAAATTCCAAGGCGGGCTTCTCGGAATGAGTAAATCCAAGATTTTATTGCTTTTTGGAATGCTTGTCGCATTTTGTTTCGGTTTTGTAACTGGAGTTGAGATTCATGAGTGTTGCGTGCAGGGCAAGTGAAGCACAAACCAAATTGAGATTTCTGTTACTTGTAGGTTAATTTCGACACAACCGACTGCTTAGAAGTTATGAACTGAATAGAGAAAGGATCACTATATTTCTGGTGCTACAGGTTCCCCGCAGGTTAAAGTATTTTGTCCCTGTTTGGAGCACCATAAAGTATTTAGAATAACTTAACTTAACTTCGAAAAATAATAATTTTATCGTGGTAACGTACACTTATTTAGTAACATGATATGATATTGATATTTTTGAAATGGTCTTTTAAAAATTTATAAAATATCAAAAGATTTACTAGTATTTAAATTCAACGACACCTCACATGTCAAAATCCGTTCAGCCGTTTAGCCTGTAGCGCGTGCCGAAGAAATGGACATACATACATACATACGCTCGAAAAACATAACCCGCAGTCGGGTAAAAATGAATATCATGGTAACTCTTTAAAAATTTATAAAATATCAAAAGATTTACTAGTATTATAACTTACAATTATTTTACAGTAGATACACAAAATTTTTACACAAAGTCTTCAATAAAAGAGTTATTTTTTGTAGGTGTCGGTGACGTGGAGTTTTCACTAAATTTTTAACCGACGAAAAAAAACGGAGGAGGTTCTCAATTAGACACGTATATATATATTTTATATGTATGACCAGGCATAATCTTGGGTCGGGTTTTGGAAAGAAAGTTATTCATATCCTCATGTTAGGATCTGTACGCTACGTGGCGATAAAACTGAAAACGCACTAAAAAGTAAAATCATAGATATGCTTAAGTAAATTAAAGCCAAGAAATTTTCACTAAAAATTTTTAATCCTTGAATCGGGAACTTCATAGTAGAACTTCCCCATGCCTTGGAGCGCACTTTAAGCTGTGGGTCCCGGTATTATCAACATGTAATAATGAATTAAACATTATTTGACGACCTCCGTGGCGCAGTGGTATGCGCGGTGGATTTATAAGACGGAGGTCCTGGGTTCGATTCCCGGCGGGGCAGATTGAGATTTTTCTTAATTTGTCTTGGTCTGGCTGGTGGGAGGCTTTCGCCGTGGCTAGTTACCACCCACCCACCGACAAAGACGTACCGCCAAGCGATTTAGCGTTCCGGTACGATGTCGTGTAGAAACCGAAAGGGGTGTGGATTTTCGTCCTACTCCTAACAAGTTAGCCCGCTTCCATCTTAGACTGCATCATCACTTAACATCAGGTGTGATAGCAGTCAAGGGCCAACTTGTAGTGGATAAAAAAAAAAATTACTTTAAGCCCACCAACCCGCATTGGAGCACCTATGCTACATATACCCTCTTGTGCTTAGCCCTGTAACCATTAATATATATACTATAATGATTATCCTAAGTTACCTTAATAATGCATAATCTTCATTACCCTTTCAGAATGCATCATCAACGGACAGCCAGTGTGGGAAGGTCGTGATGTGCGTATATCAGAGGAGCCCTGCTTATCGTGCCGATGCGTGCGCGGCGCGCTGTCGTGTACCAAGCGCGCTTGTCCCGTGCTGCCGTGCGCCGTGTCTCAGCAATACACGCCATCTGGCGAGTGTTGTCCGAGATGCTCTCATCCCACCGCCGACAAAATACTTCCCAGTAAATATATTCAATACTCTATGTAACTGTACCGATACCTATTACATATAGTCTAGGTATTTATTAAATTCTACTTCTAATGCCATCTCCTATTGGAAGTTAGCAACTATTAGTTAACTGTTCACCGCTGCCCAATCTGTAATTTTAAACTCATCTTAAAACCTGAGTTTACTTTTGGCCTGTATGTTAGAGCAAGGCATATTTAGATTTTTGATTTATATAGCCCTTGCGAGCTTCATTTTTGTATAATAAAATAATAAAAATCTCTATGGGCTTTACCATTAGTTTGTGGCCAGTAAACATCAAACGAGAAGAAAGCTTAAATAGGTATAAAAATACATAATTGTTAGATAAGGATAATAAAACAATATTGGAATTCAATCTATTTCTAATTTATCCTGATATCTAACTCTTAATTTTTTTGTTTCAGGTTATTCGCTTCCCAAACCGTGTATAATTGGCAAGGAATATCATGCACATTTAAGTCCATTTAGAGTAGACCCATGCACAGACTGCACATGCATGAACGGTACGGCCGTGTGCACGAGGCACACGTGTCCAGTGCTGACTTGTGGTGCCCGAGCGTTGCCCCCTCCTCCTGGTAAATGTTGTCCAGAATGCCCACAGATTGAAGAAGCCAAGGCGGCGTGTGTCATAGCTGGAAAAACTTATCAAGTGAGTATATTAAAATAATTACATACTTTTATCAAAGTAATTAGACGTTTGAATAAATAAGAAAATAAGTAATGTGTTATTTTGTTTTCAGGATGGAGAAACGTGGCAACTCGACGCATGTAAATCTTGTGAATGTCACGGTGGAGAGCCCCGATGTGCGATGGAACGGTGCAAGACATTAAGTTGTCCTCCTGACCAAACGTTACGACAATTACCTGGACAATGTTGTCCGAAATGTGTTGACATTGATGGCATTTGTACAGTTTTCGGAGACCCACACTATAAAACTTTCGACGGCAAATTTTATAGCTTCCAAGGTTCGTGCAAGTATCAATTGGTGTCGGATTGCAAAAATCACACATTTTCAATAAGGATATCAAATGACGCACGTAACACTTCACATTCCTCGTGGACGCGCACAGCGACGCTAAGGATCGGCTCTACTAAAATAAATATGGGGAAAAAAATGCGGATAAAAGTTAACGGACAGAGAATTACACTTCCTTATACGATAAATGGCGTGGCCGATATAAGCCGAAGTAATGGATCCGTTATATTGAAAGCCGATATAGGGGTGCAAATGTTATGGGACGGCGACGGATTTCTCGAAGTGACCGTGTCGAGTTCATATAAAGGCAAACTGTGCGGGCTGTGCGGGAACTTTAATTCAGTTGCTAGAGACGATATGAGAACCCGCGACGGCAGGTTGTTAAATGACACTTGGAGGTTTGGATCATCGTGGCGGGTGGGAGGACATCGCGCTTGCACTCGGAAGCAAGAGAGGCCGAGTGGGATCTCACGCTGTCGGCAATCGAAACTAACCAAAGTCAGGCGGCTGTGTCGCGTGTTCGACCATCATAAAGCGTTCGCGGAGTGTGGAGCCAAAGTGAATCCGCACAATTATAAAGAAGCGTGTCTTTTGGATGCCTGTAGCTGTACAGGCTACCGATGTCACTGCGCGGCTTATAGAGCTTACGCGAGGGAGTGTGCACGTGTTGGAGCAGAGCCTCTGAACTGGGTACACGCAGCGTTCTGCGAGGGTCCGCCTCCGCAGTGGCTCAACCGGGGAGGTCGCAAGGGTTTCGGTCGCTCCGCCAAGCCCAAGGACACCAGCTTGTTGAACATTGGTGCGTTGCCGAAACGAAACAATAGTCGCTCTCGACCTCCCCCACCAATTTTGCACTACAAAAACTTGCGGCAACAAAATTACTAGTCAATGTGGCATAATGTGAGGTGAGTTTGACAATGTTTAGATGCGCTTAAATTAACTTATTTACCAGTTAAAATAACTGTTTTAATTAGTTTATTACTCTTGTCCATTTTAATTTAGACGACCTTTTTATAAGTAACTACTAATTTGGTTTAGTATGTATTTAAGCAAATCATGAAGTTCTGAGTTAGACTTCTGGCTCGAGCTTTAGAATTAGCAAGTGAACACAATTTTAGATTAGTTTAAGCTTACTAATCTAATTTATTATCATTAATTTGTCACTAGTGATTTCTACCTTCATTTTTAATTTGTTTATTGCATACGATAGGGTTATGCCTCAGTGTCTCGGTCATTATCATATCTAAACTAAAGCTAAACCCGAATGAGAATGCTTGTCAACTAACAAATTTAAAATGAAGGTAGAAAATGCAACACATTTTATGCCTAATAAATTTAAAATTATGTTTTGTTATTTTATAAAATCTTATTTAAAAGATATTAAATATATTAATTAGTTTTAAGCTTACTAATCTAATTTATTATCATTAATTTGTCATTAACTAATAAATATAATTTCTACCTTCATTTTTAATTTGTTTATTGACAAGTATTCTCAATTGAGGTTGGCTTTAGTATAATAGTGATCGGGATATGTAAATATAAATTAAAATTTGCGTAAATATAACATATAATTACAAGAGAAAAAATCTTCATTAGGTATAATACATCTACTAGACGTATGGGAGCAGAGACATACATTACAATGTTATTTTGTTATAAAAACATAAATACATCCTAGTGTGTATAAAATATCTTGGGACACTTTTGACGTAAATTTTGCATTAGACCCGAAGTCCATAGTATAATATGGTCAAAACTCTATACCCCCTAATAAAAAGTTCAGAGACCAGGCTCCGCTGTATAGTGACTAGACTGACTGAGTGAATTATAAGTAAATTGGGTATTTGAATCAATTTATTTTATTGGTTTGTTAAAAACTAGGATAGAAATAGTAACGTAAGCTGCAAAACTATTAAAAATGCGATAAAGATCTGCAAAGTTACAGCCACTTAAATGTTTGGAGTAGGGGTCTTCTGTCCTTTTCTCGCAAAACGAATATTTGTACTAAGCCACTATGGCGATACTGTGGTGTAACGTCACATGACAGGATTGCTGTCTCTGTCTAATCAGACATATTAAAATGTTTATAACTTTTTATTTATTTGATCAATTTAATTAGTTTTATCATATTTTGTTTGTTTATAGAATCCAGTTTCAAAAAAAAAATTAACTATCATTTTGATTAGTGTCAAATAGCCAATTGTAACGAAATATTATTTTGGTTTGTTTCAGTATGTAATCGAAATCGGATGGCTATTGTACGAGCACGTGGTCGCACCTGTGAGGCGCGACGCTTTAGGAACGAAGATCTATTTACATAAACAGTATTCATTTAAACTACTTATATAGTTAGGTAACCAAGCTGTTATATATTACGATGTACACTTGTACATTTATAGTACCTCGCCAAATGACCAGCTTCTATTTCGAAATGAATTGATACCTAATCATTCCCGTATTTAGGTACTTTTATTGCTTATATGTGAGCGTTGGATGGGTGATTGGAAATGGATTTTGTTCGATACTTCATTGAGCGAACATGTTTTGCATATTGTGTCTTCATAGTCAACGTACTTAGTTACTCTCGAATTATTAACGGTATTCGCTAAGTCTCGTGGATCAAATACTTGAGTTAGCACTTTTCTTATTTTGTTCTTTTTCTAATTTTAATATTCTGGCCGAGGAACTTTTATTATGATTCGTATTCAGTATGTTTGTTTTGTTTGAAATTATAAAGTGAGTTATTAATATTCTAACTAGTCTACGAGTCCACCGTATTCTGTAAATTATGTTCACCACAGTTATATTTTGATACTAATTCGGAAGCACTTCTAAGTTATGTGTTAAATTACCCTTATGTTAGCACCTACTGGAGATGCTTGCCTACTTTCTTACAAATGTTGCGCTACAATACAAACAAAATATCGTTCAAAAGTATCCCTTTGGGCATAATTGGTCTACTCATAATAGCGATCATAAATTATAAATTTATTTCGCTTTGAATTATTTCGCCTTGATTTAGTCCTAAATCAAATGCTGGGTCAAATACAATAGTGTACTGTAGATGATTTAGAAAATTTGAATTTTGATGACCATAAAGTACAATTTCTGTCTTGATAAAATTTGACTCATCCCTTGAAAGTAATGTTAAATGTATTTCTTATTTTTTTTTCAACAAAATGTGATAATTAGCTTTGGATATGACTTCAGACAGGAGACGTTTGAATAACATAGTTCAAATTAAGATCTCATCTGTAGATAGTTTACAAAATCTTAGATCTAACCGAAGCCAAGAAGCTAAAATGTATTGTTGTACCTTGTATATACACTTTGAAAAGAAGTGTCTTATTGTTTGTCGAAATGTATACGTTAAAAGGAGCGGGTCTATATTTGTGAGCATCTGAAGGTATTATTGCAAGAATATAGAATATTAACGCATTTTCAAGTCTTGCTACTTCACCGACGGATGCTCAACATTATCCTAATTTTAACAAAATTAATAATTTATAACTGTACATATTATTTTGATCTATTCCACTATACATAATAATGTGTAACGATTATTTTATAATAAGATATTTAATTTTAAGAATTGATTTAAATTTTAGTAGTTAAATGCGTTACCAATGAATTTTAATATTGACTTTGATCATACTGAATTCGACGTTTTTCATTTTACGCTGATGCGTATGTAGGTGTTTTATATTGATATAGTTTTATAAGGCATGCCATTACATGTGCGCTTTCATCTTTTTGTTGCATCATCTGATGTAAATTCAAAGAAATGTCTAATTGTTGTTAATGTAAGTATTCAACATTTGAGTCAGAGGTTCCCAAATATTCTGCACTTTCCATATTGCATTATTCTATTTAATTTTGCACAAAAAATATCTATAATATTTTTTTTCACGACAGTTAAATCTCGGATGTGGGTAAAATCGCACAAGTGCAGGCAAAGTCAGCATACATTATAACGTTGTCGATGTAAATTGCCAAAAACATTGTTTAAATTTGTGTAGGTCCCTAGTTCAATTGATGGAAAACTAACTGTTTTTATCCTATCATGTACTTATGATGTACAAATTTGGATATATACCTACAGTACACTGAAAAACAATTTTTTATATCGGCACATAGAAACACAAATTGTTAATTAACTTAAAATACAAGAGCGTTGAAATTAGGAAGGAGATAGTTCTTTGTAAAACTGACCTATATATACAATTATTATACAGAAAAATGTAAAATGATTTTTTTTATATCATAATTGTAAATTGCCTGTTTTCAGTTGAAGAATTTGTATTTGGTAAATATGACTAGGTATCACTAAACAGTCGCTCAACGTCAATAAATATGACATACAAACTTTGTGCCTAGTTTGAGTTTGCTACCAATCGACTGCGTAAAAACGTAACGCAAATTTATATGGAATTTAAGCAGCGCCATCTAGTTATAGAAAGAGTGGACGCTTTTTTTTCTATATAATCGAGTGGTTACGTTTTTACACAGTCGCTCAGTGAAAACTCGCACTTGTCTCACTTTTCAGTTGTTGTTTTTGTAGCAAAAAAATTATTTAAAATTTAAACAGAATGATAAAAATTCATTTATTTTAATCAAATAGAAAATATGCGTCAATAATGCATGCTAATAATGATGCAGGCAAATGTTATATACCGTTTCAAGCTGCCTCCTTTTGCCTTGCTTTTGAATTTGACATTACAAATTGTGCTTGTATTAATTTTGCCCCCAATTATTTTATTTCATCTACTTACACGTACTCTTTTATTTGCATTCCCTTTCAAAATAATTTCTTTGGATTATTTTATAAGTCTACGTTTTATGTAGGCTTTTAAGTAAGTTATTTGAGATTGATTTATGTTATTATAAGATAATGCAAACCTTGTCGCCATATTAATAATATATTATATTTTTAATATATGACTTAAGTATAATAACTTGTATTATTTCATACGAGTATTTTTATAAGTGTATGGTTTATAAATATTTTATCGCTCTCTGATATACATACAAAATATGTTAATAATTATCTTGTAATTCTAATGAATATTCAACATTATACAGCTTAAAAAGATGTTACAAAGTTTAAATATATTAAAAACATATTATATGACATTGTATCGATTCTGACGTAGTTTTCGGTGGTGCGTTGATCCGAAATTAATAATTAATAGGTACCTTTTTAAATAAAGAATTTGTATCTAAAATGTGTAGGTAAAACTTATATATTTAATAAAAAGTGGATGCGTATAATTTCAGGCAACATACTAACTGACTATCTCTTTGCAATCATTTGTAGTGCAAATGAATGTATAAAATGTTTGTTTTTTTTTCAGTTTAATAGCTAAATTAGGTATTAAACCGATGCTAAAAAAATTAGGTTAATATTGATATGAACATACACTTTGACAACCACTGCCGACTATACTTAATAGGAAAACTATTTTTCGTTGGTATTTAATGAAATGAATAATATTATTTAATTATACCTAATATTTATTTATGATGTATACATTATTATTTACGTTTTCGGATACTAAGGCAAAAGATTACCCAAACTCAGGATTTTACACATCCTAAAAGTGCGTAAAGAATTTTTCAAAATTCATCGATTTATGCCTCGAATCACTCTACGAGCAAAATACGCTGTTTTCATTGTATCTACTGTCGGAATGCGAGTGAATATTCAAAATTTTCTTCATCATTCGATTATTATTACTATCGGACGACTAACAATAAATTAGTCTTGAAATGACAACGATTTTATGATATAATTTATAACCGAAACGTAAAATAATAATTTATATATCAGTATATCTGTATAAATATTTTAATTTACATGAAGATTTTTATAGTTTTACGACATTTTCCTAGTTACAGCCTTGTCACTTGATAATGATTATTGTATTTTAATATAATTTTCGACACTTTGTGTGTCAACAGTGAAACTATTCGACGATCAAAGAATTATCTAAATATAAAATATGTAATATTCACAGTTTGTTTTATTTTTAACCGACGAAAAAAAACGGAGGAGGTTCTCAATTCGACACGTATATTTTTTTTATGTATGACCACGCATAACTTTTTACAGAGTTGTCAGATTTTGATAATTCTTTTTTATTAGAAAGGGCATACTTCTAAGGTGGTCCCATTGTCATCATGTTAGAATCCGATGATGATATCCTGGGGAAATTGAAGGAACTCTTTTGGAACGAAGTTCCTTATCGCGCGTTGTGAAAGGGGGCTACACGGAAAAAATTCGTACAAAAAGTTGTCACGACACTTTTTGATCAAAGGATCTTGCCACCGCCTTTGATGTGTGTGCGCGTGAGCGGCGGGGGGCGCCCGCGCTGTATGCTGTCTCGCGCTCTCGTGGCGCCCTCTGGTGTTTCGGTGTACAACAACAAATATTATTATTACTTAAAGAAAATAAAATTTTATTACAATTCCTTCACTAATTAATCGAAAGGAACTTCGTTCCATCCGGGTGTCCCTTGACACCTCTCAACTTTTTTTTCTTTAAAATGAAAATGAAAATTTTGAAGGCACGCTTACAGCGATTTCGGGTTTTGTCTCGGTATCGGTAGCTTTTTGGCTACTAGTGCTATATAATACACTATGACACTATAGCACGAGTACGTTACGTGGCGATAAATCACTAAAAAGTAAGAAATAAAAATTTTTAATAAAAAATAGAACTGACTCAAAACGCACTAAAAAATAAAAAATAACTGTGTCTCTTAGTTGCTTTAATTTACTTAAGCATATCTAGAAGTCGGTGCCAGCCAAGATTTCTACTTTAAGGACGTTACCTAGAACCCACAAATAACACAACTACGTAAAATAAATGTTCTTTAAACTTGGCTGGCACCGACTTCATAGATATGCTTAATTGAATTAAAGCAACTAAATGACACAGTTATTTTTTACTTTTTAGTGCGTTTTGAGTCGGTTCTATTTTTGTTAAAAATTTTTATACTAAGTTTTTCCTGCTAAGTTTAGCCAAGAGCACATATATATAGTCCAAACACGTTTTTAAAATCTCGTGGAATAACGTCTCTTATATTCAGATTCTTTTGCATTATATATGAAGAACGTTAATTTTTGTTGGCTTATCAGATCATGGTGGTATGGGTATCTATAGTTAAGAAGAACCATCTCGATGACGACATCTTTAAAACAAGAATAAATTGCATTGTAACTGCAAAAGCTTTTTGGTGGCTTTTGTGGCACAGTGGTATAAATGAAGGTCCTGGATGTGGTTTCCGGCTGGATAGAAAACAATTTCAAAATTGGTCCAGGTCTGGCTGGTCGTGGCTAGTTACCACCCTAACGATAAAGACGTGCCGCTAAGCGATTTGGCGTTCTGGTTTTTATCTTACTTCTACCAAGTTAGCCTGTTTTCATCTTAGATTGCATGATCACTTGCCATCAGGTGTGATTGCAGTCAAGGGTTTACTTTTAACGAATAAAAATAGAAAAAATAGCTACGATGCCTAAGAATACAGGTTGAATTCCTTTATAACCCCTTTCTTTAAATAAAACAATAATAATAAGAGAATTAAGCAGATTGAAATTTGAGAGCAAATGCCTTAATCGTTTTGCGTGTAATTAATTCACTTAGACGGCACAGCTCTATCGATGGCTATCGATTGCTTCAAATAAGAACATGTATGTAGTGAGGCACTAAATAGTAGAATGCCAGCAGTCTTATTATTTGACAATGTGAGTTTCGAATTTGTCTCTATCTCTTTTTTTATCTATAATAGTAGTATCGCGATGAACAGAGAGACGTAGAGACCAATTCGTTAATCACACAATCGATTTATGCAAACATCCTTACTGAATAGTTACTCTCTGGTTTCGCGTTATTTCCCTTTAACTTTCCTTTCTTTCATGATATCCTTAGAACATTTTCAGCTTGTAATTGTGAAGTTGGTAGTGTTAAGGATAACACATTAAACCCGGCTCTTATATTTATAGTGATCGTTGTAAAGTCCAACACTTATCACCGTAAGTCCAGCACCATTACAGCAGCCTAAAGATAAATTTCCCCTCTCCTTTTATGAGAGTTTGTAACTTTGTAGCGGGTCGTTTAAAATAGACTGTTAATGATGAATCGCTGTT
Organism: Mycalesis mineus; assembly: GCA_034621355.1. Taxonomy (NCBI): domain Eukaryota; kingdom Metazoa; phylum Arthropoda; class Insecta; order Lepidoptera; family Nymphalidae; genus Mycalesis; species Mycalesis mineus. The sequence continues at coordinate 7,838,635 of CM067885.1, forward strand.
TTGAGTTCAGCCGTCATCGCCATATTATAAACTTCCCTACTAACTTCATAGCAGATATAAAGCAATTTTCGTAAAACCTACCGAGCTTATTAAATGTGTAAAATGCTTACGGATACCTATGCCTATAGCCCTATAGAACAGATAATTTGCTTTACTCAGTGGAGCGGTAATTGTGAACAAATTTCTACTTCTTTCGCCTTGATCATCTTTTCCATCGGGCTTCATTATCCTTTTTTATCGGGATGCGAATGTATAACGAAATTTCGGTTGAAGATTACGTTAGCCACCGCTGCTACCAGCATCGCTGCCAAAATGAGCAACAACGGGACTGCCGAGGATTAGGAACCGTAGTTTATTAAAGTCCATGCAAGTTTGTGCCCTATAATGATCATGCTGTGTGGGGGACATCTTCCTTAGGTATTAAAAAAATGCCAGCTTCTTTCTTCCCTTCCCTTTCTTCATAGTACTCTCTGAAGTACTTATCTACGTGAGCGTTTAAACTCTTATCTTGGTAATTCAAGGATAAGAAAATATTGAAAAGGGGACTCTCTAACTTAAAATCCCTAAATATTTGATTCCAATTTTCTTTACAATATCTTTAATTACAAATACTTTTAACAGTGATGCATCAAATGGTATCGAAAAAGAAATATAGTAGGTATGTAAAGATTTAGGTAGGTATTATTAACAGCGGGATAGAATTTTAAATAGACCCATTACTTGCGTCTGGCGGCGAGCCAAACTTCTGTATTTTATGCCATCAAAATTATCTAGGACAATTTGGCGTCCGGTTTAAAACAGTGAATTTATTATTTTTATCCCACAGAATCTCTCTACAATAATATCTTCGGACGACTATTTTATTTTAAGTGTCCTATTTCACGAGAATTTATACTTAGCTATAAACGTAGAGTATTCGCGAATGTAGCGCAAGCGTGATTTATAACGAAGATATAAAAGTTTTGGTGATCTAAGTACCCTCAAAATGAAAAATATGAAAACTTTAAAACGAAAGATATCTAAAAAAAAAAGATATCTGAGTTGTGGGATGTGAAATAAATGAGAATTATTGTAAAAGATTTATTAATAAAGTAGATATAAACATTGCTCAGCCACACACATAAATTATACGAGAACAAGGGATTATTTTGTACAATTACATACATTTTAAGAATACTTTAGAGTTTACCTATTTGTAAGTGTATGTTTTCTGTTCAATAATTCCAAGACTCGAAAGGTTGAAGTACCAAAGTGTGAAATATAAATAACCTTAAATTTATTAATTTATTAAAGTACAAAAAGCGTTCAGCTAAGTGTGTTTATTCTCCGGTCATCATCTCCATGAACTCTGGAAAGAAAAATCACCCATCAGAAGTTTTAGAACAACGTAGGTATTATTCTATGTACACATCATTATACTTAGAAAAGCTTAGATGTGAGCTTTTATAAGTATACCTATTACATTTCAATGGATGAAAAGATCAACTTTTGGTAGGTATGCGCTTTTATTAATGTTATTCCGCAACTTTTATAATTATTGCAAACCAATTTCTTTGAATAAAACTTCGCACAAGTAACCAAGACTGCCGTTCCATACTTTACTTCTGTAGTTGTTATCATAGATTTTATTGTTTTATAGAAATTTGCTTCGATTTGTTGTATCTTTACGAGAATTTTAAAAGTGCGTTCGTTAGTAACACCAGCAAGGCATTTGACCATTTTTTTAATAAAATTTATATAATATTATAAAATAATCTAGATTTTGTTGATCAAATCTGTTTTCTATGGATAAAGTATTCTAATTAATGTTTACTAATAATAGCAACTATGTCACAGCAAACGATTTAAGACGATCAATCTAATAAAATAATATAACATTTATTTTGAATCTATCATTATATAAATAGTAAAACGCTTGAACGTTGATATCTATATAAATATTATATAAATGGAGATACGCTTCAGTAGTTCTGAGTTTATGGTGAACAGACAGACAGACAGACGTGGCGGAAAATTCAGTTTGCTTGCCCGCATAGAAGCAGCGAGGTGGGTCTCCTTGTCCACTATAACGCAGAAATCTTGGTCCTAGTAGGCTGTTAATAGGCTTATTATCAAATGATGATACTCACCATCGAAGTCTACAGTGCCGCTGCCGTCCGTGTCGATTTCCTGGATGATGCCATCGAGCTCGTCATCAGTCAACTGCTCGTCCAACTCGCGGAGGATTTCGCGCAAGCTCGACGTGGGAATGTAACCATTGCCTGAAACAATTATTGGTAGTTTTTATTAGAGTTTGTCACTCACAAATGAACTTAGGTGTTCTTTGGGAGTTTTAAAAATTAGTAATCTAAAAGATTTTTATGCTCTTTCTAAATTTGTATTATATTTATTTGCTACCATATTTGCCGCATACGCTGCCATATTGAAAAAAATGCCACATGAAAAAATAAAATAAATATATTTTTTAATTAATCTTACCTTCTTTATCGTATAATCTAAAGGCTTCTCTGAGTTCTTTCTGCATAGCCTCAGCGTCTTCTTCAACGATAAACTTAGCAGCAAGAGTGACGAATTCAGGGAACTCCAGACGACCGGATTCTGCAATAAATATTTTTATTACTATCTCAGAATTATCTAAACTTATTAAAATAGTTTGTTCTTGTTCTCGTTAATATTTAAGACTTAAAAATCTGTAAACAATAGTGGTATAGAATTATAGTACTTACTGTCAGCATCAACCTCCTCGATAAGCTCTTCAAGGATCTTCTTGTTGAAGGGCTGACCCATCATTCGAAGAATGTCAGCTACGAAATCACATGGGATACTGCCCGAGCGGTTGTGGTCGAAGCCATCGAACGCTTTGCGGAGGACTGGAACAAACGGTCACAATTAATCAACTATTCGGTTATATAAGTTGTTAAAAATTTGGTAATTTCAATCACACGTCATACCCTCAACGTTGAGCCCACTCATGGCACGTAAAAATTAATGCAGTACTAAATGCGGGGGTTATGCAAATTAAATGCCTAAGTTAGATACCGGCTCTTTTCCCTGTGCTTCACTAGTAATTAGAACAGTCACACTGATCGTACGAGCGGCTGCGGTAAGATTAGGGCAACAGTTCAATGCTCCTAGATGCAGTGCGAATATGTTGTGCAATGCAGCTATTTTGGTGCAGCTGTGTAGTGCAACGCGCCTGGACTATCCCATTGCGTGGTGTAACTTTGACGCACATTTTTAAAAGAAAACTATTTCATATTACCTAGTTTATACTTTTATGCAATTTAGATACTTTGTAACTAAATTGCATAAAAGTATACTACTACTGAAAAGTATACTATACTATAATGTTAAATGTTTGATTAATTATTCTTTTCTATGTTCTTCATTTATTATCTATTACCTTTTTTTTCTGTTCTAATACAATGTAAATTTAGTATCTATGAAGTAATCTTTTTGTATTTTTATCATTATTAAAACTTAATTAGATATAGGGTTACAAATTTTTGTCACGTTATGTAAATTTTACTTTACTTTTAGACATTTTTTGTCTGAAAACTAATAATCCCTTGGCTAAATTACAAGAATTTCAAGCCAAACCTTACTTTTTCAATTTAGATTACACGGCGATTAGAACAGAGTCTACATAAAATACTGAAACTTTATATCATCGTTTTATAATTAACATCATTATACGATGATGGACGTTTGCTAGACGCCTGTGGCCATCGTTAATAAACAACACATTATCACCCTAAGCCTGCCAACTCGCATTGGAGCAGCGTGGTGGGTGTACGCTCCATATCCCCTCTCCTATAAGGAGGTAGGCCTGGCCCTGTAGTGGGCCGTTAATAGGCTGATAATGATGATGATGATGATTTTATATAATAATCAATTAAGTCATCAAATTAATCACATTTTCATAATTTCATGCAACTTGAACTTTTACTCGAATAAAAGATACCGTTACCAAATGAAAGCGAAATGTGTAATGTAAAATATTTAAATGACGTCTCGCCAGCTGATGGTATAAATTACAAAAAGATCTAACAAAGTTGCGTCCCACTTATGACATTATGGATAATTTAAAACGTATACGAAACATGAGTTATCATATAATCCGTAAAGGCTACATGACAACTTATTATAATTATAAGCGAGCGGATGACGGCCGAATGTAATAAAACTTCGTAGCATTTCGCCCGTGCTGTATTTCAGAGCGTGCGTCATTTTACGTAAATATAAAATAATCAAAATGTTGTCCCCAAAAATAAACTCTTTCGAATTTATAACCATGAGATGAAAGATAAATTGGTGAACTCGTTTTTCAAACTCTAAGCAGGTGATTCGTATTAAATGACGTAAGTGTCGTTTTGTGTTGGTAAGGCTATGTATTAAACTTACATAAATTATACAATGCTACCGTCATAGTTATATCTTGTTTTAGGGTCCTTTTGTAATAGGACAATGGTGTTGGAAGAGATTTTCTTGGTTTTAATTTTCTACTATCAATTTTCAAAAACATTTTTCAGGATTAATTAAGCAGGCGTAAGCGAAGGAAATCTTATCTATATTCATAGATGATATAAAAGGCTATTTCTATAAAACAACAATAAATGCGAAAAAATGTTTTTCATTTTCATTAGACGAGTACCTAGTACGTGTTTATAAATATAATTCGCTTGAATATAATCACAAAGGACATTGCCAAAATTTGCTCCAGGCTGTCCAAACTTATGCTCATATTAAACTATTTTATTTAAATACACAATGAATTTTAAACAACTACCCATGTTTCATAGCAATCACTTGAAAATATATCAAACATATAAGAGTTTCAATCGATTTTATGTGTTCTGAATCACGTGACCGTCGTCGTAGTATGAAAAGTTAACTTCTTTAACCTTCATAACTTTTTCCTGCGACTGCATAGCTACATACAACTTTGTTTTTCTGTAAATAGAAAATCTACACTATTTAATGACATATATATCATTACTGGGCAGCCTGGGGTACACTTCCATACAATTTATGGCAATGTCCTTTCGATACTGGGCATCTCTGCGGCAGACTTTCATACATTTTTTACCTATGTCCTTTCGATAGTTGAATAAATGTACTCAAAGTCAAAGACTCAACTACTTTTTCAGCGTAGCTTATCTTATGGCTGAATTTCATCTTTACTTTTTCAAAGTTATTATAAATTTGTACATATACAAAATAGCTATAATATAAGTAGTCGATTGTACATGCATTGTTTGCATTTCATTTTACTTTGTTTGCATACTTGAGGACGCCCGTTGATTTATCCGTGCAGTTCTAGTTCCCGTGGGAATTTCGGGTTAAAGTGTCACCTATGTCATATTCTGATATGTAAGCTATATTTTTGTAAAGTTTCATCGAATTCCATTTAGTAGTTTTTGCGTGAAAGGGTAACAAACATCCATCTATACATATTACTTTCGCCTATTAAGAAAACCTATCTACTCGGAAATTTCCAAAATATTTCGATTACTTTCTGGGTATAGTCATTATTAACGACTTTTTTTTTTATCGACTACAAGTTGGCCCTTGACTGCTATCACACCTGATGTTAAGTGATGATGCAATCTAAGATGGAAGCGGACTAACTTGTTAGGGTTAGGATGAAAATCCACATATCCCTATCGGTTTCTACACGACATCGCACCGGAACGCTAAATCGCTTGGCGGTACGTCTTTGTCGGTAGGGTGGTAACTAGCCACGGCGAAAGCCTCCCACCAGCCAGACCAAGACAAATTAAGAAAAATCTTAATCTGCCCCGCCGGGAATCGAACCCAGGACCTCCTTCTTATAAATCCACCGCGCATACCACTGCGCCGCGAAGGTCGTCACGACTGCTTTTAAAAAGTTTCAGTGCTTTTAAATCAGTGCAGTAGTCTCTACAAATGTCTTCCCTACATGACTTGAATCATATTTAACTTACATAATATTTAAATGACGTCAATAGCAAGATGGGAAGATGAAATTAAAAAAAACAGCTGGCCCATTTTGGAACCAAATAGCACAGGACAGGGACAAATGAACGTCTTTGGAGGAGGCCTTCACCCAATCTGGGGTTCTTACATAATAATAAAATGTACACTAAAAATACTAACAAATTATTTTTTAAGATTTACTAACCAATATATATTTTTTTAGATACTAACACAACATTAACATCAAATATTGTAAGATTATGTAAGAAATAAAGGGCTTTTTTATTTTATTTTTATATAATATTTTTTGAAATAAAGAACACCTAGTTTTCCTGCATTTCGAAAGAGCGTAAAAATCGTAGGTAGTTAATAATTAATAAACAGCTAAAATGTGGAAAAAGAGCAATAAAGCACATGGTTCTTTGAGACAACTGCCAAGACATCTTGATGATTAAAATTAACAGCGCAGCGCTGCTAGCGAAAATAAAAATTGTGTTTTTAAAACTATTTAGTTGGCAAATTATCACAGAACAGCTGCGCTCAAGAAAGATAAGCTACAGACCGTTTCTACATAAACATTACAAAATCTTAACTAATAATATAAATGCAAAGGTATGTTTGGTTTTGACGACCTCCGTGGCGCAGTGGTATGCGTGGTTGATTTATAAGACGGAGGTCCTGGGTTCGATTCCCAGCGGGGCAGATTGAGATTTTTCTTAATTTGTCTTGGTCTGGCTGGTGGGAGGCTCTCGCCGTGTCTAGTTACCACCCTACCGACAAAGACGTATCGCCAAGCGATTTAGCGTTCCGGTACGATGTCGTGTAGAAACCGAAAGCGGTGTGGATTTCATCCTACTCCTAACAAGTTAGCCCGCTTCCATCTCATATATATGATTGCATCATCACTTAACATCAGGTGTGATAGCAGTCAAGGGCCAACTTGCAGTCGATAAAAAACGGCTAACATTAAAATACATAAGGAAATAATTGTATTTCAAAAATAAAAACATTGTTTTCTGTCCTATAAATATAATATTAAATGATATCGATGTAACATCAACTTAATTTAATTTGAGCACAAGTAGATTTAATATATTATGTGCAATGGTAACATGCTTTGCCAATATCAATGCATCTGCCTGAGTGGCAATTTACACATTTGGCTCAAACACAATTTCTACAATAGTAAACGTTAAATTATGATACATTAGCACATAGTTTAAGATCACATCAAGTACCTGTATGAAATATTATGTGCGTATTGAAATGTTGCATGTAATCTGACAGCAGATAAATTACTGTAGGGCTTTTAATGAAATTATTTGTACGGTGCCAGTGAACTTGTTGAAGTTGGCTTGCGATGTGATTCTTCATTGAAATACTCAACTAAAAAACTTTTGCTCTTTACAATACTTTGAGTTACTTCATGCCACTGAATCTTTTAAAATCTTGAAAATACGGTAATGATTTGAAGTTTAATAGTTACCCATATTAGTCGTCATTTAGGTGGTAGTTTGTTATAAAAGACGTGTGACACTCGGAGACTGCCGCGGTAAAGCTATTGCATAGCATTTTTTATCAACTTAAGTTTACCTACCGATGTCATCGGGACCGTGGTCTAGCGGTAAGACGCTCTTTTGCGACGCGTGGTCTAGCGGATTGCCAGAGAGACGCGGGTTCAAATCCCGTCAGTTTTCTTTTCAATTATCGATAGATGGAAAAACTAAAAAGTATCACCGTTTAGTTTTTACACCTACCGATAAATACCAGAATTTTTAATGAGTTTTTGAAATCACGCTTGTATAAAAAAATTACTTTTTGAAATATCACGCTTGAAAAAAAAGAAAAAAAATTGTGGGACCTCTCTCTCTGGCAATCCGGGCACTTAGAGCGCCTTACCGCTAGACCACGGTCCCGATGACGTCGATGCTGAAATTATGCTTTTGATTTTATGTTTTTGATATTTAGGGGGTGTTAGGTTTTTTCGTTACGGAATTTCTGGATTCGGTCTACACGCTCAAGGCCCGCGATAGAAGCTATGCAATAGCTTAATAAAAAACAAATGGAGGTTTTTTAGATCAAAAAACAAAAGAAAAGTTGAATGATATTTCCTTCTATGTTAAAAGAAAAAGTATCGCGTGGAGCCACTAAGTATATTAGGAAGGTTTCCTACAAAAGGCCTATTGTCCAGTAGTAGACGTTTATCGATTATTATTTAATATATCGATCGATATAATAAGTATTCGATAGTACTTGCGAACTAGTTGCATATTCATTTTACTTCGATTGCATACTAGAGGGCGCCCATGGTTTCCCGCGTAGTTCCCGTTCCCGTAATAAAAACAGGATAAAAGTAACATATGCGTCACTCTGATGTCGATGATTGTGGAGTTTCATAAAAAACCTTTCAGTGTTTTTTGTTAAAAAAGTGCTGATTGGAAATAGCAATAAACATACTTACATACAAACAGAAACTTTCGCGTTTATTATATTAGATTTACTAATCAATATTATAAAAGGGCTGTTTCATATGGTGGTTCAGGGTCAAAAGCATAGATTACTATAGCATCAAAGTTGTCATTTTGCATTGTCTGTGGTTGATTTATAGGTTTTGCAATTAAATCTTTATCAAATTATTTCGTTTGAAACCACTAAAAATTATAATTTATTTTTATTCCCGTGATTTTTTACTGTTGATATACTATACGAGGGGGTGGTTTCATTTCTGGCCACCTGGCCAGAAATGAAACCTTTGAGCAAAGATTTTTTCAACAAAGATTTTTTCATATTATTTGCCCATATATTTTGACAAAGATGAAGAAAACTCCAAACAAGGAGTAATACACTATAGGTTATATAGAGTTAAAGAATGTTATTTTTTTTTATCGACTACAAGTTGGCCCTTGACTGCTATCACACCTGATGTTAAGTGATGATGCAGTCTAAGATGGAAGCGGGCTAACTTGTTAGGAATAGGACGAAAATCCACACACCTTTCGATTTCTACACGACATCGTACCGGAACGCTAAATCGCTTGGCGATATGTCTTTGTCGGTAGGGTGGTAACTAGCCACGGTGAAGGCCTCCCACCAGCCAGACCACGACAAATTAAGAAAAATCCCAATCTACCCCGCCGGGAATCGAACCCAGGACCTCCGTCTTATAAATCCATCGCGGATACCACTGCGGTCTACGGTCTTTCGCTCTCCATGAGGTCAGATAACTTTTCACAGTAGGTACGTAATATAAAGTGCATTTGCTTTATGATTTTGGCATTAGTTTGCGTGAAAATTTTTGATGGGATCTACTAATACATATTTAATTATAGGCAAATAAAGATTTGCTTATATTTAAAACTACTAAAATACTATGTACGTCATACACCCATAACGCCAGTACAAAAATAAGCAGCCAACACAATTGTTTATGTTATGTTTACATTGTAGTCTGGCATGAAAATTTACATCGATTTCCATTGGTACTCTTTTCATAAAATCATAATATTGGTTCCAACAATGACGATAGGACGCAAGACCGCCACGGAACATTGGCGTCATTCCAAGCATGTTACCACGCCCCGGTGGATACGTCCGCACTCGGGCCACCGGGTTTTTTTATTAATAAACTATAGTGCTGAACCCATTGATGTAGATTGGATAAATTTTCATCAAAAATCTCCTGAAAATAGTGTTTTTGTCTCGTTCATATCTTTATTGTTTATATTATAGTCAACCTATTCAAATGATTCGTTATAGGGTCTCGCTACCCTTATAGGAGAGACATAGAGGTTTGGAGGCTACGCTGCTAGTTCTAGCTAGCTCCTTAGTGTGGACTCGAGGGCTTAGATTGATAATAATAATCTCTGTGACGATCATTATCAGATGTTAATTATGACCGGGACCGATGTTTTAACGTTCTCTCGGAGGAAGGGGGTATAACACCAATAAGTGCTAAACACCGGGTTGTTGCTGAAAATACCCAGTGGAAGAAAAGCTAATAAAATATTCCGACACCGGATGACCTGAAGATGAATACACCGGACTCAAGCCCAGGACGTCATGACCTAAAGATGAATAGGCTCAACACTGAGCCAGCGAGGTGATGAGCAATTCTGTTTTTGTTTTGTTTGTTGTTGGGTAGAACAATACAAGTAGTATTGTTCTATCCAAACAATTTAGTTTAAAATAGGTACTTATTTAATTGCTGCTTCAAATCTCACACAACATACACAAGAGGAGATTTGATTTGTGATTCCTTACAAAAGAGGAGATTTGAAGCAAAGCAGAATTTAGGCCTAGTCGTTAGAAATTAGTATAGGCAGATGGTACTGGTAATGCATATTATTTTATTTTTAAATTCTTGTGTTAAAAGAAAGGTGTAGTCCTGGTAGACTGATAATAATGTACATTCTTTTATATATAACAAAAATCTACGGAACCCTTAGTGTATGAATGAAGCGAGCTTGTACGTTTTTATTTTCAAAAGGGCAACAACACTCGTAAACGTCACTCGACTTCGTGACAGCTGTAGATACCTAAAGCTTTCTTCACACTTCAGCTCTCGACGGCGGAATTAAGTTTCAGTGTTTTTCTGTTTTCTCACAAATCACGTTGACAGCGCATTAATGATGATCAAGAGCTTCTTCACGCGTTTACAAACAAAAATACATTATCTTTTCTTTGCTTTGTTTTCAAATATTGCTTACGATTTTAAATAACATTGTTTAAGGCGAGGTAAACAACACTTAGTAAAGAGAACTCTGCTATTATTGGTGATTTAAGAATACTACAAGATTACTAGTTACACCTGCAACACCAATATTATAATAGTAGTAGTAGTAAATAATATAATTACAAACACTCATTTTTTTTCTCTGAGATGATTTTTCAATGGATAAGTTATTTGATTTGATTATTTGATGAGATTTGGGATTTCAAGAAAATTCGTGAAAGTACGAGTCAAATCGTGAGAAATTTATATGTGCGAATACAAAAGAGCTTTAAGTTTTTGTGCATAAACTAACTATTTTTTAATATCTTATTAAACTTAATTCGTTTAATAATCGTAAGGTATGGTTAAAGATACAGTTTGCGTATGTTTTATAATTTTGCAAAAAAGTTCAAAAAACTATATACTAAATACACAAAAATGGTTCCATTGTAGTTGTTGTGAAAGTTATTTTTGCGCTATTAATTAAACCCACACACAATTTTGGAAGAACGAATTTATTACACAGAGACCGTGTCTGTTGAATTTATGAAGTCAGCCCTCTATTGTGTTTTTGGAATGACGCCAGAAATGAGCTTGCGTTTTTTTTCGTGTGTAAACATTATGAAATGGAAGTAATATTTTTTATGTGTTCTCTTCTATGATTTATTGTTATTACTTACCGGCGATTTGTTCTGGTGGGAGCTCATCGGCCTGAAAAAGAAAAAAAAATGATTGAAGTCATCATTGAAACATGTTGGTATACGAAAATATTTGAGAAAAAGCTGACCCGACAAATTTATCTTAATTCTCTTTTCAAAGCTCTCTTTAAAATTGAACAAAAACATTATTCAAATCGTTTACACCGCTCACAAGTTCGACTAAACTAACAAATTAACTAATCAAAAAATAAATTAATTAATTAATCCAACTGATTTGTTTTCAGCCTATGTAGTTCCTATCTTATTACACGAAACGCGATGAAACGCTGTTGTTTGAATATTCGTAAATATTTTGATGACATTTTATTAAATTACTAGCTGACCCGGCAAACGTTGTTATGAATTAAAAATTAAAAAAAAATTATATGAAAATTAGATAGTAGCCGATACTCAGACTTGCTGAATACGCATACAAAATATGGTAAAAATCGGTAAACCCGTTTCGGAGAAGTACGGTAACTAACATTGTGACAGGGAAATGTTATATTATAGAATAATTACACTCATAATATAAATATCTTTTTGTCTGATTTTAAGTAAGATGGTTGGTAAAAAGTTGGCACTTGTGAACTAGGTTAAAGATTACTTAGTCGCAAATTGATCAATTAAAGACTTGTTTGTATAGTAGTGTTAATTTATGTTTTTCTTTAACTAACTATACAATTAACTCTATTTAGTTATAATTATAAATCATAACGCATATTTTATGTAACTTGAAATAAAGGTTATTTTTATATTATTATAATTATATATGTTTAAAAAACCTAAGCGCTAAATTTCTTGCGGTATCTTCTTAATAGACTCTCCGAACTGGTGCTTGAGATTCAAGTGACTTTTTTAATCTGCTTGCATAGAAATTGTACGCCTAGGTCTAAATATTTGATTTGTAAAATCCTTTTACACCGTATTTCCATTGAGAACCCAAATTATTTATAAATAATATCATGATTTGTTTGGAACATCTGGTTGCTTCGTTTGATTTTTTGAGTTGACCCAAATGTGGTTAATTTGGGCCGAGCATCGAACTTATCACAGACCTCACTTTGCTTTCATCCTTAACACGCGTATATAGGTCATGTTCTTATTAATAGCGTTAGTAACTCAATTATTTAGAGATAACTAGAACCATTTCATATCATTATACTAGATTTTATGTATGTTGTATTTAAAAGTACCTAGTAAAGCTTAATGTGATAGAGTTCAACTGGGGAAATACTATCATACTACCTACTTCTGTAGCAAAGCAGTATTGCTGTTCCGGTTTAAAGGACATGGTTGCCAGTGTAATAAGCCCGCTAATCTGAATTGGAGCAGCGTGGTGGGTGTACGCTCCATATCCCCTCTCCTACAAGGAGGGAGGCCTGGCCCTGTAGTGGGCCGTTAGTAGGGTGATAATGATGATGATAATGATGAGGGTTAACACTTATGCCTTAGGTTGATGGACACACTTAGGGCGGATGGGCGGCTATTTGTAGGACGTTTTCCTTGCATGTTATACGAAGTGTTGTAATTACAGGCGATGTTTTCGCACTTCTCATCAGGTGGGTGTTTTGTTTGACCCGTCAATTATTACTAACAACTGATTCCTTGGGTAGAGATTACATTATATATTCTACTTCTAAGTTTTTATGTAACTATATTAAAAAAATAACGCTGGCGTTACATTGCTAAAGAATTATGAACAAAATACCCTTTTGTCGCACTTCGGTAGTGTTGCCGATTGGATTTGTACATTTTTTATGGACAATTCCTAATAAAATAATTCTGGCTATGCAGAAGCCTATAAGACTAAGGGCGCAAGGACAGAGAATGATGCGTGTACATAAGTTGCTAATCAAATAAAAAATGATTAATTAGTTAGATAATCAATTAGCGATCAATTAAAATTAGCTGTTCTATTTTAGTAATAGCTATTGCAATATGGACAGCAAAAAGGCGGGTATATTATGATAATAAGACTGACATTTTATTGGCAAAGTGTGAACCACCTGTACAGTACAACTTAAAGACTCGTGTCATTGAGAGAAATTATGACAGTATGCCATCAATCAATACAATTTGCCCATGTGAATAAAATCGTGGAAAAAGGAAAAGTAGATCGACTTTCCAGTTGGAGTTTCAAAGGAGAATGCCAGGCAATGTATAGGACTTTAACCCACTAATAAAAACATATTGTACAACAATGTATTATGCATCATTTTATTGCATTTTGTTTACTATTTAATGTAAATTACAATTAAAAGCTCTAGAACTCGGAGTATTCGACACGAGCCAAACGTTGATTATCGTCCATTTATGTTGTTCCGTATAGTTGTCTCACTGACATGACAGTCGCAAATAAATATATTTTTAAACAGGCTTAACGGCTTTGGATACTATCCTTTTAGAGCCCACTGTCGATGAAAATACAATAAAAACTATTATACGACTAGAGCCCAGTTCAACAATAAAGATTTAAAAATGCGTAAAGAGTGTAAATTAAAAAGAAATAGTTCAATTACTTTTTTTTAATACAATTTTATTCGGATGTCCAACAATAAAAATGACTTATTGTAAAACATTTATATAATAATAGGATATTTTTAGTATATTTACAATTTGTGTTCTTTCTGGGTTACGATCTGGCATTCTCTATTGGTAGATCATCTTTGCTTTAAGTTCAACATCGAGGTGGTCTGATGATGGAGTTGGTAGATGGCCACAATAATAGAATGATTTAAGACTTGTATAAAATGTTTTTACTAGCACCTTTTTCACCCGTGTAGATTCTCTTTTTTATGAAAAAACAGTAGTATAGCTATGTACTGTTTTAGAATATTCTGTCTTTTTGTCAAATTTCATCTAGTTCGTTTCAAAGAAATCCGTCAGTCCGGCATGATTAAGGAAACAGATCCATCCGTCCAAATTTTTACATATCCGTCCATTAACCATGTTTGTGTTACGTTATTTTAATATTTAATTACTCGTACAATGAAAACTAAATGGAGCACGCACACGTATTTAGGTCACAAAACCCAGTTTTCTTGTGGCATGTTACGAGTACTGGGACGTAATAAATTTATTTTACGTGCAATTGAAACTAAAATAGAACCAATGGTCTTGAGCCGCTGTATTACATGGAAATCCACTTATTTGAGACTGTTTAGATGTTAACAAAATTTAAACACACTGATTTTTGAAATGCGTGTTTATATACTTGATAACTTTGATATTATACCTACACAGATAGACAATTATTTTGTTTAAAGTTCCCCTCGACCTCCTGAGGTATATTAATAAAAAGTTTCCTAAGTTTCCAAAGCTTGAAAAGTTTTGTGTGAAATAGCAACAAACTTTCAGACATTAATCTAATAGTTCTGTTATGTGCTATATTTGATACAATATAAGATGAAATATAAAACATCGGGCTTCGTTTTATCTACTAAATAAAAGTCCTATCAACTAGTTCGTTTAAGATACAATTTTTTAACCAACATGCTAAAATAAGGTTATGTGTGGAACACATGTTTGTTATGTGTAGTATGTAGTAAGTAAGAGGTCCTGAGTTCGATTCCCGGCGGGGCAGATTGAGATTTTTCTTAATTTGTCGTGGTCTGGCCGGTGGAAGGCATTCGCCGTGTCTAGTTACCACCCTACCAACAAAGACTTACCGCCAAGCGATTTAGCGTTCCGGTACGATGTCGTGTAGTAAAACCACGAAAGGGGTGTGGCTTTCATCGTACTCCTAACAAATTAGTCCGCTTCCATCTTAGATTGCATCATCACTTACACAGATAAAAAGAAATGTTGTATGCAGTGCCAGCGGTGCCTAGTCACAGGGCGCAGACCTTGGAGAAGCGCAGAAATGACCAGACCATATGCTTTATTTAGAGTCAGTTACAAGTCTGTAGAATTTCATTAATTGTAATAGAATTATTACGGCGTTAGTTATCACGCTGGTAAAATAAACCCAGGGCGCATAAATTGTTATATATATATATATATATATATATATATATATATATTATGCTTCTGGCTTGATGTGGGGAAAGGTATGTAGGTAGAGGATTTGTTTAAAATTACTGATTCACTCTTTGCATAGAAGTTTTAATTTTGAAATGCTTTTGGTTGTTAGTTTGTTTCTTAAAAAATAAGTGTGTATTAAACATGTCAAAAGTTTATTGCATTTGAAAATCAATATGTTTAGTTTATTTGTATTATGACGTAAATTGATTTAAATAATGATTCGGTGCTTGATAAAAGTGAAAAATTTCATTTTCCAAAGTACAATATGTTTTTACAATACAACCTAGAACCGTGAAAACATTTGAACTGCAATTGCTATAAAAACTATTTATGTGTGAGTTGGTATGTCTAATATCATAACATTAAATCACTGAGGAAAACATCGAAACTGTTTCATTCAAATAAATATTGTACAGAAATTGGAGCCGCGTGCAGATACTTCGTGAAACACGAAATTCCTACAGTGTTTTAGTTTACAAGATGTACGAAGTAAATTAGTAAATTGTAAAACAAGTGGACTAGAGTGTGATTACATCTACTAGAAAATCATTGAAATGCTCCATTTCAACAACAGAAAAAATATTGTACATGACCATTTTTAACCGACGAAATAAACGAAGGAGGTTCTCAATTCGACATATATATATTTTTTTATGTATGACCACGCATAACATTTTACAGTTGTCCGAATTCGATAATTGTTTTTTGTTAGAAAGGGCACACATCCAAGATGGTCCCATTGTCGTCATGTTAGGATCTGATGATGATATCCTGGGAAAATTTAAAGAACTCTTCAAATTTTATAGGCACACTTGCAGCGATTTCGGTTTTTGTGTAGCTTTTTGGCTGCAAGTGCCGTATAATATACTATGAGAGTATAGTACGAGTACGTTGCGTGGCGATTAATCACTAAAAAGTAAGAAATAAAATTTTTAACAAAAAATAGAACCGACTCAAAACTCAATAAAAACTAAAAAATAACTGTGTCAGTTAATCGCTATAATTTACTTAAGCATATCTATCTATGAAGTCGGTCGGTTTAATTGAATGGTAAGCTATCTTAAAGCAAAGATTTCAGTACATGCTATCACAGACTTTACTGTAGTCTTGATATAGAGTTTTAAGAACAATCCTAGCATACATCTTTTGTTACATTTTAAAGTTTTTAATTAGGTTTAAGCAGCGCATTCAATGAAAGCTACTGGCCGCTTGAGCTATTACGACACTACATCGTCATATTTTAAACATTTTACAAAAGCTTTGATCTATAAACATACAGTATGTATACTAAATTCTTACTCAAAAATCATTCCTTTAATTGTTGAAAATCGGATGAAAATAAGTTTTTTTAAGTTTATCGCAATTATATAGAAATTGGTATAGTTATTTAATATATAAAATTTCCCTGTCACAATGCTAGTTACCGTACTCCTCCGAAACGGCTTTACCGATTTTTACCAAATTTTGTATTGTAATTTTGTATTCAGCAGGTCTGAGAATCAGCTACTATCTAATTTTCATCTATTTTTTTTTAATTTTTAATGCAAAACAACGTTTGCCGGGACAGCTAGTATATTTATAAATATAAATAGTAAAGATAAGTTAGTAGAGATAAAGTCTATAGTTATGTAGGTCGAATATAAGTAAACACATACGGCTTTTAGTGATTATTAACACTTTTATGCCAACGCTAAGATGCATGCTGTAAATAAATGAATAAAAAAAATAAAGATGTAGTGATATGGATAAGTTCTGGTGTATCTTGCAGTATCTATGAGACATCAGTGAGTAATTAATTTTTGCAATAAAGAAATATCGAAATTTTTGTGTTTCAGAAATTTGCCATATCTTTAAGCGTGATACTTTCCATTCTATCTCCGCAACAACCTGTGATAGGAATAGGAACGACAGTAGTAGGCCCAAAGGCTTAGGATCGAACCCTAGATTTTCTAGATTTTAGGACCCATCGTGTTGAAGATAAGCAATTCCTAAGTTTGAGGCCCTTAAAAGTTCAGTTGACTATTAATATCAAATCTCAATAGCTTTAACATATATTTACTCAACAGATCCACCAGTGTTACTTATAGAACTCAGTATCACCGTAAATCAACACTAAGTGCGTCTTATCAAAACAGGTGCATGTTTTCTTGAATAGTAGCTACTTGATTTTTGTTTAGTTTTGTTAATAGCTTGGGCGAGGCAGATTTCAACTTGCGCATGGTTTTAAAAAATGTTAAAAGTGTTTGTTATTTTTTATTGATTTTTTGGATAGATCCAAATATCCACCTACCCAGTCTTCTGTATCCAGAACCATGTTTGATGTCACTAGTTAGCACTGTGAGACGCACAACACGACTGGCCGCGAGTCTGCTGATTCCAGCGTCCAGGGTTATTTCTGCTGCTTTACGAGTATGGCCTTTCGTATACTTTCACATAAAATGAGAGGAGGTGAAGCGGCGGGGCGCGGGGCGCGGTCGATTCGGCAAGTCTTCCCCGGTTTCCTGCGTTCGCGCCCGCCAATCGCGTGAGCCTCAAACGGCAGGATGCTAACGTATTTTTAGTCGGAAACGTGGTCAGGAAAAACGTAAACAAGCGGATCGACGTGTAAGCAACCGCCCGCCCTGCCCTCGGTACTCGCTCGTATCATTAAACACGAATAATGTACATTTTCGAGCCGTTTGCTTTGCAGCCGTTTATTATTTACACAAACGCTACTCGGAATTTTTACGTAGGTATAGTTCTTTTTTGGGAAATAAATAAATCATTTTGAAATATGTGAAATGATTTCAACCTCGTTCGGTCAATTTTGTTTACATTGTAATACAGAATATATCACTCGCTGCATGTTGCGTAGGTACAGTAGAACGTATCTATCTATTAATCATCGCACAATAAGCGCAATACATTTCTCCCGAAGATGCATTGCGGCGCCGCGCAAAGCTCATTTGGCCACCTACCTATGCAAATTAAAGCGAATCTATATTAGTACATACTTATAATTAGGAGTATATGTATGTAGTAGATACTCCTAGGCACGCGCTTTTTGAGTGCGTGGGTGTCACAGACCTAAGAGCAGCG
This sequence comes from Mycalesis mineus, assembly GCA_034621355.1. Lineage (NCBI taxonomy): Eukaryota > Metazoa > Arthropoda > Insecta > Lepidoptera > Nymphalidae > Mycalesis > Mycalesis mineus. The sequence continues at coordinate 7,857,106 of CM067885.1, forward strand.
GCCCAGGGACCAGAAGATAAGGTGGAAACCTCGTGGGACGCATGTTGACAGGAGAACAAGAATGGCGTAGTCACTCTGACATGCTCTGAGCCATTATGATTAGAAGAGAGGAAAGGGAACAGATGGAAAAGAACGAAAGAGAGCAATAACAACTAGGAAGTCAGCAGAAATGCCAAGCGGTTCCGTGCTGACCCGGCAGAACAAAAAAAAAACTTATAATTATTATTAGGTATGTGTATATATTCTATTTTGTGATGAGAGTTTGGTTTGGATTGTAGTAGTACGGATAAGCGGTAAGAACCACACGAGCATATCGCAGTGTTCTGGCGACAACATTAGGCGAAAGCTGACGGACCCACCCTTGTCAAAGTACTTACTACAGATAGTCTAAAATGACGTAGACGACATTAAAATTCCTTTCTTTCAAATAGGCAAGCTTAGTTTACAAGCAATTTTTAACTAAAAATTTTAATAAATGATTTGAATTTGAATCAATTTTTTTTTCATGTGGCTCAAGCCGATTTAGCCGAAGAGTAATAATTATATACAAATAGGTAATCTCCAAGACAACAGAGTGCCGAGTGTGAGTTTTCATGACACTCGTTCATGTGAGTTTTCTCTCACTTCCGCCAGGGGCGCTGCTTCAGTTCCATATAAATATGCCCTTAACGCGAAAGTGAAGTTTTCGATTTGTTTTGGTGAAAACTCACACTCGGCACTCAGGACCTTTATTTTCGTTCGATCGTCCGTTTTCCGTGATAAAAATTATCCTATACGTAACTACTATGAGTTGGAGCGAATTATACATAATTTCGAAACTTCGTTAATATTGGATTATCCCGGAAATATATCGTGTCATGAGATAGAATACTTCTCGTAAGTTTTTCACAAATTGTTAAAATTCAAAAACAAAATATTGTAAATAAATAAGAGTATTAAAAAACAACAGGCATGTTTTAGGTATTTGGCATCCTGTAAGATACGCAGAGATAAGTATCAACTAAACATTAACCTACGTTTTAAAGGTTATTGGCAAAATACGAGTGACACGTATTTTCCTTTTAATCAATTGCCAACTACACGTTTTAAATTTGTCGCAAATCATCTGCAAATGCATTCGGCGAATGATTTGACATTGATTAATTACAGAAATTGCTATATTATTATAGGTACATAATAATTATTCAGGAACAATTTCGGTTAAGGCCGCCAATCTCATGTTAAGACTAGACATTTACGTATGAGAAATTAAGTGTACAATGTCACTCTCTGTTAGTCCAAGGAAAAAGCAAGTCAGCAACGCAGGATCGATGACTTTACGTGCTCTCTGAGCCACAGGGCTATTCGCCTTATGGGTATCTTTTTTTTATCGATTACAAGTTGGCACTTGACTGCTATCACACCTGAAGTTAAGTGATGATGCAATCTAAGATGAAAACGGACTAACTTGTTAGGAGTAGGATGAAATCCATACCCCTTTCGGTTTCTACACGACAGCGTACCGGAACATTAAATCGCTTGGCGGTATGTTTTTGTCGGTAGGGTGGTCACTAGCCACGGCGAAAGCCTCCCACCAGCCAGACCAAGACAAATTAAGAAAAATCTCAATCTGCCCCGCCGGGAATCGAACCCAGGACCTCCGTCTTATAAATCCACCGCGCTTACCACTGCGCCACGGAGGTCGTCCAACCTACCGTCATACCAACACCCCTTTGTAATCCTGGTATCCTGTATCCATGCTTGCCTGGTATTGGCCTGTTTCAGGTCTCAAGACCTGGGCCTTATTATCCATACATTTTGTCCTATAAAATTAAAATCGCAGTCTTCGATGATTGCGAAATCAAGGGAATTTGAATTTATCTAGATTTAAAGAGCTTTTCATTACCAGATATACTTATTCGTATATGGAAATTTTCATAGTTATAATTTTGAATGGAAACCATAAGCAAACAAAAGTAGTTTAGGTACAATTTCTTATTACGATGATTAAATAATTAAATATTATCGAATGACCAATCAATAGGGGTACAACAAAACAAGTACCTACAACAAAAGTAGTAGGTACAACAAAAAGATAAACCTTTACAATAAAAAGAAAAATCCAACATCATAAATATTATAAAACAAAGTATTCCACAGCGTCTGTCTGTCTATCTGTTTGCGATAAACTCAAAGAATGCTGAAGGGATTTTCATGCGGTGATCACCAAATAGATAGAGTGATTCCTGGGGAAGGTTTTGATATACAATTTGTTCAGGTTTGTATAAATTGGCTCAATTATGACGATAATTGTTGAAAGAGTCGCACTGCCTTTTATTTATCAGGAGGCCTATAATCCATTTGAGATATAGCAAAGCAATATATGGAGGTATTGTTATTAGGACTAGAAAAAGTCCGCAGCGGCATATATCTATCCTAAAAGGATAGCTTGTGCTATGCTGATTATTTTTTAAACAATTTTTTTTCATTTTATGGTGTTACCGGAAGGTTGCACTCGCGGACAAAGTCGTGGGCGTCTGCTAATAAATTAGACAGAAAAGAATCAAATGGCATAACCATTATTTACAATGTCCAGTCATACAATTTTTACTATCTGGATTGACGCTACCACTCTCGTAATATAAAATGGGTGAGCGCCAATACAAATGCTCAAATCATAAATCAATCTCATTTTTATGAAAACTATCAGGGATGGTTATTTTCAGTTACAGATATGATGATCTAGTACAAAAAGCACTTTTATCTACTTTCTTATCATAAAAGCTCTTTCTATTATAAAACCGCCGCGTTTGTCTGTCTGCTCGCGATTAAATTTAATAATAATTACTCAGTATTTTTTTTTCATGCTAATTTTCACTGATAGATAAAAACAATGACACCTGAGGAATGTTTTAGTAGGTAGGTACAAGGATTTTTTGTAAATTGACTGAAATATAATGAGAATAATTGATGGAAGTGTCTGAAGAATTTAAGGCGCGTGAAAGCGTTTATCGAAAATGCATTTTTGAGATATTATAAGTAATTAACAGTGTATTACTGGCTGGATTATTCTTATTTTTAAGGATAGCTTACTGTACCTTCTATCTTCTAAAAATTGGTCACGTATGAAGTAGGTACAATTTTATTTCGCGTGCGAAGAAGTCGCTAACGTCTGCTACCTCATATCCAGTAATTAATATTATCACAATTAACGTAAAATTATTATATTTCACAAGTTACTTTTATAATTTTTTTACGGTAGTAAAATATTTTCTCAATCGATGTAAGAAGCTTTTCATAGATTAGAGATGTAAGGACCTTTGGGTAGAACTTAGTTTTGGTAGGAATTACGTACTAAGGTACGACATGGGAATGTCAATAATATGCTCTTTCCTCCCAGGCTAATTTTTATTTCAGCTGTTTATTTAGTACTTTATGTAAAAAAGCAGACTAAAGAAAATTCATTTGTGCTTTTCAAGAAATTCACTGAGTCTTTGTGTTAGTAATAGAAAATAAAATTTTCTTATGGATTTTGTCCTAAAAATAAAATAAATACTTTACGACGTTAACAGTTTGGCAGTGAAGCGTTTAAAATACTTAAATATAAATAGTACTTTTGTTAGTAAACATCTGACAGTCGTTAGAGTTATATAATCTAACAGCCCTACTTTCGTTGGAATGCCATAAAGTTCCATCCATAGGTTCATCGTAAAAAATAAAGAAACTACCTAAAGTCTTCGTTGTAAACGCTCTTGATCATATAATGCTTATACTTTTTATTTTTTTTTATTGATTAAAAATTACCCCTTGATTGCAGTCACATCTGAAGGTAAGTGATGATGCAATCTAAGATGGGAGTGGGCTAACTTGTTAAGAGTAGGTATCAGTTTCTATATGATTACGTACCGAAACGCTAAATTTCTTGGCAGCCCATGTTTGCTGGCAGAGTAGTAAATAACCAGGGCCAAAGCCCTCAACCAACTAGACCTGAACCAATTAGAAAATCTTAATCAGTTCAGACGAGAATCTAACTCAGGACCTTTCTCTTACAAGTACCACTGCCAAAATCATCATCTTTCGGATCATCAAGTCGAGACTAAGGACTAGAAACGTGACGTGTATGGAGGAAAGCCTCTGTGAGCAATCAGTGTAAAAGTCGAGCTCGGTTCAGGGAAAATTGGTACCGATGAGATTTTTGGGCCGAGTCGAGAGGTCCATATAAGTACGACCCGAATCTCGGCAAATAGACAGACGTTGAAACAGAGTTAAGAGTTTATGAGGAGAGAAGCACGTTCGGTTGAAGTAAGAATTTAAGACACGACAAAAGCAAATGTTATTCCGAGTATGTTTCAACAAATAACTTCCTTGGTCTTAAATCGTATTTTATGTACGAGTCTTCCAACTGCCTGTCTAATTAAAATAAGTAATTAGGGAGACTATATTTTTGTAAAAGAGGCAATTAGTGACTGTAATGCGATTAGGTACTGGATCTAGTAATAATTATAGCACGCGCAATTCGCCTACGCTACATTTCATTGTTTACAATATCGGACCCGCATGTGAAATAATCATCCGATGCTATATCCCAGTTGGCGGTTGTGTTTTATTGTGTGCCTGCGATTCGGAGCTCTGTCGTACAGCTGGTTGCCGGATTATAGTATATAAATAGATGATAGACAACAAAGCATTAACAAATCCCTCTTGATAGCGGTTCAACATTTTTTCTCGTTGATATCGTTGCAAACTCGACGGTTTTTCATTTTTTATGACCTCTCAATGGTGTTATTAAATACTAAATAGCTGTCTCCAATATTGCTGTATACCTAACTAGCATACCTAGATTGGAACTGCCTAGTTGATCCAGTGGTTGAAATATAATGACTTCGAATCAAGATATAAATACCCATAAGATATAATAAGCATTTTGAAGAGGTTGATATATTCGCCTTGTCAGCTTGCAAATATAAAAAGACTATTTCGAAATTATTACAAAAACTAATTAGGCTTTTTTCGTTCACTTATTTAACTCAGTACTAATTTTCGTTTACTTCTGTTTATGTTTTGTTATATTTTTCCATATTTGTACTATGTATATTGTTAACTTATGTTTATATGTTTTGTGACTCCATAATTTTCCTGTGTATTCGTGGATAGTGTTGTTGTTTATATATTTAACCCTCTTTGTGTACGAGTATGTATCTTAGATTTAAGATTCCAATATATAAATGTTTGCTGTCCCAAATAAAAATAAATAAAAAGATAATCTGAGAGGTACAACAGTTTAGGTTAATTGGAGTGACAAAATGATTTTTAGCCATGGCATATTAACCCTTACGTGCAAAAGTTATCTATCATCAAGTCTTTACAAAGATATACTTTTCTCTTTGAAACATGTTAAGGACGCGAAATAATCACCTTCACAAGCTATAAGATGCGGATGGGCCAACACATTGCTTGACTGGAAACTACAAAAAGAAATAACCTAAAAGGGGGAAAGGAATTGGAAGGGTACCTAACGAGTATTCACGTGGACGAAGTCGCGGGTGGCTGATATATTTTGTAAAGGACTGATAAAAGGTTGGAAAGCTTTATAATGACGTGACGTCATAATTTAAGTTGACTTAGGACCCTTCTGACACAATTAATTACCTCCGCCCGCCATAAAATGTGACCTAATTTATGAATCACCATTTGTGTTAAACTTGATTCAAAGTTACCTATTGATGTTACTACACCATTACCTACCTACTATATATTTTTCCTAATTAAAGCACAACATAATTATTATACGTTAGGTACCTAATCTTTTAAATAAAAGCTTGCAGGAAATCATAAAGCAGCTAGAATCCTAAGCGGTGAAATTATTAAAAAAGTCTAATATTCTTGTCAAAAATGTCAGTAGTCATCTGCCTCTCTGTTATTTGTTATCTGTCATGCCTTTTCCCTGAGGGAAAGAATAAAGAAAAAAAATGTCAGTTGTCATTGTCATTTGTCAATTAAAACGTCAAAAAGTAGTTTTGTTGTTGTTTATTTTCCATATAAAAATTATTTTTGTGTTCAATTGCTGAATAAAAAGTGATATATTTTATGAAACTAGATATTGTAGGACTTAAGTTTTAGTATAACGCAAAATGGATAATTATATTGTTATATCTTTTATCGGTGAGGGATCCTTTGGCCGTGTTTTTAAAGCCAAACATAAAGACACTGACGCTATCGTAGCTTTAAAAGTTATCAGGAAGGTAATTTGGTTTTTATATTATTCTTTATTTATTAATATTTGACGTTATTTGCTAAGCTAAAGATTTAGTTGGATAGTGGTGAGAGTCCTATTCGTAAGGGTGACACCATACTACTACAGTGAGGATATACGCGATGGCAAGACTGTAGCTATTAGTTAAACATAAAGTAAGTGAGGCAGCCCTAATGAACCTAACCATAGGGGAGTTGTTAGGTTAATGAAAGCTATAGTAAGATTTGAGGATGGACCCCTGTTGGAACTCCTAAAATACTTAAATGTTACAGTATTGAACCACTTGTGAACTAATCATGCTACAGGAATTGATTTTAAATTCCTTAAGCTTACTAGATATTGTTTGGATCTGTAAATATTCGCTCAGATATTTATATTTATTTAAGCAAACAAATAAATAATGACAATGTTTCCTGAAGTAACTGTATTGTGTATATCTCCGCTAACTTGTTATAGCAGCTACTGAATTTTATGAGGTAGAAAGCCAAAATCATAATCTGAAGCTACAAATACTAAATTGTTGTATAACTAAATATATCCTTAACTAAGAGAAGACTTAACTGTTAATAGCGCTCTTAAAATGTCTATTCTTGATATTTTAAATGATGTTAAGAAGTGATTCTTTTTATTAGGAATGAATCCAATTTATATATTCATGTGATTTCAGAAAGGCCGATCATCTAAGGATTTGAAAAATTTAAGACAGGAATGTGACATACAAAGACAGCTGAATCATCCAAATGTCATTCGCATGATTGACAGCTTCGACACAGAATCTGAGCTGGTAGTTGTAACAGAGTATGCAGAGAAAGAATTGCATGGTATACTGGCTAAAGAAGGGTGTTTAAATGAGGAGAATGTAAAGAAAATCACTTGGGATTTAGTATCTGCATTGTATTACTTGCATTCCCATAGAGTTTTACACAGGTATGAAAATTATTATGCTAGTAAATGAGATCACAATAAACAAAAATTCTTACATTTATGCAAAAGTGAGTTAATAGCCTCTTTGGTAGGTTCAAACAATAATAAATAAATAAATTTTATAGGACACTTACACACATTGTTATATAGCCCTAAAGTAAGCTTAGGTAGCTTGTGTTATGGGTATCATGATAACTGATGAATAAATAATAATAAATAAATAAATATAGGACAATTACACACATCGCTATATAGCCCCAAAGTAAGCATACTCGTAGGTAGCTTGTGTTATTGATACTATGATAACAGATGAATATTTTTATATATATTGTACATAAATACTTATAATATATAGATAAACATCCAGACACTGGTAAATGTCCATGCTCATCACCAAGATTTCTCTAGATGTGGGAATCGAACCCACAGCCTAGGATCACTACCCACTGCGCCGCTCGGCCGTCAATGAATATTTTTATATATATTGTACATAAATACTTATAATATATAGATAAACATCCAGACACTGGTAAATGTCCATGCTCACCACCAAGATTTAGTGGGATCGAACCCACAGCTGTATTTGATAGACTATATTTCATTTATTCACCAAGACTTGTATCATTCAAAGTATAAGATTAACTTCTATGTGGAACATTATTGTGTAGTTGTTAGCTGTTATTCAACATTTATTGGATTTATTGATACAAAAGCATTTAGATAAAACACTATACAGTATTATATTTTTCCAGAGATCTTAAGCCACAAAATGTTCTGTTAGATAGCACAGGGCGAGCAAAGTTATGCGACTTTGGGCTTGCTAGAATAATGACTAACACTACTCACATCCTCACATCTATCAAAGGAACTCCTTTGTATATGGCACCTGAACTCATTGATGAGAAGCCATATGATCATCAGGTAGGCTTTGTGATTTTCATGTACTTGTATGTTCTACATTAGAATAAATTTATATATTAAATATGTTAATTTGCTTATTAATACATGTTATAAATAAAGATTTAAACTGCTTATTTAAGATTGTGATTCCTAAGATAGGTTTTAATATATGATATTACAGTACATTAACATTAACAATATATATTTATGGCAAGCTGATGTGTATAGCTTGTATTAAATAATCTATTTCATTTTTGAGTGTAGCTTTAAACACAACACAACACAACAAACAAACAAACAAACAAACAAACTTTTTGTATATTATATAAATATGGTCTGCCATGCCAAGTAAATTGAAAGAGAAGATCAAAGATTGAATTCTCAAAGAATATCAGTACCAAAATGTAGCGGCAGTGTTATGTTTTTTTAGAAAATTTGTAATATCTCCGAAACTATATAACTGTTAATCATACTGTAAAAAGCAAATCTTATCTCTATAATATCCTTGAGATTATTAAATAATTTATTTTGATAAGGATTTAAGTTTAGTTGTATAAATAATGACATAAATGTAAGCGTATGAATTAAATGATTTTTTAAAACACAAAAAGTTATATATCTGACAATATATAAAAGATAGATATATGCTATCGCGGACTTTTTTGTAGAACTTTTTAAGATGCATAAAGTTTTCATAGAATGTTTTTAATTATATCCAATAGATCCAGCGCACGCGATTTACGCCAATTTAATAAATTTCACAGTACGACTCGCGCGATAAAAACTGTGATAACTCTGGTAATATACACAATACAAATAAAAAATATAGTCTATGTCACTCACCGATAATGTAGCATTCCACTGGTGAAAGAATTTTTAAAATCGGATCTCTTTATAATATTAGTATAGATAATTTTATAGTGTGACCAAAGGATTCAATTGGGATTAAATTTTATATTTAGTTGGTATAAAATTGTTAAAATGTCGTGTTTTCTATTTTTCAGGCAGACTTATGGTCTCTAGGCTGCATAGTGTATGAGCTCATGGCAGGCCAGCCACCATTTTGCACAATGTCCATATGGCAACTGGTCAGAATGATTCGACACAAACCCGTTCAGTGGCCAAGTTTTATAAGCCCTGATGCTAGATCATTTTTACAGGTAAGTGTGGCATTTCATTGAATTTAAATTTACTGAAAAGCAGACAAATATAACCCAAGCCTAATAGAGTCCTATTATGTATGTATCATTCTGGCGTTTTTAATTTGCCTTTACATACCAACTCGTAATGTTATGAACAATAGATGTTATGGCAACTTAATTACAGTTAGTACACTGACATATATTGTCTAGAGTCATTACTGTTGATAATTATTAGGTTTTACATTTTAACTGTACTTACAGTATTTAGTTTTTGCTGGCTTCTGTAAAAGTGGTTAACTGACTACAAAAAGACAAACAAGAACAGTTATTTAATGTTCTAAAGAGTTATTATTTATTTCAGTTAAATATTTTGTGTGATAACTCAAATTGTTGTTTTTATGTTTTAGGGTTTATTACACAAGGACCCAGATAAAAGAATGACTTGGCCTGAAATATTGCACCATCCATTTGTTGCGGGACATGTGCTCATACTGCCTGAGGATAAACAGAGTGATTCACCGTTCACCAAACCTTTGTCATCCAGTCAACAAGAAGCTAAACTCTTACAAACCGAAAAAATGATCAAGAATCCTAAGTTAGTATTTTAAACAATTAGTTGTAATTTTTTACTTTTGTATAAAAAAATAAGTATAAAAATGTAATTAAGGAAGAGCGGGACTTTCTGACAACAGATTTTGCCTAAAAGAAGGTCTCAGCCCCTGACTGTCTGTTCTTGATAAACTCAAAGACTACTGAATGTCATGCTGTCACAAATAGATAAACGACCTCCGTGGCGCAGTGGTATGCGCGGTGGATCTATAAGACGGAGGTCCTGGGTTCGATTCCCGGCGGGGCAAATTGAGATTTTTCTTAATTTGTCTTAGTCTGGAGGCTTTCGCCGTGGCTAGATTGGTTGGTAGGGTGGTACCCTACCGACAAAGACGTACCGCCAAGCGATTTAGCGTTCCGGTACGGTGTCGTGTAGAAACCGATAGAGGTGTGGATTTCATTCTACTCCTAACAAGTTAGTTCGCTTCCATCTTAGATTGCATCATCACTTAACATCAGCTGTGTAGCAGTCATTTGCCAACTTGTAGTCGATAATAAAAAATAAAGTGGTTCCTGAGCAAGGTTCTAGTATATAATTTGTCAAAGTTTTAGGTGATTTGATGGAGTATAACGATAATTGTTGAAATAGGCTGAGAAATTAGTCATCTGAGAGCTTTTATCAAAAAAGCTGCTTTATCTATTTGAGATATAACAAGTCAATGTATGGCATAATTGTTTCTCTTTATTAGGATAACAAAAAAAGTCCCATTTATCTTAAAAATACAATTTTTTTTGCAACACACTATTTACCGCACGGGCGAAGTCGTAGGCTTCTGCTAGTTAGAAATATTTTGCATTATATTCTTCATTTATTTACAGAGCACTGAAAACTGAAAGGGATATTAAACCTGAAACTAGAGAGCATGATCTAAGAAATGTTCGAGGCGTCATGCAAGCTATGGAGTGTGTCCCAATATCAGATGACGATAGTGTGAGAGCGACCAGCGCTTTCAGTGTCCGAGAAAGTCTTAAAACTGATGACGAAGACCAATCACAGCCCATAACCGCGGCAAACGCTAAACTACTAAGACACGAGTTTAATGTCATGAATTCTAATCTAGTTGTATGTAATCTAGAGAAAAATATGGCACAACTGATGTCAGCTAACCAAAAACACGAGTTCAATAAAATGCATATAATCGATGAAGAAAAGAATGATACATATAAAGAAAACCTTGACAAGAAAGAAGCATCAATAGATACTGTTAATGATAAAAAAGATACTGATGTTAAACAGAAAATAAAACCACCTGAAATTGCTTCTCAAAGTTTGGAAAACCCCAAAAGTTCAACTAAATGCAGTAGTGATATCAGTTTAGGTCTCAGTAAAAGCGTACCACCGTCATATAAACAAAAACTGCTCCAATTCTCAAGGGATAAATTAAGATTTGCCAGCAGGGGAAATAGATTGACGAGAAGTATTAAAAGATCATTCCATTTCAGCAGGAGTTTAGATAAGAACAAAAATGAAACTCAGAGGCGCACTAGTGAACCCAATATAGAAATAAGTAGTATTGCAGAAAAGAAAGTCCATCAAGATAGTTCTAAATCGTGTAAAGAAGACAAAGATGAAGATGTTGAGAAGTGTGAAGTGATTGAGGAAATATCAGATGACAAAGAAATTGCTAATAACGATAGAATGGTGAAAGTTGAAGAGAAAAATGAAGGTAATTTACGAAATTTTCGAATATTTTTCGATGACAAATACATACTTTGATGAGTGTATAATTGCTTAAATCCAATTGTCTCCTCCAGTTAAGGAGCCATCTTCTATTGAGTTGGAGGAATGGGAAGCTTTTTTAAACTCTAACATCACAGAAGTAATGGAAGGCGATGTAGAATCACTGACACAGCTGAATATGGTAATTTTTAACAATCAATATTTTTATAGTTATATTATTTATCAAAATGTATTGCATTTAATCTGTATATATTAATTTAATAATAAATAATATTTCTATATATTACTGTTTTGAGAATTTGCATTAAACCAACGACAATGAATAATGTTTTCAATATAGAACAATCAATAACGTAATATCTCCATTTAAACGGATACTTTCCGGGCTGACAAATTATATCCCAATAGTTCTATATAGTACTGTAGCATAGTTTTTGCTCTTGACTTTGCTTATAACATATATGTTATAAACTTTTTATTATTTTAATTGATATTTCATTTTGTTTTTAACAAAAAATGTCCCTTGCGACAAAAGGTAAGTTTTTAAAACAAAGTAGTTGTTGTGTCTAAAAAATATTCTCTTATTTTAGAAGTTACAGGGGGGGGGGACATTTTACCACTTTGGAAGTATCTTTCACGCAAACTATTCAGCTTAGAAAAAAATTATATTAGAAATCTCAATATCATTTTTATTATATTTAGCATGTCGCCAAAAGCTTTTCTGAAAGCTTATTTTAGTCTTTCGTCATTCCCAAAGTAATCTTCAGCAATTAAAGAAGAAGAAGAAGAAGAATTGCTGACGTTTTGTGTAATTTACGCAAAGCTGTATTCGATATAGTATGTTTAGATACTTCACCATAATGCATTTCAGTTGATGCAGATACTCTCAAATTTAAGTGGATATTTATTATTGCAATCAAAAGAGATTCCATATTATACTTATAAAACTAGGTAATTTATTTGTAACGTATAAACAAGATGTTGATATCGACATCTTTAATTTTGTCCCATTAGTTCTATATAGAACTACACTAAACTCTAATATGGTGTATCAACAGTTCTATAGAACTAAAATTAGGGGGTACTACTGGGATGCAAACAATAACATCTAAAGATACTCTGGCCTCAAGAGTGTAATTTATTTATTTTTGTTGGTGTAAGTATTTACCGTAACAAGTTAGTATTTCGTATAAATGTAATATTGCAGGTGAGCATGGTGGTGGGCGTGGTGGGCGTGGCGGCGCGCAGTCCGCGGGGCGCGCGCGTGTGCGGCGCGGTGGCGGCGCTGCTGGCGCTGCCCGCGCTGTCGCACTCGCTGCCCCGCCACACGCTGCTCACCATACAGGACGTGAGGATGACTTACACCCTACTCCTCACACACTTGTCGCACTGCACCCTACTCATCACACACTTGTCGCACTGCACCCTACTCATCACACACTTGTCGCACTGCACCCTACTCATCACACACTTGTCGCACTTCACCCTACTCATCACACACTTGTCGCACTTCACCCTACTCATCACACACTTGTCGCACTTCACCCTACTCATCACACACTTGTCGCACTTCACCCTACGAGCGGGTGGAAGCTAGACCGATAAAAGTACCAAGACATTTTCCCACACTACTTTCTATAGTTATGTTTCATTGTATCAACAACACGATAGAGGTTGTGAGGCTGTTCAAAGCGCGCTCTGTCGCATTCGCTGCCCTGACACACGTGGACATCTGACCACCTGACATCTAGAGCCTAGTGGAAGCTAGACTGAAAAATGTAATCTTTTCATAGATAAATGCAGCGCCATCTATGTTTTAGTATATACGAGCGCCATCACATAAATCATCATAATACTAACTACGTTTACGCTACCAAAAGCCAACTGTAATTATTTTTGTAGTCATTCCACACATACACACAAATTTTTAAAAATTAAAAAAATACTTTAACTTCATCATTAATGATATTGTAAGCATTGATTTATGTAAGTCAACGTTTGGACTGAACAACATCTGGTCTGCAAGTATTTTATATAATAGGGAAATTAATCTTTTAAATTACTTTTACGGACATAACCGTTGCCAATTAGCGTAACTTTAAGTGATAAGTGTGTATTGATATAAATAAATTGTTATAATTGCGTCACCAGGTATACCTGGAAGCGAAAGTTGTTTACAACTTTGTGGCGGCAATAAACACTCTAATGAAAGACAGCAAAGACGCCGACGAAGGAGCCGAAGACAGGTAACAGTTGTGTTCATTTTGTTGCTTTTAGGGCCTTTTCACATCTGACGGGAGAGCTGTCGTGCGTATCGACGGTCGCGACTATTTGGTCAAATTAATTTTTTTTTTAACCGCCTACAACTTAGCTCTTGACTACTACACCTGATATTAAGTGATGACTAACTTGTTAGGAGTAGGATGAAAATCCACACCCCTATCGGTTTTTTATACGACATCGTACCGGAACACTAAATCGCTTGGCGGTACGTCTTTGTCGGTAGGGTGGTAACTAGCCACGGCGAAAGCCTTCCACCAGCCAGACCGAGACAAATTAATAAAAATCTCAATCTGCCCCGCCGGGAATCGAACCCAGGACCTCCGTCATATAAATCCACCGCGCATACCACTGCGCCACGGAGGTCGTCAAAATCTGCCACATTACGCGTCGTGCCAACATTCTGCGTTCAGAATTTACAATGGCCTGTACACACGATATATCACTCAAGATTACTCTTGGAAAGGCAAACTGAGCATCCCTCTGCAAAGGCTTAGCTTCCTTGGATGGTAGACATACGTTTTCATTAATTCCAGGTACCTTGATATTAGGTATGAAGCTGCTCTTGAGCTTTCTAATTTTAAGCATTCTCCTGTATATCTCAAAGCAAATAGTGTATATTAGGAAAAGTGTTTGCTTACTGACTGCTAAACTTTGTTCTGAAAATACACCAAACAATGATGACATCAAACGATCTTCACCGATGTTAAGCTTAGTCGGAACGCATCCTTCAAAATACACATGGCGTATGACGTTCCCGGCATAGATTAAAGACAACTAGATGGAGCCCATAGCGTGTCCACTCGTAAGACAGCAAGACAGCGTTATTGACAAGACATGTCAACATTTAAAGTACATCATGAAACGTTACGTTTTAAAATATCGTAAAATACGAAATATTACTTTATATAAGATAGTTTAGTAAACGCATAATACATGAAATTTGCTAAATAATAACATATCTAAGCTTTAAATCATCAATCAATGAAGTTTATGCCTACTTACGTATGAAACGTAATTCCTTCGATTTTCCGTTTGCTGCGACTTTTGCAGCTGAAAATACTACAACCCACCATAGCACGATAACGTTTAAATTAATATCGTAACCGCAAAGTTATATCATTTATCAGTAAATTTAATAAAAAGCTAATAATTGCTCAGATGTGTCCTTTGTTTGTCACAAACTCCACTCTTGACAAACAATAAAAACGAACACGCTGAAAGGGGCAAAAAATAATCTTGTGTCACTTTCTAATAAAGGCCGAATGAAATAAGTCTGTCACGCTCTTGAACCTGCAGCCGCGTTATGACTCCATCTAGTAGTCTTTAATCTATGCGTTCCCGGTGTTACATGTGCCGACAATGAGTTGACGGATTACGGAACAGACGCTGTACTTTTAACGCACTAACGCAACATACTTTTAGTAATATTCGTTTGTTCTGACGTTACGCGACTAGTCTTTGCACGTCTTCCGTCGGATGTGCAAAGTCCCTTATCTCGAAAACTCCTTTTTGGAATGTCTGTGTTTAGATTGGCGTTAAAGTTTTAGCAATTAAGCAATTTCTGATTATTCGGTATCGGTAACTTAATTGGTCCTAAAATATAGTCTGCGATGGAAATTAAAATAGTAGGGAATAGTTATGTGATTGCTGTTAATTTATTTTTATTTTATTGTAAAATTGGAGTTAAAAGTTCTATGCCTCACAATAAAAACTGCGTAGTTCAGTTAAAAAATTTTTTTGCTTGTTCTCGCTAGTGCTAGTCAGGTGCATTGTTCTGGTAAAAGATGATTTTCCTTTTCTCGAGATTATTGCATTCCTCTTATGTAGCTGGTCAATTCCTTTTGCGAGGAAAAAAATTCCAAAATAAATAGGCTATGATTTAATATAATCTTTTTTATTGGCGCTGCTTCACTAGCTTATACAGGCTGTTTGGACTGATTTTTCATTTTCGGTAAACAGTGGTAAACACATCTCATGCGAAAAATGTAATGCCCCCTCGGGTAGTAACAATTTTGCAGATTAGAGTGATATATCTGGGTCAAGCAGAGAACTTTTTCCCCTTGTTTTTATCTTCATTTCTTCACGAATTGTCTTTTATTTTGATATTTATTTTTTACGTGCAATAATAGACGGGTCAAACCTTTTAGTCCACATGATGAGTAGAATACCGCCGCCTATAAAAAGAGCAACACTTCGCATTCAAAGAATACTTCCTACAAAGTTATCTGTGTCATTCAACCTGAAGCGTGAGTGTTAAGCCTCATGTACCTGTAGTTACATTGCACAATACATTCTTTTACTATAGAATCCAAGGTGTGAGTCGCATGGTGGAGGTGTGCGCGTGGCTGTGCGTGCGCTCGTGCCGCGCCGTGCGACAGTACGCGACCGCGGTGCTGGCTTACAGCGCGCATCCTGTCTTTACTCATCTACTGTCTATATGTAAGTATACTTTTACTATAGAATCCAAGGTGTGAGTCGCATGGTGGAGGTGTGCGCGTGGCTGTGCGTGCGCTCGTGCCGCGCCGTGCGACAGTACGCGACCGCGGTGCTGGCTTACAGCGCGCATCCTGTCTTTACTCATCTACTGTCTATATGTAAGTATACTTTTACTATAGAATCCAAGGTGTGAGTCGCATGGTGGAGGTGTGCGCGTGGCTGTGCGTGCGCTCGTGCCGCGCCGTGCGACAGTACGCGACCGCGGTGCTGGCTTACAGCGCGCATCCTGTCTTTACTCATCTACTGTCTATATGTAAGTATACTTTTACTATAGAATCCAAGGTGTGAGTCGCATGGTGGAGGTGTGCGCGTGGCTGTGCGTGCGCTCGTGCCGCGCCGTGCGACAGTACGCGACCGCGGTGCTGGCTTACAGCGCGCATCCTGTCTTTACTCATCTACTGTCTATATGTAAGTATACTTTTACTATAGAATCCAAGGAGTGAGTCGCATGGTGGAGGTGTGCGCGTGGCTGTGCGTGCGCTCGTGCCGCGCCGTGCGACAGTACGCGACCGCGGTGCTGGCTTACAGCGCGCATCCTGTCTTTACTCATCTACTGTCTATATGTAAGTATACTTTTACTATAGAATCCAAGGTGTGAGTCGCATGGTGGAGGTGTGCGCGTGGCTGTGCGTGCGCTCGTGCCGCGCCGTGCGTCATTACGCGACCGCGGTGCTGGCTTACAACGCACATCCTGTCTTTACTCATCTACTGTCTATATGTAAGTACCTGTATATTTCGTAGCTAGGCTACCACCGGTGCACAGTGGGTTGGTGGAGCTGCTACAAAGGCAAAAATCCATCAGTTTCATTCATTCAACAGAAAGTTGCAAAATCTCTGCTCCTGTAAAAATCTTTTTAAAAGATTTTTACCTCATTCACCGCTCCGCTATGGTTGACAGGCAGCATTTGTGGACAATGAGACACACCTTGATTCTGTGAAAACCTGGGCTGTATTAAGGTCATTGCAGAGATGCCAAATCGTCTACCGGTACATCAAAGTTAAGTTGAGGTGGACGTACAAAAATGACACCATGTCAGTCCGTATATTTGAAGCTAGACTTAATCATTATGAAAAGAAAGTTCGAAATGCTGCCTCCTGAGATGAAAACTTTTTACCACGTAGAAATTTGTCCAAATCACGAAATAAATGGTAGTCCGTTGGAGCAACGTCTGGTGAATATGGAGGGTGACGAATGGTTTCTAATTGCAGTTCCTGTAGAGTTAAAACGGTTTCTCGTGCTGTATGAGATCTCGCGTTATCATGGAGCAATAATGGTGAAGATCGATTCATAAGTCGGGGCTGTTTCACTGCTAGTTTCGCTATCATTGTTCAGAGTTCGGCGCAGTACCTAGACATCTGCCTTTATTACTTGATCAGATGGAAGAAAGCTATAGTGAATAACACCACGCTGAGACCACCAAACAGTTACCATTACCTTTTTATTGGTAAGCTTTGCTTTAGGACACTGTTGCGGCGTTTGACCTGGGGTCAGCCATTGCATTTTCCGCTTACGATTATCGTAAAGAATCCATTTTTCATAACATGTCACAATTCGTTCCAATATGCCTTCATTTCTGTATCGATTCAACAAGGCAACGCAAGTTTCAACACGCGTTTCTTTCTGCAGATCAGTCAAATCATGAGGCACCCATTTTTCATATTTTTTAATTTTATTGTTTTGACGCAAATGAGTCAATATTGTTGGTAACGTAACGTTAAACCATGCCGCTAATCCCTGGGTAGTTTGCCTCGGATCGGCTGCCACCATCTCTTTCAAATCATTGTTCACCTGTGTGGACGGTCTTCCACGTGGTTCGTTCTTCAAATCGAAGTTTCCATCACGAAAGCGTTTAAACCAAAATCGCACAGTGTTCATTAGCAGTCCACTCTCCAAACGCAACATTAATATTGCGAGCTGTTTCTTCCGCGTCGGAACTCGTATTCAAAAATCACACGAACTTTCTAAGTATCCATCTTTATTGTCTAAGCTGAATAGAAAAAACATCTGAAAATTGATAATCGAATGTTGCACATTTTTTAAAAGAAGAACTACACAGGTATCGTATGAAACTCCTATTACTTTTGTATTGTCATGAAATTGAGTTAATATAATTCCTATTTACAGTAATTTTTCTTAAATTAAAAAAAATATTATTTCTATTTTAATTCATCCTCTGTAAAGATGTGTTCATACTAACAAAAAAATTCTTTACAGATTCAAAAACACCCCGGATCACTCTAAACGTAGTTGGAATTCTAATAACGGTCCTACAAGATCTACCGGAGCACGCGGACGTAGTAGAGAAAATTTTATTCGACGACGAGCATTTCAACTTCTTGGTACTTCTAGAACAATCCAGCGACGCTCTCAAGATGCGAGTGTGTATACTCATCAGCTTGCTATGCACCTTCTCTTGTACTGCCTTCTCCGCTGCGATGGAGTGCAAATGGTCTAAACACGAGAGTGATTGTTTAGAAGCTCTGCATACACATTGTAATGTGGCCTTGAATAGGGCAGCTCGGTTGGCCACTAAAGAACTTAATCATATGCCTTTTTATTTGAGCTGATTTAATATTAAATGTCTGGACTTCATATACCATTCCTATGGCGATATAAAGATAAAAAACCTATGTACTACTTTAGCCTTCAATTTATGTTTGTGTCAAACGTCCAGATTCGTTAAAAAGGAATTTTAATTTATTTTTAACCTGTTCATAGATTTTTGGAAAAATTACTTTCCAATTACGACTAAACCGAGAGTAGAAAGGATTCAAATCAGATATATATCTTCCCTCTTATCTTATACAGATAGCCTCGAATGGATTTAAAATTATATCCATGAATAAATTGAATGCCATAAACTTTATTAAGTTTTTAATGAAAAAAATATTTCTACACATATTACTAGTTTAAGTGACCAGTGGACGCGTATTTTTACACGCTTTATATTAGCTTCACTTGTATGTCAGTTTGTCAGTTTGTCAGTTTGTCAGTTTGTCAGTATGTCAGTATGTCAGTATGTAACTCGTATGTGTGTTCGCGCATAACTTCGTCGTTTATGAACCGATTTTGATAATTCTTTTTTTGTTGGAAAGTAGATAGTCCGGTGGTTGTACCATGACAAGGAAACTAGAATCTGATGATGGGATCCTGGAGAAACCGAGGGGAGCTTTCAAAAATTGTAGGGACAACAAGTACGTTTGTTAGTTTTTCCGATAAGTATTTAAAAGCACTACAATTCGATGAAGGTCTGGAGTCGATCTGATGATGGAGCCGATCTACATTTAAGAGAATTCCTTGACGATTTACTGTATTTACCTTGTGTTTGGGCTCGATTAATTTGTCTTGATAAGAACTTTACATTTAGATGGGCTGTGACTGTCATTGAGGGTCTGGTGATGAAGACAAAGTACAGTTAAGGGAGCTCCGTAACAGCTTACAGTAGCTACCTTGTGTTTGGGCTTGATTAATTTGTCTCGATGAGAAATTTACATTTAGATGGACTGTGACTGTCATTGAGGGTCTGGTGATGAAGACGAAGGACAGCTGAGGGAGCTCTTTAACGGTTTACAGTAACTACCTTGTGTTTGGGCTCGATTAATTTGTCTCAATGAGAACTTTACATCTAGATGGGCTGTGACTGTCATTGAGGGTCTGGCGATGAAGAAGAATGACAGCTGAGGGAGCTCTTTAACGGTTTACAGTAGCTACCTTGTGATTGGGCTCGATTAATATGTCTCAATGAGAAGTTTGAAAGATTCCAGTTGGTTTAATGTTAACTAAGTCATGATCTGATGATGAGATCTACGAAAACTCGAGGAAACTCTTCAAACTTTATTTTTACACGCTTTTTATTAGCTTCACTTGTATGTCAGTTTGTCAGTATGTCAGTATATAACTCTCCGTGGGTAATCTGCGCGCCTGCGGCCTTCCTTGGTTCTGGTAGCCGTTTCTCAGGCTCCCTCTCCGAAATTGAACTCTGATTCCCCGTATTTATAATATTTATTAAATAATTATTTTATTCTCACTAATAAATAAATTACTAGCGACTGTGTGGCCGAGCGGTTTAAGTGCTAATCTGCCCGTACAACAGTCGCTCAGGCGTGGGTTCGAGCCCTGGCAGTCGCAGTTTTTCTGCGACTTCCAAGGCTCGCTCCCGTGCCGACTGTACTCTGGCCAGGTTTCTGTGGTTTCCTTGGTCACTGTGCTAAGGGTGGGGCACAGGCAAATGCGGGTACAGATTGTAAGTAAAAATAAGAATTGTAAACATCGAATGTGAATTCGATGTCGACGCTTACTATGAAACATAGTATGAATATTTTTGATAATCAACAAATAATAGTTTAAAAAAACTAAAAAATCACGCTTTTATAAATAAACCAAACTAAAAAGTAAAAAATAAATAATAGTTTAAAAAAACTAAAAACACGCTTTTTATAGAAACCCAAACTAAAAAATAGAAAATAATTTAATAAATTTAAATTAAGAATAGTGTTAAAATTTTCATTAACTATAAATTAATAATAGTGTAAATAAAAAAAAATTATTTTATTTTAAAAAAAGCGTGGGGTGCTTTTTAAGATATTATCCAAATGATAATCACTTTACTCATATCTGTCAATAAAATATTTATAACTATATTGACACCATGCACCCCACGCTTTTTTAAAATAAAATAATTTCTTTTTATTTACACTATTATTAATTTATAGTTAATGAAAATTTTAACACTATTCTTAATTTAAATTTATTAAATTATTTTCTATTTTTTAGTTTGGGTTTCTATAAAAAGCGTGTTTTTAGTTTTTTTAAACTATTATTTATTATATTTTAAGATATCTGCTATGAATTTACAATTGTAAATAATGTGCCATATATGAAGAAATCTCAATAAACTCTTGATCTTACTCTATCTTGAATTTTTTTTTATTTGTTTCACTATCAAGCAATTCCCTCAATTGTTTGCTAATAAATTGTAACAGTTATGATCATGATATTTATTTCGGTCGTATGCTAAATACTTCATATGACTAAGTGACATGTCTAAAATTCTATTATATAAAAATTGAGCCGTGATCATTATATTTTTAATAACTTACTAACTTTAAGGCTTTTGTCCTTAAAGTTAGAAGGTTGGAGAGGGGATTTGCAGCTCAGATCTACGCTGTCATATAGCGGGATGACAGTTGATTATAGTAATGTCAGATAGAGCTTGAAATTTGTGAACCTACCTACGATTGAATTTACTTCGTGATTGTAAGTATAAAAATAAAATTGCACGGAAAATTTTAATGGCATGCACGACACCAAGAGCTGACAGAATTTCAAAATCGAAATGGATCAATAACCGATAAGTTGGAAATTGGTATCGATTACAGAAATCATAACGTAATTTGGGCTTCAACCGCATTAATGCGATAATACGAACAATACGCCGCTTGTGTAATTGCTCGACCACTGTTGTACTGTTGGCCATTGCCGCCAGTGCGTTCGCATCGAGATCAAAAACCTACGTTGAAGACAGGTTTAGGCCGTTCGTTGTTTGTGTTAATAAAATCATTAAATGTGGGCGTTGCACTTTATGGTAGTTCGTAGTTACATAAGGCAGGTGATCGGCCGGCCTCGCGCGGTCGCCGCGTGCATTCACCGCCTATAATATTTATGCATATTCAACGATTCTAATGTGCATATAATATATTGCCGCCACGCCTTTGCTAAGTGGTGACAGTAAAGGTAAATGGCAAAATCCGCATTAAGTGGGTACATAACCGCTAACAGATTTGTAGGCAGTTATGGCAGTTGCATTCAAATGTTAGGTAGTCGTGACTTTTGGCTCTTTTCTATGTAACAATTTTCTTGAGGAAAATGATTGCTAATATCCAAACTAGGTCTCGAATCGCGTGCGAAATTTTCCAGTAGTAGTTAATCTATCTCGACCCTATGTTTATGTAAAATTGACATCTGCATTCATACATTATATCGCCGGTTTTATGCATAAACAATCTTATTATTATACCTGTCAAGAAGCCTTGATGGTTTCACGGTTAAGGAGCCGTGCTTAATAGCCATGGTCCCTGCTAGGTGGACTCAAGTCGTACCCATTTTTAACAAGGTGTTTACGGCTAAGTATAGTACCTAGTTGGAGGTAGTGAGAATATTGAAAATATTATTAGTAACTATCATCATCATCATCATTATCAGCCAATGGACGTCCACTGCTGGACATAGGCCTTTTTTAGGGACTTCCAAACACAACGATCCTGAGCCGCATGTGCCCAGCGGCTCCCTGCGACCCGTTTGATGTCGTCAGTCCACCTGGTGGGGGGTCGACCAACACTGCGCTTTCCGGTGCGGGGTCGCCATTCTAGCACCTTCGGCCCCCAACGTCCATCAGCTGTTCGAACTACGTGCCCCGCCCATTGCCACTTCAGTTCTGCGACTCGCTGAGCTATGTCGGTTAATTTGGTTCTTCTGCGGATCTCCTCATTTCTGATTCGATCACGCAGAGATACTCCGAGCATTGCTCTTTCCATCGCCCGCTGAGTGACTCTGAGCCTTCTTATGAAGCCCGCAGTTAGCGACCAAGTCTCGGATCCGTATGTCATCACTGGCAACACGCACTGTTCGAAGATTAGTAACTATGCCTAGACTTAATAGGTGCAGGTGTGGTTCTAGTGCACAGTGTACGGCGTAGACGCAGCGACGCTCGCATCGCGTTGCCGAGTTGCAATAACTACGAGTATGGACGCTGCGCTAGCACTGCGCAGGTTTAGTAGATAAGCAATTCTAGTAGTTAGTAGTAGTAGTAGTAGAAGTAGTAGTAGTAGTAGTAGTGTTTAAATATCGTTACCAGAGTCCTATGTCCAGTAGTGGACGTCTATCGGCTTAGAATGACTATGATGAAGACAACAGTACAACGGTCGGGGAATCATAACCATGACCTTTCAGATCTGTGTTAGCTAGTTAGCTACACTTAGTTTCAAGCGTGAACAAAGTGGTGTACAGAAGTTAGTGCGCAATAAAGCAGATTTAACAGCGTCGCGCCGGAAAATTTATTGACGCAAAGGAAATTTACTTAATGCGATAATGGCCCTTATTTATCAAATACCAATTCAACATCGATAAAATATCTACTTAATATTAATTATTTATGTTGAATGGTTATGGTGTTGTTGAACCCACAGAATGATGTCATAAGTACTTCGTTAGTTAGGCAAGCAAGTACCTACTACACCTTAAGTATTAAATCTGTTTTATCAGTATAATGTCTCGTCTTTTACCTAATTGGGTATTTATGTTTATTGTCTATTATCTTTTTTTAAAAGAATTTATTATCCACGTCTTTTTCGTCATTATCTGACTGCGCATTCGCTATAGGCACATCTATGAGACCGTAGCAGCATCCACGTTTTAGAAGAGCATAGGTGTTTGGCTAACGCAAAGTACGAGGACTAGAACAACATGGAGGAAGGTACTTACCTTTTTACCCGACTGCGTCAGAAGGAGGGTTATGTTTTTCGAGCGTATGTATGTAGATATGTATGTATGTATGTATGTCTATTTCTTCGGCACGCACTACAGTCTAAACGGCTGAACGGATTTTGACATGTGAGGTGTCGTTGAATTCCTAAAAATTGTGGTAGTGACATAGGCTATATAAATTTTCAAAACGGCGGCTGTAAATGGGGGAGAAAAGGGGCGATGTGTATATATCTTTCTTCTATCTTAGCAATATGGGTATCAAATGAAAAGTTGTAAAAAGACCATTTCAAAAATATAAATATCATATCATGTTTATAATGCCGTTTTAAAAAAATGGCATAAAGTGTACCGAGTCATTTCTATACCATAAACTAAAACAAAAAAGTCTCAAATAAAATTATTATTATAAAAACAAAAACCCGACTGCATAGAAGTTATGAACTGAAAAGAGAAAAACAAGGATCACTATATCTCTATAAAATTCTAAATACTTTATGGTTCTGCAGGCGGGGACAAACGTAGTTTTGGTAGATCTTTCTTTCCCCGCAGAAAATTAAGTATTTTGTCCCCGCTTGCATCTCCATAAAGTATTTAGAATTTTATATAGATATAGTGATCCTTGTTTTTCTCTTTTTAGTTCATAACTTCTATGCAGTCGGGTTTTTTGTTTTTATAATAATAATTTTATTTTAAGAGTGTCTTGTCTGAGATGTAGGTACAGGTGTGGTTTGTGGGCTTTGAGGAATTTAGGACCAATAGTTTGTGAGCTTAGTGAGACCAATCTTGAGGTCTCCGTACCCGTGATTAGAACCCATGTCCGGTATAGCCCACCAAACGTCATTTATAGCCCAACAGAGCCTGGCCGTTAATTTTATCAAAGCAACTAAAATTTTTTGTACGCAATATAAACCAGTGCTTAGCTGTCGTCACCTTATGGTAACTCAAGATGCAGAATATGGCAGAAGGCGCTTTTCTAGGAGGTATTTACTCTATGTATGTCTCAACGTGGTAGGTACCCATGCCGTGATACCCACAAAGTTGGTACAGAAGACGGAAGCTGGAAGCATATTCTATATTATATATAATAATATCTAAATTCTCGTGTCAAGTTAGGGATTTATTATTTTTAATGAAGCTCTGGGCTCAGGTGTAGACCAAGTAAGTAATAGAGACGGCCGATTTGGATGCTATCTGATTCTTATTCTGCTTGTTTCTGGACCGTTTCCGTACTTGATCTTAATGTTGGCAGCTAAGCGTAGTTCCTTTGATGCTGGTACCCATTGCTATCGCCTCAACCAGACCATCTCTAGAAGCTCAACAGGAAACTAGGTCTGATCGACCCAGGTCGGATCGCTACATATACTATTATTGGGGAATCAATATAAGCTGTTCGTTCTACAATGTTAAAATATTTTGATGGATGATTCCATCTTCTTCCTGGCAACAGAATTGGTAGCAAATTATTGGACACCGCTTCTGTTAAATTATGTTTTTTAGTCATAATCAGATCACCCTGACATTTTACGAAGAGCATTGCGTGGCAGCTACTTAAATAGTTTTAGGAACAGTGGAACAGAAAGCCATTTAAAGTTTTATAAAATCTCTGAATAATATTTGAATACGGAAATAAAGTGAAACAAATTTTAGTGTAGCTATTACTACTACTATTTGATCTATACATAATTATATTATTAAATTATTGAATTTTTTTTTTAATTTTTGGATTTTTTTACTTACGAATGCCAGCCCCTTCGTCCACGTGAAATTCGGTAAAATTTCCATCTAAATAACTAAAACTGTTTCATGCAAAACTTGAAGCCTAATTTAATATATCTACGAAAATCGCATAAATTATGTTGAACAATTATTGTGGTTGTAAACAAGTAAGCAGACAAAAATTTATTATTATTTTTTTAATACTTGGTTACCTATGGAATGCACATTATTTAGGTACTTGCTTCCTAATTTTTTCAAAAAATATTTTATGTAACAATATTGGCTTTCTTTGGCGATTTTATTATACGTATATATTTTAAAAATAAAATAGGTATTGTGATTTTTAAAGTTGCCGTGCGAAACATGTACCTAACAAGTAGGTAGAACGTACCTAATCCTGTCAGTTACGGTATTTTTGTACGATAACGAATTGCGTATCGGAAGCCGATCACGTATGTATTTGCGCGATCGCAGCGGGTTCATTGTCCCACCGTATTCACTGTACCATTGGGTCATGAGTATTTTGACAACGCAGCGCGGAATTATCTAATCGGCACGCGGCCGCGAGGACGCGGGGCCAACGACACCCGGACCGTTTGCGGCACTTGTTTCGGACAAACGAAAGTGAAAATGAGTACCACTGATACCGTACAATTTTTGTCCGTGGGAGTGGCTTTAGTCGCTATCCGGACTTCGCGGACGTGGAAAATCGGTGATAAAATCGGAAAACCGTGTTTTCAATTATTTCAAAAATGTCCAATATACCTCGATACAACAATGCAATGTTATTATTTTTAATTTTTCATGTCTCGTTTGTGATAGTTGTAAAATGGAACAACCGAGCTTACAAAGGTAGTCATAACTATTTTTAAACAGAATGCGGAAAACTATTTACGAACAATTTATGGAAATATTTTTTTCCTGTCTCATACGAGGAGCGAGCATTGGCATTCTCTGATTTGTAAGGTCGTTGACCGCTCAATATTCCAAGAGATTGCATATCTTATTGGAATCATATAGATACCTACCTACTTGCTTCGTAACCCAGATTGCGATGTAGGCACGATAGATTAAATTTGGAGACAACTAAGTGTATACGATACTAAAATAATAATATTATAGTAGATATACTATTACCAAAAAATATTGCGTTAAGAGTTGATAGGGCTCTTTGTCATCTTCTTTGCCTAGGACGTGCCAACATGTGCCTTTAATTTCAGATCAGAACACAGTAATTTGTTCTGGCAACTAACCTGGTTTTACCATGGTTGTAGAAATTTCCGAAAAATCTGTAGGCAAAAATAACTACTACCTACGAAAAACTCATGCCTCCTTATACCTCCTTAACTGTAGTCATCATGCTTCAAAAGTAAAAGGGAAACCTCTCAAAGTACCTGCCTATGCTAATTGTGCCAATCTACAAATAGCAAGTATGGTGCTAAGGGCTGCATTCTGATACGTCTTTAGTACTGAGCCGATGACAGGCAGGGCCGCGCCAACCCCCCACAGCGCCTGTGTGCGAAACCTATGAAGCGCCTCACCTTGCACACACTTTCAATTTACTGATTGTTCAATTGTTTAATGCACTCTTTTCCTCTTCTTTTTCTTTTCTTAAAGTCGGGGAATCCCCGTGACCCTACCCCGCTCGCGTCGGTATACATTCATAATTCATTCAAACTCGCGGCGGTTCTTTTGATTTTAACTGAGCTCGTCACTAATGTACACTAAAACCCAAGTTGTAAAATGAAACCACACACTTGAGTATTATCTTAGAAATAATTTAGATGGCGGCGCCTATATTGTCTTGGCGCCTGTGTGCGCCGCACACTTCGCACATAGAGGTGGCTCGGCCCTGATGACAGGCTCAAAGATAGGATGACAAAATGTAACCTAAACGGATTAGAAGTTAGAACCTAATTCTTTATTATATACATTAGATCGTGGTGCCATACAGAATATTGATAGCCCGTACAAATCCGAAAATTACTATACTATATTATACTAACTAACTGCTCCAGATGAGAGGAAATAGTTCTAATATCTTCAAAGTATCCATATACATACTTGCCAAGACAAATAAGTCCAAACTCGATAGGTTTATTTTATTTTGTTTGTAGTTCCTCCTCTCCTCCAAAGAGTCCAATTGATCTTCAGAAAGAGGTTCTAATACATGACAATTTTTATAAAAACTCATAAATAATAATTTAACTCAGGTATCTATGCTGCATTTTGGCCAGAAAAGTTAAATATTAGCGTACCAGTCGGCGGCAGTTGAATTTTCAAGTATCTATCTAGGTATATGCAATAAGGTAATCTTGACTGCAATATCACGATCGCGTGTTTTAAAATGCACTTTAAACTTTGAATAGCGAAGCAAAAGCCTATTATCCAACTTGGACTACCAGTTTGTTGGATGGTAGGAAAGAGCACATAAGATAACTACTTAAAAGTTTTTTTTTTTTATCGACTACAAGTTGGCCCTTGACTACTATCATACCTGATGTTAAGTGATGATGCAATCTAAGATGGAAGCGGGCTAACTTGTGAGGAGTAGGATGAAATCCACACCCCTTCGGTTTCTACACGACATCGTACCGGAACGCTAAATCGCTTGGCGATACGTCTTTATCGGTAGGGGGGTGGTAACTAGCCACGGCGAAAGCCTCCCACCAGCCAGACCAAGACAAATTAAGAAAAATCTCAATCTGCCCCGCCGGGAATCGAACCCAGGACTTCCATCTTATAAATCCATCGCGCATACCACTGCGCCACGGAGGTCGTCAAAGTACTCAGAAACATTATGAATATAATAGTCATAGGGATCTCACAAAAAAAATTTCGTGTACTTAACGTAATTCTAAGATAAATACTCGTTGCCTCGCAGTGTGAAAGAGTTAATCTATCCATTATAATGTATACATAATTCATGTAGTATAACCTGTACATATAGTGTCTGTAATTCTGTATGAATTCTTGCCTTTAGATCATGAAGAGCATTCAAACATTCAAAGTGTTTTCGTTTGATAACAGATAAGAAAAATCAGATTTGGATTTGTAGTATTTTGTTCTACAAAGTAAATAATTTTAACATTAGTCTCTTTGTGATAGAGCTCGTCAGGGGAATTACTTATTTGCAACATGATTAATGCCCAAACAGTATAGTAGGTAGGTATATTGATCGACTACCTCGTTAGTCTAACTCTAAAGGGTAGTCTATGTGACTTCACGTCACGAGTTCCTGGATTCAAATCTCGTTCGGGGTCGGGTTGTGAAATGATTACCAGTTTTTCCATCGCATACAGAGTCCGGAGTCGGGAAGTTAGTGGTCTCTTGCACTAATATCAACATGACCCTACTTAGTTCTCGAAATTTTAATATGCACAGTGGTATTATTGTACTTGGTTGAATTTTTAGTACATTTTTTCTTATATTAGGTACTGAGGTAGTCAGTTTACATTAAGATGCATCTATTATTTACAATACCGTAGGTAAGTACCAGGTCAATGACCTGTGCCTTAATTACTACTATATTAGCGTAGTAAAACTGTAGTTACATCAAGCATTTGCTGATGACGTCGATAAGCCACGTTCACAGGAACATAGCTCTTATCACCCTTCAATGAGGCCTACATTGCTTTGAACGACTCTATCGCCTAGATACACGTGGTTATTTTGCTAAGCAAAACAAATTAGTCAATCACCGCTACGAACGTCCTTGCCAGAGCGATGAACCCGGAACACTTGAGGTTGTCAGCGATACGATAATACTAGACATTATCCAACCTCTTATGTAAGTCCTTGATACTCGGTATGGTGACCTTCGCGTTCAATGCCCCTTTGCAGTTAATGACATATCATATCTAGCTACCTTTCTAGTTTGTTACGTCTATGTTTGACTAAGATCAATGTACTGTAAATCATACCTATCAATCATAAGATTTTATCGATATCGAGTGGCGGTTTATTTTTGTGCCTTTTGACTAATAGAATGGGTGATATTTTATGTTTGCGTAATAACTTAAGTGTAACAGATCTATTTATATTTAAGAATAAACATAATATCAAAAATTGCGGAACCGACGGGATTCGAACCAGCGTCTCTCTGGCAATCTCTGGCAATCTCACTTAGAGGTTAGAGCGCCTTACCGCTAGGCCACGATCTCGATGACGTCGGTGCCGAATTTGTGCTTTTGATATCCAGGTATACGGCCTGTAATGCCATCTACAATATGAACTGAACATGTTACAATACTATTATCTATTTTTAACAGATCTGCCTTAATTTAATATAATTATCATCATCATCAGCGTTAAAACCTCCAAGCTGTTTCAATACGGGTTGGCTGGTTTAGGGTGATAATTCCGAATACCTGAAGATCTCGGTGTTAATGATGTTGACCGGGAGAGAAGGCTCTCCGAGGCACCAATCAACTTCCCAGCATTGAGATTTTTTTTCGATATTTTTTAGGGAGAAAAGAACCCAAAATGTCATTATAGCCCGACCCAGACCCAGACCTCGTGACCCGAAGTTACGCAGGTCAACAATTTAGACCAATGGACTGTCCTACCTACCTAGTATTATCCAGAACTTTTTTCTTATGATTTCTGTAGTCTCATTTTTTTAATGATTTCTGTAGTCTTAACATTTGCTCCACTTTCGGTAGGTATATCTACCATAGTTCGATTTTTGATATTTTGACAGTGATTGTTAAAATTTTTTGACAGTGTTTATTGACAGTTGTTTTTTCGTTCTTGGAAAAAGGTACCTACACTATAAGTTGCGGTCGAAATATCAATTCAAAGGCCTAAGAATAAGCCTTGCCATTCAGTGGGGAAATAGCGCCAGTGTGTTGGGCACCTTGCCTTTGGGTGAACTATTAGATGGCTTATTCTTTTTGTAAATATCTTGTCTTTTTTTTTTTTAAATATTTATTTATATGTACATATAGTTAGTTAAGCTTTTGTAAATGAAAATCTTTAATTATCCTCATTAAAAAAATAATATCTTAAAAATAAATTCAAAGGCGCATTAGGAACCCTTGTAATAATTCGGATGGAAGGATTTTAGATTTTGCGTGTCTATTTACTTTGTAAATAAAATATTTTTCGGAATAGGTACCTTTGATATTTACGTACCTATATGCATAAGACAGGTATGCAGATCATAAATTATACATTTTAGTGCTAGCTTATCAAGGATACCAACTAACCTTACTAAAAAATGTATTCTTTAAACAAGATTTTAAAAATTCAACCTGCTACCTACTTGCAAACTAAACATATTAAAATAGATAGTATAATTAGGTATTTATTTTTATATTTATATATTATGTAAGGATTAGTAATATAATATGTTGTCGCGTTTGCATAGAATTTTTTAACCGACGAAAAAAAACGGAGGAGGTTCTCAATTCGACACGTATATATATTTTTTTATATGTATGACCACGCATAACTTTTTACAGAGTTGTCCGATTTTGATAATTCTTGTTTTATTAGAAAGGGCATACATCCAAGGTGATCCCATTGTCATCATGTTAGGATCTGATGATGATATCTTGGAGAAATTGAAGGAACTTTTCAAATTTTGGAGGCACGCTTACAGCGATTTCGGTTTTTGTCTCGTAATCGGTAGCTTTTTGGCTACTAGTGCCGTATGACAGTATAGTACGAGTACGATACATAGCGATAAATCACTAAAAAGTAAGAAATAAAAATTTTTAGTAACAAAAAAAAGTAAAAAAGTAAATTAAAACAACTAAATGACACAGTTATTTTTTACTTTTTAGTGCGTTTTGAATCGGTTCTATTTTTATTAAAATTTTTTTTTATTTTAAGTGAAAAACAGTCAGAACATCGCATAGAAAGTTATCCTAGAATGTATCTACATGGTTTTTATTTCTTTTACATACATTTAGGTACATGGGATTTGATTGGGGCCTGCCTCGTTGGTCTAGTGGTTAGCCTATGTGGCTTCGATCACGAGGCCCTGGGTTCGATTCCTGGATCGGGTCACGGAATAATTCTAAGCATTTTCATTCTTCTATGAAATGTTTAGTACATTCCAAGCCCGGAGTTTGGAAGTTGGTGGTGTTACACTCCGGTGCCTCGGAGAGCCGTCGGTCCCGGTCACTATCATCAACATCTGATAGTGATCGTTAATAAATGAAACATTATCACGCTAAGCCCGTCAATCCGCATTGGAGCAACGTGGTGGGTGTACGCTCAATATCCCCCCTCCTAAAAGGAGGGAGGCCTGGCTCTGTAGTGGGAGGTTAATAGGCTGATAATGATGATGATGACATGGGATTTATTTAAATTTATTTACAGTAATCAGGTAACATATATTTACTAGAAGAAGGTTTCTAACCAGCGTGCCGGTTGTTCCATATACCCATTTAGCTGCTCGATCAGTGAAATTAGTGTATTTAGTGTTATTAACTCTAATTAAAGCTGTAGTGTGAATCCTTCTGAGGAATACGCGTGAACGGTCTCATAGATGCAAAATAAAAAATAATTCTATTACGTTATAAGAGGTAGCTTTAACTATTTATCGCTTTCTATTTTCTATGAATACAATAGAGAAGACGAATAACAAATAATTTTATGAAAAACTGATCAATTAATTAAAAATTAGATATAGACACTGCTACAACTTCATTATTTGAAAAAACGGACCGTAAGCTACACCAAGATTTAAACGCTTATAACTTTGGATATTTTTGTCAGATTTGAATTTTATTTGCATCGCATGTCATCGTTAAGTACTTATTTTTTTACTTCATCAGTTATCATAGCACCCATAACACAAGCTGTAACTGTCCTATAATATTTATTTATTTTTCTTTATTATAAAGTAAAAGAAATTTAAATGTAAGCCAGTTAGGTAGGTCCAATTTCGTAAACCGCTGAATCCAACTCGGCTGGGCAGCGTTTGAGAAACTACGTTACAATTCCCCAGTGCCTGAAGATGAGTCTTCGTACAGTGCGTGTTACCAGTGATGATCTACGGATCTGAGACTTAGTCGCTAACTGCGAGCTTCATAAGAAGGCTCTCAGCGGGCGATGGAAAGAGCAATGCTCGGAGTATCTTTACGTCATCGAATCAGAAATGTGGAGATCCGCAGAAGAACCAAAATAACATAGCTCAGCGACTCGCAGAACTGAAGTGGCAATGGGCGGGGCACGTGGTACGAACAGCTGATGGACGTTGGGGGCCCAAGTTGCTAGATTGGCGACCCCGCACCGAAAAGCGCAGTATTAGTCGACCCCTCACCAGGTGGACTGACATCAAACGTGTCACAGGGAGACAACATGCAGCTCAGGATCGTTGTCTTTGGAAGTCCCTAAATAGGCCTATGTCGAGGATAAATATAATTTTTTGAGTCATCTTCCCTATCAAAGTTCGGGTGTCGAGTGTCATTACAGCTTATACATAATAGCCCTACAGGACAAAAAAAAGCAAAGCAAAATGTAGCAAGTGAGACTTGAGTTCTTAGATTATCCAAAAGAGAAAGCTTGATACCTCCCACAGCGGCCATGGTCTTGACTCCGTAGTTGCCTACTTATCTGTTATATTGTAGGAGAATAGACTGATACACTTTAAATATTCAAATGGTCACGTGAACAAAAAAAACACACTCAGTGTAAGTTTTTATTTAGATAAGTATAGGTTTATGTTGAGTTTCAAAACTCAAAATTCAAAATCATTTATTTCGAGTAGGCTTATTATAAGCACTTTTGAAATGTCAAATTGGACTATTTGTAGTGACTCTACCACCGGCAAAAAAAGAATGGATCCTCTGGAGTCATTAAATTATTTTGTACATTTTTGGTGAAATTATTTTAAATTTTTTTTAACTTTTTTATTGAGAAAAAATACAATAAGGGACTTAAGCTAACTTATCCTAATAACTATATAAATCATGCCCACGTGGAATGGTGGCAAGAATACTGGCTGCATTTCCGCGTTGGATAGCCAGGCTAATCCTTTGCGCAAAAAATGAGCCAGCCCTTCGGTCACCAGTTGAGGCAATTAGGCGCGGTGAAATGTTACGGAAGAATTTTTTGGCACTGCGACTCCATGGCCCAAGGGTCTCCACGGCAAAAGGTACAAATATGTAACTCTCTGTCAGAGAGGCATACTTGTGCCACTTACCGGTTTCAGCCTTTTCTGCTGCGGCTCCCGGTCTTGATTCTGTCTCCCTGATATGACACGGAGCCAATGTGTCAACGCAAGTAGCGTCCCACATTAGGGCCCGTCCCACTTCCCAGGGAACCAGCGTCAATCCATCAGGTCTCTTGCCATCATCCCGGCTTATTCCTGACGGCTCGATTAGCGCAGGAACGTTTATGGTGGCAAGAGCCCTTTTTATTATATCATTAAGAGAGCCATGCCGAAAAAGCCTACCGCCACTCCTTTGGCATGAGAGCCCGTGAATACCAAATTTATTTACCTCTTTTCCACATGGACATCTGTGCTCTAAGCACAGTGGTGTTCCCAACCTGAGGCCTAGAGCCACACGAAAAGTTTCATTATCCAAAAATGTTCCGAGATTTTTTGATGTCAAAGCATGAAGCCAGTACCCAGATTCTTTCTCTAATAAAGCTAGAAGCCTAGCTCGATCTGTAGCACTTGTAAGATTTTGAATCAAATTTTTATGTGTCCGTTGAACCAATGGGACATCCCAAAGTTTTTGTGTAGAACGTTCCTCTGGGATATCAGCATTGGTACACCTGACCTTCCAACTCTCTAGAGCCTCTGTGGCATAGGTTATGCAAATGTTAGATTTAAGAATACGAGAACTTAGCTCTTTTATACTATGCACAGAGGAAAGAAAAGCCGGAAGAGCAACACTAGAAATTTTTCGCACGCCGATACCACCGTATTTGACCGGTAAAGTAGCTTGGTTCCAGGACTGATCATCAAAATGTAAATTTAGAATTTTTTCAAGTGT
The DNA here is from genome assembly GCA_034621355.1 of Mycalesis mineus. Lineage (NCBI taxonomy): Eukaryota > Metazoa > Arthropoda > Insecta > Lepidoptera > Nymphalidae > Mycalesis > Mycalesis mineus. Next base: position 7,891,529 of record CM067885.1, read on the forward strand.
GTTTTTTAGGGTGGTATCCATATTTTCGAGTAGGCCAGAAAATTTCCAAATTGGGCTAGAACGAAGAACATACATTAATTTAGGTACAAAAAGGCAATGCTTTAGAATCGAAAACGCTATATGAGAATTTAGAGAGCCCAATTTGTCTGTATTAGCCGAAAATGTTTTAAGTTTTTGATCCAAACAAGGTTGAATGGCTTCGTCATAAAGAGGAGCACCAAGTAGGCAAAGTGTTTGTTTGTTAACTATTTTGATATTAGGGGCAATTCTATTAAATGATTCAAAAGCCAATAACTGTCGTTCTTGCGACAGTTTTTCCGTAAAAAACAATTCGCATTTCGAGAAATTTAATTCTAAACCAATTTTACCAAACTCTTGCTTAACGTGGATAAGATCTTTTAAGACATCAATCACGTTGCCTCCAATAGTTCCATCGTCAAGATACCATATGTTAAATTTAGATGTTAAATTTGAGATATGGTTATGTATCCCTAAGCTGAAAAGGGCTGGACCTAAAGGATCCCCCTGCTGAACACCTACTTTGGACTCAATACCGTTATTTCCGAAAAACAATTTAGAAGCTGAGCTATAACACTGCCAAACATATGGGTAAATTTCGGGAAGATGCGTTGAAACTTCTTTCAGCAGAGTTGCCCTATCCATAGAGTTGAAAGCGTTCTTTACGTCTACTTTCAGCAGTACTTCAACCTCGCCATCCTTTAAGAATGTGCGAGCCGAATGTACCGCTGCCTCACAACCACCTTTACTACCGAATCCTACTTGAATAGGCTTACGTGTTGTGAAGTATGAACCCTAGTGCTTCTCAAGTTGAATGCCTAGAATGTCCACATTGCAACGATGGCAGGCTGTTTAAGGGCCGCAGAGGGCTGAATATTCATATCGCACGCTGCCACGGACCACCAGCGCAGTCTTTGACTTGCCCAAATTCTACGTGCGATCAAACAAATACCAATAACCAGGTTCCGTTCGAAATTTTATTGTGTAAGTACAATCAAAATATTTCATTGGTGAAACGCATTCCACGGGGAGCTAGGATATCATTAGCTAGATCCCTATCTCAAACCATCCAAAATGTTTTATCAAATTCGCTTTCGGCTTGGCAAAATCTTTTTTTATTTTCATATAGACATTTCTATGTCAATAAATCAGAATGCGGGTCGTTATGCTCAAAATTAAAGAAAAACAGTTTAGATGACCGCGTTTTTCCAATTCCTGATGTTTCATTTCGGACACAAAATTACAATTTGAAGAAAATTGTGGAAAACAAGGTTATGGATGGGGATCTTAAAAACGCCGCCCGCATTTTGTTTTCTAATGATACACTAGCTCCTTTCAATGATATAACTCTGGAAGCCTTAAACGAAAAGCATCCTTTACCAAATACCAACTCTTTACTTCCAGATCCACCACTTAAGAGTTCTTTTTTGCAGATAAAGGATGAGGAGACTTACGCTGCGATAATGTCATTTTCTAGTGGCTCTGCTGGTGGCCTGGACGGCATAACTCCACAACATCTTAAAGATCTTGTGGCGGTTACTGCTGGTGACGCCGGCAGAGCGCTATTGAGTGATATTACCAGACTATGTAATCTATTGTTATCTGGCGAGGTAAATTCATCTTTTTTACCCTTCCTTTACGGTGCAAGGCTTTGTGCTTTTAATAAAAAGGACGGTGGGATCCGCCCCATCGCTGTTGGCTGTACTTTTCGTCGTTTAGCGTCAAAATTAGCGTGTAGACACATAGTCGCTTCCTTAAAGGAAAAGTTTTAAATTATAGTCATATAATAAAAAATATCGAAAAAAATACCGATTCGGTCTTGACCACATTTGGTACAATGTATTGTCACAGCGCAATATGAGGGGTGTTTTAAAACGATTCAATATAAAGCCCGAATCAACAAAACGACCATTTTATAGGGTCGGCCTTGTAATTTGTAAGAATCAAAGGGCAATAGGGAGGCATTCAATGTTATTTAATCAACTTGACCCTTAACAGCAAGTTCAAGGTTTTAAAGGTTCGTTTCATTAGACCAGGAGTTAACAATATTTTTTTCGTGATTATATAGATTAGTCCGTCTTAGAATAATTAAATTCTTGAAATAAGTATTAGATCCAGTTATTTGAAGATATAAAATATTTCTTACTTAATTGCTTGTTATTTACCGCGTATCATGATTTCACCTCAAAACCTTTTTTGTTTTTTATTAAGAAGACATCTCAAAGCTACCCTAACTTCCTGTGGGAGAAATCTGGTAATATGGGATTTCTCTACCAAATTCCCTCCGTTGGCCACACTCAGTGCATATTGTATGGCCCTGTGCTCCCCAAATAATTAAGAGAGAAAAAAATTACTACCGATGTCACCCTTATAGCTCTTACTTAGGCTTCTATCAATCCGAGGTCGCGTGTGCGTATTTTTAAGCGCCTAATCTGCTTGCTTGCGAAGTAGCGAGCTCTCCCAACCTCGTAAGAAAATAGAAACAAAAATTATAAGCATAATAATTAATTGGAAACTGTTGTCCTTTTTTATTGTAGGGAAATCTTCATGTATATTTATCTTCTCGCTACTGGGCAAAAGGTTATGTCGGACTTCTATTGACTAAAAGCCCAGTGTTCCAGCTCATCGCTTGGTTATTAGACCACTGTAACATGGATCACTGTAACATTGGAACACTCCAAGCAGGAGACGGGGACAGAGCCGAGTTCCCTCTATAAACCCAGTATCTCTTGAGTAGGGACATCGCAGTCGCAAGCAATTAGAGTGGTGGCACCAGCTACAATGTGGATGAATCCAAGAGGCATAGCGCGAGAGAGGCACCGGTATAGCAGTTCATTAGAGAGCCCGGCGCTTCGTTAATGCACTGAAGATGGCCACCGAGGGGGTTTTAGTGGAGAAGTCCCATATAATCCGGTTTCTCCCCTGCGAAATCGGGTATCTCTGGAGGAGATTTCCCCCTCGGAAAAAAAAGACCACTGTAACATGACCTTTGGACCCTAGGATAACGTCTGTTGGGTCTATAGTTTTACAAAAAAAAAATTTAAGATAATAATGGTTTTCATTCGCAGTTTTGTATCCAAGAACTGACTACACCCATTAATTCTAGTTGAATTATTTATCGTGGCTCGTTATGTCTATGCAATTGCTACTTCATCAACATTGTAACATAAAACAAACATCATCGTAGGCGGTACCAAAGCAAACTATTTATTATCACAAACAATACTAATGCTAAAGGTTGTTTAAAATCACGTGTCAACACATGTGAATGTTATGAAAATGTATATAACAACTTATTATGCTCTGAGAAAATTGTATGGACAAACAATTTATTCTTAATACCTACTATAATTATTTATTAGACTGTCAAGTAGGTTCAAGTGTAGTAAATAGACAAGTAAGGAATATGCACGTGCGCTTTGAAATATTTTCCATCGTTTCAAATGGGTTGGAGAGTTAAACAAACCTTGACTGCCAGTTACGACTAATAAACTCTTTAAGTACCTAGGTAGAGGGAGGTACTTTACTTTTATTTATTCTCCGTACTGTTATATATATTTGTATGTATGTGTAATACGTAGTACTTCAAAGAAGTGATAGATACACGGGAAAGCGCAATGCTGTTCCTTCTCCTACTAGGTTTTGACGACCTCCGTGGCGCAGTGGTATGCGCGGTGGATTTATAAGACGGAGGTCCTGGGTTCAATTCCCGGCGGGGCAGATTGAGATTTTTCTTAATTTGTTTTGGTCTGGCTGGTGGGAGGCTTTCGCCGTGGCTAGTTACCACCCTACCGACAAAGACGTATCGCCAAGCGATTTAGCGTTCCGGTACGATGTCGTGTAGAAACCGAAAGGGGTGTGGATTTTCGTCCCACTCCTAACAAGTTAGCCCGCTTCCATCTTAGACTGCATCATCACTTAACATTAGGTGTGATAGCAGTCAAGGGCCAACTTGTAGTCGATAAAAAAAAATAGGTAGGCTAACAACTCAGTAGGTACATGCTCAACAGCGAGGAAGGGTGGTCATTGCCTCAGCAGTGCTCTGCAGAAGTAGACGCTGTTGTGCGCACCTTTTTACACACCTGTGAACCAGTAAAGAATTAGGATGTCAAAGTTATGCTTTCAGGAAACTTTGAGCTCAGCTCTGCTGGCTTTTAGTGGGTTTTAACGTGGCTTTTTAGGCAGAAAATCTCACACCCCCGGCCGTAGACTGCGCAGTTCTGTCTGCGCTCGCTTTGACTCGGAATACGTGAATGTATTTTCTAGCGACAAAAACAAACGTGGACTGACGTGTTGACGAAAGTATGTATGTAGAAGATGTAGGCGGCTCAAAATGGTTGTTTTAGAAAATCGTTTCCTGTAGTGAACATCGATCAGTGCAAGGACATTGTTTGATATATTAGCACTAAAGCATTCTAGGACCTGAAATGATAATGATAACTAATTAACGTGTTTTATGATATTCTACAATTATTAATATTTACAAACCGTCGCCATTAATTTGTTTGATTGCAAGTTAATTGCTGATAAAATAAAACAACTTACTTGTTAGGTAGTAGATAGTAGGTATAAAACACTCAAAAGCATTTTATGACAATTGTATTTGCACGTTTTATCACTAATTATTAAAAGAAATAGATTTACTGTCTGATTCCTTGAAATGATTTTTCCTCAATTTATAGCAATCATGGAGAAATATCAGAATGTCACATTTTAGTACAAAATGTAGATGATTTTTGAATAATAGTGTTCCGCAAGCAAAGACTGCAAAAGCTACGAGCAATTTAGCTATCCGAAAGGTGAGGCTCTTCCTTAGAGAAGAGAATAAGAAAATGCGAGGCAGTATTTAAGGAATTCCAATAGGAGTGAAAACGTGTGGTTTTAATGACGCGAGTTCCATGATTTTTGTTTAGAAACTGCTTACTTAACACGCCTATATAAGTTTACAATTCAAATTCTATGAGCAAATGTCAGTTCTAAAACCGCACCTTAAGTGTGCCACGTGTAAGCGGGCATCCCGACCAGAAAGCCAAGGTCGAAAGGGATGAATAGGCCGCTGTTACCAACTGCCTGTTTTTCGGCGCTTGATCGACATCAGTAGGGTGTTCCTAATGAATTGTAGATTATAAACGTCTTTTCGCTTTGCCCACTTTTAAAAAATACAATTCAGCTACGGAAAAAAGACACGAGCAATATTTTGTAAATATCATGTTTTTTTACTGCTGAAAAAGAATTATTAATAAAATAAAATAAAAAAAATAAAATCGAACGATGCTAATTTTGTTGGTTTTACGGATAAAGGGAAATAAATAAATTAATTGGCTATATGTCTTCAGATGACGAGATCCTGGGTTTATGTTCTAAGTATTTTTCAGTAAATTCTTCCTACGGATTTGGGAAGTCGGTGGTTTTATAGACCCGTGCATGGGAAACCCGTCGGTCCTGGTCATTACCATCAATATCTTATAAAATTAGTGACAGATCAAGAATTCAACAGTTAAAGCATCTTAAGCCACATGGTAGGCTCTGTATCCCCTCTCCTGAGCTTAGATGTATGGCCCCGTAATTATTGTCCGTAATGGTTTTACGTTTAGAAGCTTTCGCTTAATTGTTAGATCGAGGGTCGCATACAGGAACAGGAGGCAGTAGTCCTTGAAACGGCGCGTATTGTGAGGAGGTTCCTCACTCTGGAGCCCTGACCACCGGTTGCTTAGGCCCGCAAAGGCCCCGCTAATGGAGGAGAAGACTTTTTTTTATAAATTTTTAATTGTGCTTTTATATATATTTTTGTATTATATACCTATAACATTGTTAAAATTTAAAATAAAAAAACAATGTAAATAAAGATAAATGCGAGAAAAAATATACGTTTACAAAAGAACAGCTACTTGTAATTTAATTATTACAATATTTTAGGATTCTTTCAGAGTCCCGAGGTCAAGTTGTGATTTAGAAGTCATTATTTTACCTGGGGATTCTATCAATAAACTACGTATCTAAGTAATAATTTATTTATTCTACCAACCCTACGCGTCGGTTCTAATTTTATGCTCCAGTGAACAACTAATTTTATTTCGCGTTAGATTTTAATGGCGGTCAAATTATATTAGAGATAGATATTGTTATCTTATTACCACTTGTATAAACTAAATTATATGCTTTTTATTTCATGAACGGTGCTAAAATTAATATACGGAGCTGTAATTAACTTAGCAGTCGGGTGTCTCCAGCAAGTTTGGTAGTAGTGGCCAATCAGTGCCTTGAATAACGACAATTAAATCTAATTGATTTCATTTTCAATGGTAGTCTTATGTTTTTGCGACTGTTGAGTTTCAGACGTGTTTGACATTAATAGCACAAACATAAACAAATTAAACACCACAAAAATGTGCTTAAAACATTTATTTTTGGATTTTACAATAATTTAAAGGGCTCAGCACTGACAAGGCATTAACGGAGGCTATTTTTTCATTCAATTGAAGATACTGAGGTGTCATTTGATGGTAAGTGATGATGTAATCTAAGTGGAAGCCTACCTTGTTAGGATTAGGACGATATTTACACCCTTTTCGGTTTCAATACGACATCGTACCGGCATGCCCTTGAGTAGCTAGCCATCCCCACCAGGACCAATTTAAAAAACTTAATCGAACCTAGAACTTCCTCTTATAAATCCACTGCGCAAATCACTGTACCACGGAGGTCGTCACAAAGGCTTTGAATAAAAATATAGTTAGTACGTAAGTAATGTAAATATTTTTTATTTAATAAGAAATAATGTAACTTTAATTACGGCCACAACGTGATGTGTAGATAATTTATTTTAAGATTAAGTGAAAAATTATTAACAATGTATATAAAATACAGGATGTTTTTATGGTTGAGTGATCAGAAAATAAAAGATAAAGTAGATATATATTAAACAGAATATAAATTTAAAAAAAAATCTTGTAATTACAAAATAGACGGAAACATGCATCACGAATTCGTACTTTTATTTTTATAAAAATAAAATACTTTTTCCGTCATTGTCAAAAAAGTATTTTTTACAATACACAAAGTTACTTAAAAGATACAGTTACGATCATAACATTAGACAAGTAACATCTTGACTCACATTGTTCACTTTATAAACTACTTACCTATATACGAGTTTTAATAATGCATATAAATTATGCAACTGAAATAAAATATATATAAAATTTAATGTAACTAAACGGGCCTAATGTGCGATTCAGGACACGGAAGTTGTAACTCCCGTAACTTGTAACTTTCCCCCGTAACTTTCAGATGAAAATAAATCTTATTAATCATTTATTCGTACCGGTCTCGAAAAAGCATCCTGTATATTTTATAGCAAGAAATGGAAAGGTAGGCTTAAAAGTAGTTTTTATAAAGTCGTTTTAAAGTAAGTATCTTAATTAAAAACAAAGGAGTAAAAAGAATTTTAATTTATTCATAAAAAATAATATTTGTAAATGAACATTAATAAGTAGGTAGATATGTAAAGAAAATATCTCTCGGAATATTTATTTACCTGCATAAAAGTTTTCTTTATTTTTTTTAGACATCCAAAAGTTCAGTTCAGTGCATGCGAGTAGGTACGAATATGTAAGTATTTTATTTTTGCTACGGCTGTAAGCAACCAACATTAAACTTTCGACGACCTCCGTGGCGCAGTGGTAGGTATGCGCGGTGGATTTATAAGACGGAGATCCTGGGTTCGATTCCCGGCGGGGCAGATTGAGATTTTTCTTAATTTGTCGTGGTCTGGCTGGGCTGGTCTGGGAGGCTTACGCCGTGGCTAGTTACCATCCTACCGACAAAGACGTATCGCCAAGCAATTTAGCGTTCCGGTACGATGTCGTGTAGAAACCGAAAGGGGTGTGGATTTTCGTCCCACTCCTAACAAGTTAGCCCGCTTCCATCTTAGACTGCATCACTTAACATCAGGTGTGATAGCAGTCAAGGGCCAACTTGTAATCGATAAAAAAAAAACTGAACAGATTTTTTTCCAAAATAGTTTTTGGTTCAACTCTTATAACTTTTTTTAAGTAATAGATATTACAAAGGTGAAAATTCTTGTCCGTGTATATAGGCCCTTTAACACAAAGGCTAAAACTAAATAGTTTCCACGAGATAGTGAAAATTCTTATTTCACGAAAACGATATCGCAGGCTTCAGCTTTAACTTAATTATATTTGAAACTTAATTAATGAGAAAATCTTATAAGCACCCCCTTACATTTGATTTGAATACTGCACTCGATAACCAGAAATAGACTTTGTAAACCACAAGTAGACGGTGCCATAACTATGAATATTTCCTTGAATCTTCAAGGTTAACTGGTCCTTGATTTATTAATCTTGGTGATTTATTGAATAATTATTGTTGTACATATTTTATGCACCATGGAACGACTTCAAGTTCTAAACTTAACGTTTATGTCTTCAACACTAACAACAACACTGCTCTACTTAACAAAAGCAACCCAATTCGCAAAACTCTTCCAAAGTCGACATACCACAAACAAAAGTCATACAACGCTAAGGAATATTTCTGCATACATAATTCATGGGAACAGATATATTTTTATCGTGTTCGGCACAATTTCTCGTCAAATAAGAATAATTGAAATTTTGGAGGTCGTTCACATCAAATGAATGTTATGAAAGCGTGCAAAATGAAATGACGACAGTGACCTTACGCACCGGGCGATTTCGCAAGGGCCGGCTCTCTTACACAACCGATCAATGTTCTATTGTAATTGGGCAGTTTTAACTCGAGCATTTCTATTCACTGTGTTTATAGTGAGGTAACAGTTTGGGACCCTTCGTAACTTTTATCCTTCTAGAAAAAAAGGGTATGGCATACGATTTTTCAATCGCCAATCAATGATATATTATTTGATGGCGATTTTAATAAAACCAAAACTTACATAATGTCGATAAATATAGATCGGCGTATTGTCTAAATAAATTTGCGAAAAAAATACTCGTATAATTAAGTTCAAATTTTATGTGTTAGGTTTCTTGTATTCTCAAAGCATCAATTCCTAAGCTCATTATAATGACAATTAAAATTGTATGAAAAACCCAAGTTTTGAAAAGTAGACCAACCAAAGAATGAAACATAATTTTATTTCAGTGCTTTTTACCCGACTGCGTCAGAAGGAGGGTTATGTTTTTCGAGCGTATGTATGTATGTATGTATGTATGTATGTATGTATGTATGCATAGTATGTATGTATGCATAGTATGTCGGCACGCCTATATAGCCTAAACGGCTGGATGGATTTTGACATAGGGTATATAAATTTTCAAAATGGCGGCTGTAAATGGGGGAAAAAAGGGGGGATGTGTGTATTTTTTTCTCTTATCTTAGCAATATGGGTATCAAATGAAAGGTCGTAAAAAGACCATTTCAAAAATATAAATATCATATCATATTCATATTACTTTTTAACAAAAAATGGCAAAAAGTGTACTAAGTGTACCGTCTCATTTCTATACCATAAACTAAAACTAAAAAGTCTCAAATAAAATTATTATTATAAAAATAAAAAACCCGACTGCTTAGAAGTTATGAACTGAAAAAAAAACAAGGATCACTATATCTGTATAAAATTCTAAATACTTTATGGTGCTGCAGGCGGGGACAAACGTAGTTTTGGTAGATCTTTCTTTCCCCGCAGATAAAAATATTTTGTCCCTGTTTGCAGCACCATAAAGTATTTAGAATTTTATACAGATAAAGTGATCCTTGTTTTTCTCTTTTCAGTTCATAACAATAATAATTAATTTATTATCGCCCTATATCTACATCAAGACATAGTGTTTCTACTCCTGTATTTAAAAGTAAATATTAAGTAAATTTATTTATTAAATGGATACGATCCTTCACATATAAATTATTTTAATTACAAAATACCTTCATTTTCATATAGAATCCTTGAAGCGTGGGACGCTACGTATACTCGTATTACGTTAAACCATTTTTTGGCGTATCGAAATTAGTATGGCGTAATGATTTATGTGTTTAAATTACCACATGTACTCTTGGCATCCTCTCCAATATAAATTCAGGGTCATTTAAATCTTTGTATTGAAAAATTTTTGCTTAGACCAAATTTAATAAATATAGTATTTTAATATGCGAATTTTAATATACACGTGCACGATTCCAATGACCTTATGAATGCGACCATAAATTAATCTAACGATGTATTTAAAATGGCTTCTGGAGTGTTTTGCCGTGTCCATACATATTAATTGAGCGTAGAGCGTACAAATTGCAATGGACATGCAAGACCCGACCCCGGCATTGAGGCGTTGATAAGGAAAACAGTGGCTAGGTAAATTGCAATAAATCTTTACAACGTAACTTATGGCGAATCTCTGGCGCCCGTGCCAACGTAATTACTTTGTAGCCCGATAGCTCAACAGCGCGAAGAGTAGTTATACCGCAAATTGAATTTATGGTTCGACCCAGGCCGAAATAGTTATGGGCTACCGTAAACGTTTCTCATAGTTTAGGGAGGCTCTTGTCGATTTTATTTAGGTACGTGATAATCTAACTATTAATGGGTACCAACCAATGGTTATAACTAAATAAAATGACGGAAGAAGCAAATGACGACCCGATCGTGTATAATAGAGCAACTGGGTATGCTATACAAGACATACGTCCTTGTCCTGCATTTACCCATAAATCCTAGCCACAGGGCCCGCGTGCCTGTAATTTCACCGGCAATAATGCTTTTCTCAAAAAACTTCCACCATATGAATTAAGATTATGTCTTACGCTATATTTTATTTATTTTCAAGTAGGTAATTAAAGTACTTTAAAAATAAGTACTACTTTAAAAATAAAATATAACTATATAATATAGAAGATATAGATATAGATATAGATATAGATATAGAAGATAATATAGAAGTTTGGCCGGCATTATCACGAATTCATGATGTCAGAGTTATTAATTCGTGGAGGTGATGCCTTACACAAAGGGGTCATGGTCAACCGTATAAAACTTGTTATTGAATAAAAAATCTGAACCAATATCTCACAACTGGTGTAAATACTACAATCTTCACAAACAGCTACAATTATTAAAAACAATTACAGATAATGGCGCCATCGCGCAGCTTTATCAAAACATTGTTTAAAATATTTTTTTGTAAAGACTACCATGATCTCTGGTCGACCGTGAGTTTTAGTGATATCGCTAATTATCGAATTAGATTAGTTGTCAAACTTGTAAATTGTCCATTATTTTGACTACATTATTTCAACTTATCAAAAAACATAAAATCAGTCGTGATTTTTTAAACTGAATATGCAATATAATTAACATAGAATTTTTAACGTAGTCCAGAGATATCGAAGCGTAATTAATTAAGGCGAGCTCGAAGATTTCTGTATGGGCGGATTTTAAACAAAAATTAGTTTTTTTTTCGATTATTTAGGTGTACTGTATTCATTTTCTTAAAATTTCCTTTACATAAACTTCTTTGATTCATTGGTTTTCTTAGTCAATACTTGTATAGACCTTAAGTTGTAACTATTACATAAAATAAATGCTGATTTTAATCGGTTATCCAGGCTCCAGTTTTTTAAATGACCCATGTACGTAGGTACGTATCTACAGCACAAGTTCTCGTAGCTGCCTATGAAGCAGGTATCTACAGCATAATAGACTCATAGATAGATATTCTGCTAGCTGCCTATTCTATTGTTTATTGTAATCTATTAATAGCACATAATGTCAATATTGTAAACAATATCGCCCTCTCGGATGTCAGCACCGAGATGATATGCACTTAGGTTAGATGATGGCCGTAACGTAACTATTTTGTTTATGTATCCAGCTCACAATGAGGTCAATGGCGTATCGTCATTACTGCGGTGCTCTTGCCGGCCCGATTCAGGGTTTCTATCTCACTTAGGGTTGCCATGATTAATTAAATAGAGTCCTTCGGGTCAAGTGCGCGCACTTTACTGTTTTCAGCCTCACAGAGCAGAACTAAAGAAGAAATTGGAAAATAAAAAAAATGTTTCGAAAAGAATGTTTATTAGCCTACAAATTGAAACAGAAAATAAAACATCCTGTTCCATAGTTAACAAAAAAAATCAAAATTTTGATAGTAAGTCGGAATGCGGACACTTGACCCGTATAGCGGGTAAGTGTACGCAGCCCTGTGGGGTAAGTAGACGCAATAGGGTAAGTGAGCGCATTCGATAAATAATCAATATATAACAAATAAATTGAAATGAAACTTAGATCATCAAACAAATAATATAAAGCCATCTTAACGAAATATTTAGTTTTCATTTAAACACAGTCAAAAGTATCTTAAAATCTAACATTAAATCTTGCAATGGAGATCTATCTGTTATTAAATCTTCAAGAACATACTTATCTCTAGTACACAAATAAAACAATCAACACTACAAACAAAGTGTTTTAACATTAAACCTGTTGATATGAATGACAATATCATGTTCAAAAATTTGAAGAATTTTAAATCAAATTGGAAGAATAATCAGAAACAAATATACTATTATCACCTTCCTGAGAAACACACAATTCATGCTATCAATCCTTATTCTTTACGCATTGAATCCATTCTTCTGATGGTCAACATATTTATCTTGACATAGGTAACGGGGAATAATATTGGGCTAAGTCTAACTTTAAAAGGATTTTTAGTTTAAGCGCGCGGGTAAGTGAGCGCATGCGCACACTTATCCGCGCACACTTTACCCAGAATGCCTAATAGCAAACAAATGGCCGCCGACTTACAAACACTCAACTTAATCTTAAATAATGATTTAAAAAAGACAGGAGAATATGCACTTCACTAACTAAAACGTCGCTTACCGTCTTCACATAACAATTTTAGAAGTATCCGTGTTTTCCAACACGCTAAAAAGTTGAAATTAAATCAACAAAAATACTTTTTTGACAATTACTAACAGAGTGCACGTAGTAAGGGGTTTGGGCATGTCGCAACTAATTCACCTTACCGGTGCCCCTGATCGACCAAAACAAACTCCTCACCTCCAGTGCCCCTTCCTGGAGATAGAAGCAGTGCGCTCACTTACCCACTGCGCTCGGTTACCCCGAATGACTCTACATTATGCATTTCAGAGCCGTTCATGGAGAACTTGTAGTCGTTCACTATAATTTCGAATTATTTTTTTTCAAGTAGGCTGTTATACAAGCACTTTTCAAAAGTCAAGTTTGTCAGTGCATAGTTATTCTATCGGTGTTTGGAAGTCAGCCTAGAAAAACCGACAAGAAACTCAACAGTTACTCTTGTAAAAATGAATGTAACAATTTGTCCAATTTTATTTATTGTTATAAGTCTTGTGTGTGAAGAAGGTATAGTCGATTGCCTCCAAGAATCATTGTAATAATCGATGGCAAATTATGCATATTACCTATGTTATTTAGGCAAACCTCAAGCTTATAGAAGACTTATCTCTGTGTACGAACTACATCAGAATGTGAGTACGAGCTCCAAGCGCTTACTCCTTATCCAGGTCAGATGCAAATTTATCTCCCATGTCATGTTCTAAAGTCAGACCAAGGTCACGTTCAAAATCCAGGCCAAAATCCGCCCCTTTAGGTCCATATGATGCATCCAGTCCAGGATAGAGCTTTTATTTAATTTTTACTCTATACATCTACAATTAATCACACCATTACTTGGGTATTTACTCATACTAGACACAGTTCGAGATTTCATTTATTTTCATAATAACTTACAGATGAACACTTTTTTAATTGTTATTGCTAAACATTTATTCGAGATATCCCCACTTGGGACAGACCATGTCAAGAGAGCTTAAGAACATACAGAACCAAATGCAAAAAATAGTGGAATGATATGGAAATTCTGTGCAAGAGATCATGTCCATCCGTGGACTTCCATGATTCATGGAGGCAGCGACGACGAATGCTCGTGCATATAAATTAATTATAAAACGTGGCTAGACACGTGCTTCGCTATTTCCATATGAAATGCTTAAGCAACTCTTTATAGCCTAGTAAAAGTTGATAGAACAAGCAGGCCCACCTGATGGTACCACTAACCATATAGCTACTAAAAGAACAACACTTCGCTGGGATTGCAAGGGACATGCTCTATAATCCGTTTCCCTATGCGCAATGTGATTCATAGTTTTTGATCTTTGCGTACCTGTAACTTCATTAATAAACATACCCTTCCGATGGGAACACATATTTCTTATGGAGTTGAGAAGCTGGTGGGGGTAAGTAGTACTCTACTTTGCCTTAGAGAGCAAGTTCAGCCGTCAGTTCCGTTCCACATACGTTATTTAAATCCTATCATTGACATTTGATAGTGATTAAATCAAGCATAATAATTCTAAGCCGGTCATTCCGCATTGGAATATGGTGGGTGGGTCTCCATAACCCTCCTCCATTAATAAGCCAGACTTGACCCTGTAGTGGGACGCTAAAATAGACCGATAATGATGATTATGACAATATGTTTCTTGCCATTAATGCATTCTGCAATCACAAATCGTCCGAAGGATGTTGATAGTGTTCGCCTTGACCTTAGGTAGTGTACACGGCGCCGGCCGGTGTCTGCTCGTGCTGCCTGTTGCCTGTATTACGCAATGCATTTACTAATTACCCATACTCTCTCGGGAACTACTGCATTCATCAATTTACATAAACGATAAAATCATAAACAAGTAGTCAAGGACGATATTTATCATTTATTTATACAGCAAGTCTAGGTAAAACGTGTTTAGGTGTTTTTTTTTATAAACTACAAGTTGGCCCTTGACTGCTATCACACTGTTGTTAAGTGATGATGCAGTCTAAGACGGAAGCGGACTAACTTGTTAGGAGTGGGACGAAAATCCACACCCCTTTCGGTTTCTACACGACATCGTACCGGAACGCTAAATCGCTTAGCGGTACATCTTTGTCGGTAGGGTGGTAACTAGCCACGGCGAAAACCTCCCACCAGCCAGACCAAGACAAATTAAGAAAAATCTCAATCTGCCCCGCCGGGAATCGAACCCAGGACCTCCGTCTTATAAATCCACCGCGCATACCACTGCGCCACGGAGGTCGCCAAAAAGGTTTACCATATGACACAAAAATTATCGCCTTAGTTTGAAAGAAGGATGTCTGGGCCTGTAGTTGGATTTTAAAATACTCTGATAGTTCAGTTGAAAGCATCCGCTTAATCGGTATACATTTCAATTTAATTAATTTATTATAATCAATTTATTGTACAGATCAATAACATGTCCACGTGTGTTATTAATTTATATGTGTAATAAATCATTTAAATAAAACGAAATATATCGAATATTAGAAAAATAACTATAAGAACTTCCAAACACAGCCGTGGTGTTTAAATTTACAAACATACAATTTTAAGGCGGTTTGTTTCTTGACAACGAAATCAATTTAAACAATGTGAAACATTTAATACGTGGAGGTTACCTACTATAGTACTTGATGAAGAAGGTAAGAATTAATAACAAATGTGTTTAGAGGCAATTGAACGCTTATTTTTACACAACTAAAATTAATAATAATGATACCTTTGATTGCCTTTACCAATTACTGCCTTTTTAATCGGTAGAAGAGTGCCTCCCACGAACAAATAAACTCAATGACATTTTTCTGTGCTTGTAAACTAAACCTATTTAGTATTGATTTAATTTAAGAAAAACTTACAATAGTTCTAATAGGTAGGTAATTAGTGTAAGAGCTAGTACGTGCCTTCGAGGTTCTGAATTGACTAAATGTGAAAACATCGACTTGTTTGAAAACGAAGCCGTATATTCAAAGCCGGACTTCTTTACGCGGGCCATTAGATACCAGCTGACTGAGTCCGTATTAAAAGGCTAATGGTAACTTAAGCTCTGGAGGGGCTAAGTTACACCTAAGTATCGCGTAGCATCTGAATAACTTGGGAAAAGTAATATCCAAGTTAGTGAATATTATCTTCTAGAGATCAATTTAGTAGAATTATTATTTATTCATTATTTGTGCACCACAACGAAGAAGAACATATAACAGATACACAAAAATACTTAAGTAGAAATGCTACAAAAGGCGACCTTATCACTAAACAGCGATTTCTTCCAGGCAACCTTAGGCTTAGAACAATATTAGGACATTAGAATGTGGGTAGTGAATAATACGTATAAATACATACATTCAAATACAAACATACTAATAAATAATTACATAAAATATCTATTTTTTACGTCTTTGTCGGTAGGGTGGTACTAAACTAGCCACGGCGAGAACCTCCCAGCCAGACCAAGACAAATTAAGAAAAATCTCAATCTGCCCCGCCGGGAATCGAACCCAGCACATCCGTCTTATAAATCCACCGCGCACACCACTGCGCTACGGAGGCTGTCAAAAAACCTATACTATAATTATAATAGGTATTTTAAGATAGACTAATATATATTATTTAAGTAACTGTGTAAATCTTATGAAATTTTACAAAGCTTTACTTTAAGATATTCGGAGGAGCTTTCTGTAACACTGTTTACTCACGGAAATATTACATTCATTTCTACTGAAACCAGAATCGCTTTGTTCAGGTTTGAAGGGTACAGTTTCTATTGTTATTATAGGAACATTTAAAGAGAGTTAACATCTGTGACTTGGGTGCATAGGTGCAAAGCACATCACATCATTATTAGGCCTGTGTGCACCAAGATTTCGGTTATCATAACCAACGATTAACATAAGCTAAACGTAAAATTTACTGTTCACGACCATCCGTACACCGGTTAAGTACGTAAGATCGGTTAAGATAACCGCCCGGTTTACGTCCTAACCGGCGTACGGATTTATTATAAATAGTAAATTTATAGTAAAGTTATGTTAACCGTTGGTTATGACAACCGAAATCTTGGTGCACACAGGCCTTAGCCTATCAAAACCTACTACTCAAGATTATAATACGCGTGTGATCTACAAAGTGTTGCTTTTATCATTGGCAAAGGATTTTCAATTTCAAATAACGTAAATCACGTGCCTGTTGTTACAACCATTTTTATTTAATTAATCTTTATTGCACAGTTAAAATAAATAAACAAGAAAGGCATAAGAAACAAAGTGTGCTGAAATGGGTAAAGGCTGTATTATGGCTAAAACAATTTCTTCCAGACAATCTTTAGATATAGAAATAACGTTATTTTACATTTATAGCCAAAAAGAATACGCAAATAAATTGTAAGAACATAAATTTTGTTATTTGCATTGTTCGAATTCCATTTACAAGCCAAGCCATTAGGTCAAGTGTTCTCATAAATTTGGCAATATTCGCAAATTTGAAAAGGACGAGTGTGTTTGTCGAGCAAACATTGTAAGTTAGCGTCTCACAAAGGCCTTTTCAGCTATAAATGGCGCTTCAAGGACAGAAAAATAATTTTGTTGACACCAACTGAGCTGTTTTATTCTATTTCGATCGTGTACTGAGTGTTACATAATGCTCATTCGTATCAATAATATTGTACTGAATCAAAGGTCAGTTACGTTTTCTGTAATCTGTGTTATTCTGATAGGGATTATAAACTACAATACTGCTGTAGTGTCGGGTATTGTATTTTTAATGCTATCATTTACTGAATTAATGTAATATAATTTATAATACATAGGAGAGATTAAGAGTCTAATATTATTTGAGATTACAATACCTGTATATTTTAGGATTAGTCGAGTAATTTCAAGTCGATAGACTAAATTATGTATTTGGTTTGTATTAAATATTGCATGAAAGTTGAATAAAAAAATAGAACCGACTCAAAACGCACTAAAAAGTAAAAAATAACTGTATCATTTAGTTGCTTTAATTTACTTAAGCATATGTATGCCAGCAAGTTTAAGGAACATTTATTTAACGTAGAAAGCAGTTTGTGGGTTCTAGGTAATGTTTTTAAAGTAGAAACCTTGACTGGCACCGACTCCTAGATATGCTTAAGTAAATTAAAGCAACTAAATGACACAGTTATTTTTTACTTTTTAGTGCGTTTTGAGTCTGTTCTATTTTTTGTTAAAAATTTTTATTTCTTACTTTTTAGTGATTTATCGCCACGTAACGAACTCGTACTATACTGTCATAGTATATTATACGGCACTTGTAGGCAAAAAGCTACCGATACTTACACTAAAACCGAAATCGCTGCAAGTGTGCCTATAAAATTTAAAGAGTTCCTTCAATTTTCCCAGGATATCATCATCAGATCCTAACATGATGACAATGATAACGATGGAAGTGTGCTCTTTCTAATAAAAAAAAATTATCAAAATCGGAAAACTCTGTAAAAAGTTATGCGTGGTCATACATTAAAAAATATATATATATATACGTTTCGAATTGAGAACCTCCTCCGTTTTTTTTCGTCGGTTAAAAAAGATTAATTTCTTTTGTTTTTTATGTAGAGACAAGATTAATATCGTCATCACTGATGTAAACTGCTGGTAATTGGCCTTTCGTTGGGACTTCCAAACACAACGATCCTGAGCCACGATCAAATTATTTGTAGACAAGTGTTTGACAAAGATTTTAATTTTTTTTTATTGACTACAAGTTGGCTCTTGACTGCTATCACACCTGTTGTTAAGTGATGATGCAATCTAAGATGGAAGCGAGCTAACGTGTTAGGAGTAGGATGAAATCCACATCCCTATCGGTTTCTACACGACATCGTACCGGAACACTAAATCACTTGGCGGTGCGTCTTTGTCGGTAGGGTGGTAACTGTTGTAATCAAACATCATATCTCCGTGTGTACCTCTTTATTAATGCCATTAGTGACATCTCTGTCATAGCATGAAATAAATATTAAATAACATAGACAACATCACTACATCTTCCCCCTTACAAAAAAAAAATAATAATAATAAAGTTAAAATAATACCTACTTATTCTAATATTTTTCTATAAAAAAAAAATAATAATGTGACAGAACAAAATTCATTTTAAATTTCTTAACTTAATTCTAGCTTTGATAGCCGCTTGTCTCTTTGTCACCC
This sequence comes from Mycalesis mineus, assembly GCA_034621355.1. Lineage (NCBI taxonomy): Eukaryota > Metazoa > Arthropoda > Insecta > Lepidoptera > Nymphalidae > Mycalesis > Mycalesis mineus. The sequence goes on from CM067885.1 coordinate 7,910,604, forward strand.
TATTTGGGGTTTCCCTATGTTGATCCATGATAGGACCTATGGAGGTAGAAGGAGCACAGGTGTCATCAGGATTGGAATTGTCACTCTCTGCACTCAACCATCGTTCTTGTTCCGAAGCGCGTTCTTCTTCTGGCGGCACACATACCAAATGACGCCTATTCCGTCTATACCGCCTTCCTGACATATCTTTGACGAAATAGGAGCGCGGTTGAGGCGCTGCACCTTGTACTTCAGCACGTTTGCGCCTCCCCCTATCCACTATCACAACATTCTGCCCCGGCTTTAGCCCGGGCAGCGCTCGTGTGTGCTGATCGTAATGCGCTTTGCTGGCGTTCTGCTTTCTTATCATACACTCGTAGTCTGCCTTGTTATCACGGTGGGGTCTGAGCGCCCGCTCGTGCGTCGGTAGCCTGGTGCTCAGTCTACGTCCCATGAGCAACTCTGCCGGAGACGCTAACCGTCGCGCGGGCACGCTCTAAAGTTTAATAAGCCTAAATAAAAATCCGATCCCGAGTTGGTGGCCTTTATCAACATATCTTTTATTGTACGCACACTTTTTTCGCTGCGACCGTTAGCTTGAGGATAATTAGGTGATGTGATAATGTGTTCAAAGCCCCATTTTTTTCGAAATTCCATAAATTCTTTAGAGCAGTAAGCGGGGCCTCCGTCAGTCACCAACATAGCTGGTATACCGTACCTCGCAAATTGGTCTTTCATAGCTAATATAACCGCTTTACTCCCTATATTATTTAGTGGACTCACTTCAATGAAGTTTGAAAAATAATCAACTAGAATCAAAAAGTTTTTCTTCTGGTATACGAAAATGTCTGAGCCTACTTTAAACCATGGGATCTCCGGTATCTGGTGCGATATCATCGGCTCACGCGTCGGCCGAGGCGCGTGCTCCGCGCACGTCGCGCAGCGACGCACGGCGCACTCAACGTCGCGCGACATGCCTGGCCAGAACATGACATCGCGCGCACGACGCTTGCACCGGTCTATGCCCATGTGGCCCTCGTGCACCCGGTTTATCATTTCTGCGCGAAGACTTCTAGGCACATAAACTAAATTATCTTTTAATATAACATTATCAATATATTCAAAGCATTCTCTATATGACCATAATTGCCGTACACATTCATCCGCATCATATTTATTTGCTGGCCACCCATCTTTAATATACTTTATAATTGTTTGACATTCTCTATCAATTTCAGTACGAGAGGTACTGAAATTGATAGATCTAATCAAATTTAGTTTTTCACTACTAAACCTCACATTACCAATCACAAAACAAGATTGCTCTTCAACCTCATCGGACACGTTACTCTTCATTAACTCCGGTAGCGGTGCCCGCGACAGAGTGTCCGATACAAACATATATTTCCCAGGCTTATATACTACGTTAAACTTGTAGCCTTGAATCCTTAACATCATACGTTGTAAACGAGCAGGTACAGAATCTAGCGGCTTATTAAACAGGGCTTCTAAAGGCTTGTGATCCGTTTCTACCGTGACGTCACTGCGGCCGAACAGATACTGATAAAATCGCTCTAAAGCGAATACTATGGCCAGCAGCTCCTTTTCGATTTGCGCATACCTTGTTTTCGTTTCGGTGAGCGTGGTGGACGCAAACTCCACCGGTCGGCCTCCCTGCAACAACACCGCGCCTAGCGCGCGCACGCTCGCATCCACTGACAGAAGTACTGGCTCGCTTACTGAATACAGCGCCAGCACAGGCGCTGCGCACAAGGCGTCCTTAAGACGACGCACCGCGGCCGTGTGAACCTCGTCCCAGTACCACACGCAACCCTTTTTCAGTAGGCTACGAAGAGGTGATGCAACATCTGAGTAATTCGTAATATATTTCGACAAGTAGTTCACCATGCCCAAAAACCGCTCCAATGCAGGCCTATCCTGAGGCATCGGCATTTCTTCAATAGCCTTAAGCTTACTTTTATCAATCGCCATCCCTTGTGCACTGAACGTATGCCCCAAGTAACTCACCTCTTGTACCCTGAACTCACACTTTTCCTTATTAAATTTAATTCCTACCTGTCTCGCCCTCTCTAACAAACATTTCAGTCTCTTATCGTGCTGCTCGGCAGTGGAACCCCATACAATTATATCGTCTACAAACGATTCCACACCGTCCAGATCTTCCAGTAGTTGTCGCACCCTCGCATGGAATACCTCAGAGGCACAGTTAATTCCAAATGGCAACCGCAGGAACTGGTATCTTCCGAAAGGAGTTCCGAAAGTACAGAGATCAGCGCTTTTGTTATCGATTTGAATCATCCAGTAGCCCGAGCGCGCGTCCAGCTTGCTGAAGTAGTGAGCACCCTGCAGCTTCGCAGCGATATCTGGAAGGGTCGGCAACGGAAAGCGCGAGCGCCGCACCGCGCGGTTCGAGACACACGCGAATCGTACCATCTTTCTTTGCTACCACTACAATTGCATTCACCCACTCCGTCGGATGTGACACCTTCCTAATGACACCCATGTCTTCCATACGCTTTAACTCCACTTGCAACTTATTACGAACACCGATAGGTATTTTTCTTACCGGACAGACCGACGGCTGTATTCCTGGATCGATACTTATCTTATATTCGCCTGGCAATTTACCTAATCCTCTAAACAAATCATCATAAGAATCTATATTTATAGTGAATACACGCTTGATAATACCTAATTCTTCACAGGCATATTTACCTAGTACGCTCTGGCAATAGTTTTTACAGATACAAAAATTAAGGTTATATAGATTATTTTTATATATCCAAGATATAGAGCAAGAGCCCAATATAGGTATCATACTGCCACAAAAAGATTTAGCCTTAACATTATTTTGATACAAAGATGAAATATCTAAGCCTAATTGTTTATATTTTTCAAAAGATATAACATTAAGGTCCGATCCTGTATCAAGTTTAAATCTTTCAGTTTTATGACTCTTATTATATAATTGCAATGTTTCATACCATTTGTTGCCGTCCTCACAATATGAACCATTAATCATCAAGATCTTGTATAACTCATGACTTGTTTCACTATTTTCCACTATTTCATTAACATTTTTTCGCGAATTTAACATACAGGCCCTTTTAAAATGACCTTGACACAGACACAAATAACACACCGCATTCCTAGCGGGACACCTGAAGCTACCATCGCATTGTAAACCTGCACATTTAGGACACGCCGCATGCATCGGCGTACCCGTCGGCTGGCTCCGAGCGTCACGAGTAGGCCCGCGCAGCATCCAGCCGCGCCCGCGCTGAGCCCGCGGCGCCCAGTTGCCAGCGCGCGGCGTCTATCCGCCAGCCCGGCCACCACCACGCGCGCCATTTATGGCGTCCACTGCCGTCGACGATGATGCACCAGCCTCGTCACCGCACGGCTTGCTGCCCTCGAAATGCCGTTTCTCTTCATTTGACATTTCACTGGCCCGACAAATTTTTAATGCACCCTGAAGTGTTAACTCATCCGATCTTAATAATCTGTCGCGTATTTTTCCATCTAATACACCGCACACGATCCGATCACGAATTAAACCTTCCTCTAAGTGCTCGAAATCGCAATGTTCGGCTAGCATCTTCAAGGCGGTTACGTATTCATCAATTGATTCGCCAGCTTGTTGATTCCGGGTAAAGAATTTGAAACGAACCATTGTCGTGTTTTGTTTGGTTCCAAAATGATCGTCAAATTTTTTCATCAGCGTGTCAATGTTTTCACGACTTTCGTCTTTTGCGTATCTAAATGTTGTGTAAATATCGTACCCCTCCGGCCCGATCAAATTAACTAATAGGCTGGCTTGAACATCCGTAGTTTCTCTTTGTACACCGGCCGCCTTTAAAAATACATAAAATTGCTGGCGCCATTTTCGCCACGCTGTCGCTCGACAAGCCGGGCCACCTTCTAAGCATAACTCCGACGGCGGTCGAGCGTGTTCCATAGTTGTATATCACTTATACACACTGATTCCACCAAATTATAATACTGCTCTGAACTAATTACATCTTAATTTAATATATTTCGTACACCGCTGTCACCATGTTGTAATCAAACATCATATCTCCGTGTGTACCTCTTTATTAATGCCATTAGTGACATCTCTGTCATAGCATGAAATAAATATTAAATAACATAGACAACATCACTACAGTAACTAGCCTCCCACCAGCCAGACCAAGACAAATTAAGAAAAATCTCAATCTACCCCGCCGGGAATCGAACCCGAGACCTCCGTCTTATAAATCAACCGCTCATACCATTACGCCACGGAGGTCGTCAAATATATTCTAATCTTTATGAGATATATTTTATAAATGATCTGGGATTATAATATAAGAAAAAATTTAACTTTGAAATGATCAACATGAGCACAATTCCCAGAAGGTATGTAAGAATATTAATTTTTTTCCCTACAATTAAATAAATAAAAAGAAATATTTTTTATTTTAAAAAAGCCACTGTCAGATTGATATATATTAAAATAAATGACTAGAAAATAAAATTAATATATAAAAAATAAAATCCGGCTAATAGTTTCAGAGATTAGATCACATAACAAAAAAAAACAAAAAAATAATATTGAGATTTTGATGTAACTAACGTATATGTGTCAATAATTATTTTTTAGTTAATTTAAATTTATAACTCCTATGGATTTATTTATTGATTATCAATTTTATCAAATGTATCATTAATGATATTACATCCGATGAGATCATCATGCATCAACGTCCTCGAATACTAAAAACACATCCCGATTGAAATGAAGTCTGAGAATTCAAATTAAGCCTCATTTAGTTTTACGTTTTGTATTTCATTATAATTCTCGATCGCTATTTTAGGGACATTACTATGGACATAGTAAAGATATAAGGTCGCGGGGACGATACACCGCGAATATATCTTCAGAAGGCATACTTAATTTCGTCTAGACAACATTAAAGTTTTTTTTTCTACATATAAACAGTTTTATATTACGCATACTATGTAATATTACGCTAATTTATAAGGATTAAGCTAAATAATAATTGTTTATTCCATAAAAACATTCTTTTTCAAGCTTTTTATTTAGATTGTGACAGCGAGGTGACGTCATTCTAAATCCAAAATGGCGGACTTCAAAATCTAGATAGGAACTTTCGTTACGAGCTGAGTTCTACTTAAAGCAACTTAATTAACTCCCATGTTATGTAAAAAGTATATAAATATAGGTAAAAATAAATACCTAATACATCTCGGTCGTTTTTGACGACCTCCGTGGCGCAGTGGTATGCGCGGTGGATTTATAAGACGGAGGTCCTGGGTTCGATTCCCGGCGGGGCCGATTGAGATTTTTCTTAATTTGTCTTGGTCTGGCTGGCGGGAGGCTTTCGCCGTGGCTAGTTACCACCCTACCGACAAAGACGTATCGCCAAGCGATTTAGCGTTCCGGTACGATGTCGTGTAGAAACCGAAAGGGGTGTGGATTTTCGTCCCATTCCTAACAAGTTAGCCCGCTTCCATCTTAGACTGCATCATCACTTAACATCAGGTGTGATAGGAGTCAAGGGCAAACTTGTAATAGATAAAAAAAATATATAAATATAGGTAAAAATAAATATCTCATACATCTCCACAAAAAACATTTGGGTAAGAAGTGTTTTTGGCTCGTATGAAGTGCCTTAATGTGAGTAGTATAACCTTGGGGTACTTTTTTAGGATAAGAGTAACGTGACGAACATCTCATGAGGTACCCAAGTATGTGATTGGACAGTGCAGTATGAATGGCGAAAGCTTTTCCTTTTAACGTTGGAACAAGTTCGCAGTGACCAGCCAGGTCAAGGGCGTTCCGCGTCACATTACAAACGCTCCGATAGCGTCAATAAAATTTTCTGCGGACATAATTAAATGGCGTTTGATATTACTCTATCCACGGACTTATATTTAAAATAGATACCGCTTTATCGCGAATGTAGAGACTTATACGGCGTAGCCTTTTTATACAGGATGTGTTGGAGTTTAATATTAATATATTAATCAAAACAAAGTCAAAGGCTATATATATAAACTAATAACTCATAAATAAATGTCAATAATAGCTATGTACAAGAAATATAAAATATTTGTATAGATTTTTAGCTCGGGGCAATTAATTAAGACAAATAGAAATATATATGACAATTATTAAGAGATATAAACTCCCAACTTATTTACCTACATATTCATAAATACTCGATGTTTACGAAACATTTAGAATGTTTAGAGGAATTCCTAGCTCGGGGTAATTTAAAAATGTACTTTTTTTAAATAACTCGGATGCTATGAGGTGACATGGCAACGATAAACGATTAAAAAAATGGATAAACCTTCGATATTTGTTAGACATGGTCAAATTTCACGCTATTTAATTATCAAACGGTATCTAGCTAAATATAAGTCTGAGATGTTTTATCAGGAGAAAAACAAGTATTTATTTACGATCTTGCGAGATGACTATTCGCACAGGTGTCTACTTGTTTACGAATTTTCGGATCTTTTTTTGCGTATTAGTCGGAAACGAGAAAGGCAATTGACATTATTTAAGGTATGTCTTAATTATTTTTACCTGTCACCTCGTCCGATCACACATTTTGTTTGTTTATTGTTTTTTAATGATCTCAAGAAGTCATTTCCAGTCCTTTTAAAGTGTGACGTTATGTCTTTCGCCTCATAAATTATTTAAGCTCAGTGTGGGAATCGTCAGTATCAGCCTATTTTATTACCCGACTGCGTCAGAAGGAGGGTTATGTTTTTCGAGCGTATGTATGTATGTATGTATGCATGTATGTATGTATGTATGTATGTATGTATGCCCATTTCTTCGGCACGCGCGCCAGCCTAAACGGCTGAACGGATTTTGACATGTGAGGTGTCGTTGAATTTGTCAAAATTGTGGTAGTGACATAGGCTATATAAATTTTCAAAATGGCGGCTGTAAATGGGGGAAAAAAGGGGGAATGTGTGTATTTTTTTCTCTTATCTTAGCAATATGGGTACCAATTGAAAGCTCTTAAAAAGACTATTTCAAAAATATAACAAAAAATGGCAAAAAGTGTACTAAGTGTGCCATCTCAGTTCTATACCATAAACTAAAACTAAAAAGTCTCAAATAAAATTATTATTATAAAAACAAAAAACCCGACTGTTATAATGTTATAAGTTATGAACTGAAAAGAGAAAAACAAGGATCACTATATCTGTATAAAATTCTAAATACTTTATGGTGCTGCAGGCGGGGACAAACGTAGTTTTGGTAGATCTTTCTTTCCCCGCAGGTTAAAGTATTTTGTCCCTGTTTGAAATTTTTATTTTTCTGATATAATATTTTATAACAACGAAAAACTATTTTATAACAACGAACAAAAGAAACAAGGGTAGTTGTTTAAAATTCATTGTGTATTTAAATTAAACAGTTAAATATGAGCATAAGTTTGGACAGCCTGGGGTAAATTTTGGCAATGTCCTTCGACGCCGGTCGAAGGACATCGACAATCGAGATAGATTGCGAATGTACTCTACAATGCATTGCAATTTACGCACAACGGTCAAGAACATGACCAAATGAGGAAAAGATCCAGGAATGAAGAAGAAGCAAGAAGCCATAGAGGCCAGGAGGGTCTAGAGTAGAGGAGTTGTTACTAGCAACTCCTCTACTCTAGCAACTCCTGGCTAAAAAAATTACTAAAGGTTACTTCGAATGAAGAAAAAGCAAGAAGGCATAGCAGTAGCAACACCTCTACTCTAGCAACTCCTGGCTAAAAAAATTACTAAGGGTTACTTGGAATGAAGAAGAAGCAAGAAGGTATAACAGTAGCAACACCTCTACTCTAGCAACTCCTGGCTAAAAAAATTACTAAGGGTTACTTGAAATGAAGAAAAAGCAAGAAGGCATAGCAGTAGCAATACCTCTACTCTAGCAACTCCTGGCTAAAAAAATATACTAAAGGTTACTTGGAATGAAGAAGAAGCAAGAAGGTATAACAGTAGCAACACCTCTACTCTAGCAACTCCTGGCTAAAAAAATTACTAAGGGTTACTTGGAATGAAGATGAAGGAAAATGGCATAGCAGTAGCAACACTTTTACTCTAGCAACACCTGGCTAAAAAAATTACTAAGGGTAACTTGGAATGAAGAAGAAGGAAGAAGGTATAACAGTGGCAACACGTCTACTCTAGCAACTTCTGGCTAAAAAAATATACTAAAGGTTACTTGGAATGAAGAAGAAGCAAGAAGGTATAACAGTAGCAACACCTCTACTCTAGCAACTCCTGGCTAAAAAAATTCCTAAGGGTTACTTGGAATGAAGAAGAAGCAAGAAGGTATAACAGTAGCAACACCTCTACTCTAGCAACTCCTGGCTAAAAAAATATACTAAAGGTTACTTGGAATGAAGAAGAAGCAAGAAGGCATAGCAGTATCAACACCTCTACTCTAGCAACTCCTGGCTAAAAAAATTACTAAGGGTTACTTGGAATGAAGAAGAAGCAAGAAGGTATAACAATAGCAACACCTCTACTCTAGCAACTCCTGGCTAAAAAAATTACTAAGGGTTACTTGGAATGAAGAAGAAGCAAGAAGGTATAACAGTAGCAACACCTCTACTCTAGCAACTCCTGGCTAAAAAAATTACTAAGGGTTACTTGAAATGAAGAAAAAGCAAGAAGGCATAGCAGTAGCAATACCTCTACTCTAGCAACTTCTGGCTAAAAAAAATACTAAGGGTTACTTGGAATAATACATAAACATCACGCCTTGTTCCCATAGGGTAGGCAGAGACCACATCCCTCCATTTGCCACGGTCCTTGCATACTTCCTTAGCTTCTTCCACTCTCATTAATCCTTTCATACAAGTTCGTCGGTTTAGGGTACTCTTGACCTGGCCATTATTTAAAATGTCCTGAATTTGGTCCATGAACATTCGCCTAGGCCTTCCCCTTCCAACATTTCCATTCACCCTCGCCTTGTAAATCTCTTTTGTTAATCTTCTTTCATCCATTCTCTCTACATGTCCAAACCATCTAAGCATCCCTTTCTCAATTTTAGTCACTACATCCTCTTTTACACCACACTTTTTTCTTATCACACTATTATTAACTCTGTCACACAATTTTAACCAGCACATACTCCTCAATGCTCTCATCTCTACTGCATTTATTTTACTTTTGTGCTTCTTCTGCCATACTCAACTTTCACTACCATACATAAGTGTGGGAAGTTACTTGGAATAAATAAACCCAATACTTCATAGCCCGTCTGGAACTCTGTAATCCAAAGCCACAGGCTATCCACTCGACATAGTTTATTGGTGACGTACTCGCAATAAATATGTATTTATTGTATTAAGTTACTCAGTGAATTCGAATCACGACGAGGATAATTTACATTGAATATGCGTAGGAAATTTTTTATCGCCAAAATTGAGGGCGGCGCCTTCCCACCCTTGACCCGAGTTGCGCAACCGGCTCCCGAACACCGCGCAGTATCAAGGTTGGCTCGCAGTCCATCTCTATCCTTGCCAAAATATACGTGCTCACTGCTATTTTTATTTGCGCATACAAAATGACGCGTGCGGCTTTGTCCGCGTTTAATTTTTATAGTGATTTCTTCTATAAAGCGACGTTCTATAAAGCTATGTAACACAACTCACGCAGAGTATCTAAGTTGACTCTGCCATCCATTTCTATCTTTGCTATAAATACGTGCTCAATGCTATGTTTATTTGTACAACTAGGTATGGTTGCGGATTTGCCCGGGCTTGATTTTTTTGAAATGAAAGATTTTTGGGGATACTAACGATCGTTCGAGTAACACACCGTATGTTGACTCGTAGTCCGTCTGTATACTTGCCAAATATTCGCGTTCACTGTTGTTTTTGAGCATTATCCGTAGGACCCTTAAGGGACCACGCCGAAAAGCAAAGGCGAGTGCAGAAGCTTGGCAAGAATGAGATTGAATGAGCGTCACGCTAGGCTAACGCTATTTTGAGTAAAGTCGGCTCGCGTTAGCTAGTGGAGTGAGTAGTAATTTAAATTTTTAATATAGATCAATAATATATAGGTATGTATGTTATGTTATAGACGTATTGTGTTTGACATATTTACCTATTTACACATTTACCTATTTATGGCTTAAAAGCGGAACGGATATTGACGAAACATGAATGTAGGCGTAGGTAAACACTGAACATATTAAACACAAAATTCACACCGGTCGGGAACACTGTACCTCTTTTATATGTATTCCAGGACTACATTAGTATGCCAAATTTCATAAGTTTTTGTGTAATGAAGTAAAATTTCAAACAAACACACAGAAATACCAACATACTTACATATTTATACATTTGTAGGATTACTACTCGATTTTCGCAAGGCCAATAAATTTTTATTATATTATAGAGGACATAGGCCTCTGTTTGTGAACTAACATAACTTAGTAGTTTTGGTATTGACTAATAACAAAGTTGTATTACTCGTACGACAGCAGTTATCTATGACGTCGACTGCGTAGAATTCGGTCTTTCATGATGTTTGATATCTCTAACTTGTGGTGAAATGGGTTTTTTATAGTAACAATTGACCAAGGAAACGGCCCAGCGGATGATTAGTGGAAAATAGTCGGGCAAAATTTCGCAGGAAAAAACAAAACCTACAAACCACCTTGTGTCTATCACCTGTAATTATATTGACCGTGACCTTTATATTGAGACGCAGTAATGCTGTTTGAAAGTAAGCCTGGTGGAAGTACTTCCCCAACCAAGCTCGTCACATAAAGCTCCACAGCTGTTAATCTTTTTACTACCGGAAAACTATATACGATAAAAGATTACCTATTTTATTATCCAGTTAAGTTCTGCACCAAACCACCGCAATTAGTTTAGATGTTAAAACATTACAAAAATATTACTGTAATTCAGTAACTTTAAATTAAAAACGACAATATGTATTTGTATAATTTTAGTACTGCACGAAACATTACCCATGTAAGCTCTTTTTTTTTAATTAATTACAAGTTGGGCCTTGACTGCTATCACACCTGATGTTAAGTGATGCAATCTAAGATGGAAGCGGGCTAACGTGTTAGGAGTAGGATGAAATCCAAACCCCTTTCGGTTTTTACACAACATCGTACCGGAACGCTAAATCGCTTGGCGGTAAGGTGGTAACTAGTCACGGCGAAAAGCCTCCCACCAGCTAGACTAAGACAAATTAAGAAAATCAATCTCAATCTGTCTCACTGGGAATCGAACCCAGGAACTCCGTCTTATAAATCCACCGCGCAAACCACTGCGCCAAAAAAGTTTGAATATGAAAACTTTACAAACAAACTGACACTGACATAATCTTTTACTTATACTTTAATATGGAATTGTACGATGTAGATATTAGTCAAAACAATAATATGTTTGTGTAACAAAAAACCCAATTAACATCTGTTTTATTTTGTTTGTGTTCCGTCTGATAAAATATTACATTGGTTCCTAATATATCACTTCGAGGTTAGTCTCATATTACAAGATTTACGTAATAGGATGTGATGTTCCGCGTTGCTGCATTTGTTGAGAACACCGGGTTCAAACGTTGACCGTGAATGCCTTGAAACATTTGTACGATAAAATTTCATGCCCTTGTAATTATTGTATAACGTAAATAGGGTTGTGCAAACAAAGTGACTGCCTCGTTGGTCTAGTGGTTAGCCTATGTGGCTTCGATCCTCGTCCTGGGTTCGATTCTTGCGTCGGGTCATGGTATAATTCTGAGCTTTTTCATTCTTCTATGAAATGTTCAGTACATTCCAAGCCCAGAGTTTGGAAGTTGGTGGTGCCTTGGAGAGCACGTTAAGCCGTCGGTCCCGGTCACTGTCATCAACATCTGATAGTAATCGTTAATAAATGAAACATTATCACCCTAAGCCCGCCAACCCGCATTGGAGCAGCGTGGTGAGTGTATGCTCCATATCCTCTCTCCTGTAAGGAGGGAGGCCTGGCCCTGTAGTGGGCCGTTAACAGGCTGATAATGATGATAATGATGAAACAAAGTGACGAGTTTACTCGAGTAGCCCGAGTGAGTAAGAGTTTCGAATTCGTTTCTCAAATCTCTCTCTATCTATGATATGATGTTAGACAGAGAAAAATAGAGACGAATTTAGGACTGAAACCGTCCAGTTACAAAACATCGTTACAGAATAGCGCTTTACAAAATTTTTAGTCGTCTTTGCTGTCTAATAGATGAATTTAGTTTTAATTTTTCTGGCTAGATGTCAAGTCCCTATAGATAATTTATTAATTGATGGCAATAAAAGCTGTTTTTAATGTAATTCGTCCAAGGAAGTAGATACGTGATAACGATTGCGTATTTTTTTATTAACCATAAATTTATGTATTACAGTTTGAATACTATAGTTGCCGCTATAAATACAATAGTAAAGTTGATAAAAGACGTAGATAGGATTCTAGTCAGATAATAAAAAAATAAACTAAGAAAAATTAGTTTATTAAAATGTTTTTTCAGTAATGTTATTTTCGTATGTTTGAAACATTGGCAACCCTATATTATTATGTATTGTGGTTGCGTAACCACGTGATTAGTACACTGCCCGTTCCTCTACATTGATCCCCGGCCAAGGGTACCTGTCAATTGGAAATATGGATTAGGTACTTATGCTGTACTTATAGTGGCCTTCTGATAATATTCGACATAGACCCACTACAGATCTATGATAAAGGGAACTTTATTGGGTATAATAAAAAATACTGCTATAAATTATTTGACGTTAACTAGTAGTTTTATAACTAGTTCTTTTTTAATCATAATAGTTTCAGCCATGGATTTTATTAACGTGTTTATATTCCTATATCCAATCACGTTAGTGGAGCCTTAGCCTTTGTGACTTGGGATCACGTGGTCCTGAGTTCAGTAATGGGTCGGATATGGAAATAACAAAAGAATAAGTTTAGAAACAAATTTTCAGTAAAATCTAACAATGTTTGTTACAACAGTAAAGGCTTCACCGCCAGTCTGTATTGGAGCAGCGTGATGGGTCTTAGCTTACGCCTTCTCGCAAATTTCAGGTAAAATAGTTAACTTAGCAGCCAGTATATGATGAATATTCGTTACTCCCCTCCAATAATTCCTACAGATTATGAAATATTTGTGTTCAGAGACGATACGATGGGTACTTATAGGTACGTGCTCGAACGTGCGGATATTATAACTCTAGTTCACCTCAAATACCTGCCTGAAAATAACTTGAAATATAAATATGGAAAATACTCATGATAGTTTCAATTCTAATGTAGCTTCATCATTTAACGACCTCCGTGGCGCAGTGGTATGCGCGGTGGATTTATAAGACAGCGGTTCCGGGTTCGATTCCCGGCGGGCAGACTGAGATTTTTCTTAATTTGTCTTGGTCTGGCTGTTGGGAGGTTTTGGCCGTGGCTAGTTACCACTTTACCGACAAAGGCGTACCGCCAAGCGATTTAGCGTTCGGGTACGATGTCGTATAGGAACCGAAAGAGATTTCATCCTACTCCTAACAAGTTAGTGCGCTTCCATCTTAGATTGTATCATCACTTAACATCAGGTGTGATAGCAGTCAAGGGCAAACTTGTAGTCGATAAAAAAAACGTCATTATCATCATCATGATCATCACCAGCCATCATGCATCCACTGTTGGACATAGGCCTCCTTTAAGCAGCGCCAACCCACTCTATTGCTGGTTTTTTTGCATCCAGTTCGAGGCTGTAATATAGCTCGTAATAGCTGAATATCGTGGAAATTCGTATACTAGATAAAGACCCCCTCTTCCAATTACATTCCAACAATATATGAAAATACTAAGACATCGTAGTCACCTGCTAAATTACTGACGCTTCTCCGAAGTTGATCAATATCGTCCGACGAAAACAAACAACATTTTATTGTTTATATATTTGAGTCTCACGTCAGTGTTCTACGTATTTGTTATCTAATATATTATTTCTCAGACGGAGGTAGCTGACGCGTGTAACATTGTACCGTGTGAATATCTTTGCTAAAGGTTTGTATTACAAATCAAGATTTTGATTTTTAATATGGTTTTGAAGATATTATTGTAGTTTGTAAAAAAACTTGACCTGAATAATCATTTGGCCTTAATGTTCTGAAGATTTTGTAATATTATACCTACCTATTATTAGGTCCGAATATAAAACTCAGGTACTAATTTGACAAATTTAGCATGTAGCGTTTCACATAATTTATAGAATGAATATTTTTTTTTTATTCATAGAGAATAACTTATTTATTTTGCTGGTACTTTCCACGAATACTCTATGAATCCAAACGAAAAAACCGGAGCATCTTCACTAAAGCTAAACTTTACAATAATTAAACATTGTAAAGTCCACATCTCTAGATAAGTAAACAAACTGTTTTTATTAGAACTTCAGCAATGTAACACCTTCTTTTATTTCTATACTTCCAAGGTGGTCCCACTGTCATCATGTAGGGAACTCTTCAAATTTTGGAGTCACGTTTACAGCGATTTCGGTTTTAGTGTAACTATCGGTAGCTTTTTGGCTACAAGTGCCGTATAGTATACTATGACAGTATAGTACGAGTATGTTACGTGGCGATAAATCACTAAAAAGTAAGAAATAAAAATTTTTAACAAAAAATACAACCGACTCAAGACGCACTAAAAAGTAAAAAAAACTGTGTCATTTAGTTGCTTTAATTTACTTAAGCATATCTATAAAGTCGGTGCACCGGTCGGTGTTAAAATATTTTATTTAATATAATTAAATATTCAAAGTCTTATGAACTAAAACTGCGGAGGTAAAGGTAAGTACTGATATTGACCCAGTGCAAGAAAGATACTTCTACTTTTTCACTGAATTACTTTATTACGAAGACTATGTTATGTAGTCTCTTCTTATTTTATTCTGGTTTTTCTCACTTTAAATAAAATAACAGTACCTACTCATACTCGTACCATGAAGGATATTTTATCTGCAATATGACTGCAAAAGACAAGCAATTTGGAACAGAGTGTTTCCAAAGGCGCTACACGTATTTAATAAAATATCCGGTCTGGCGGGATGCCCAATAATGGCCACGAACGGTAATCTACTTCTCTTTAACTGAGAAAAGTATGTATTACGAAATGGGGTATAGGTATCTACGACACGCTACGACAAGGCCGTAAATATATTTTAGAGCTTTCAACAATAATTGAAATACCTTAAAAGTTTCTTAATAGTATGTATTGTACTCGATCCTGAAATGCAAATAAACAAATATTAACTCACTTAAAATATAATTATAATATGCTTAGTGAATTATAGAATTACAAACACTCACAGAAACAATCGACTATACCTTCTTCTCTACCATCTTCTCTACATAAAGAATGACATAGGTGTTCTATTATTTGTGTTTTGCTTTAAATGATCATTGACACTCAGCAAAATTTCCGGCTCTTGGTCAAATCTGACTCTCGATTGGTATGGTAGAGTCACTATTAATTTGAAGACTTAAAAAACTTTGTAAAAGCTGAGTCGATTGCGTCAGTTAAAAAATATGCGTAAGTTTAAGAACCTAAACAAATCAAGTCAATTTTATTTAAGATAAAATACAAATAAGTTACACATTAAGGTGACCTTTAAATGGACAGATAGGTATTCAATCATGTTAAATATTAAGCATTATCAATCGCTAGAGTAGTGGCCGTGTGATATTTGTACTACGAATAGCTATTTTGATTAACATAATATAGTCGCCGCCGATAGTATGACGTATGCTTTAAAATAGTATAAACACGGTAACAGCGTTGGCCATGAACTCCTTGACTCCTTAACTGCCGTCTTAATAAACGATACTAATGAATCAATTGATACAAGTGCCATTTGTTCTAAGAAACGCAAACATAAGATCTTTTAGCTGTGTAGTGTGTACCTACTTCCTAGTAACCATACCTACGTTACGTCGTGTCGTTTAACTAAACAAGGCAACATTGTATGCTCCTTCAATGTGAATCAATTTGTGTAACCGAAAATAGGTGCTCAAACATTTCAAGATTATAAGTTAATTATTCTGTGTACTGAGTCCAGTGCGACAGTATGCCGATTCTTGAAAAAAACGTCATTTGTTAAGCCGATGTGCAAGCAAGGCGAATGTAACAGAAATCGGTATTTTCCAATAATATTTTGCCATATTGGACAAGCAAGGTGTTCGTACGATGTATTTTTTTCAAGAATCAACATACAGTTTACCGTTATTAAAAGTTCAAAGGGTATTATTTTTATATGGGCTTATTTAGCAATTTAAGTATATTTATTACTAGCAGTAACCCTTGTTTTTGTTTGCCTGAAAATTGTAACTACTTTTTATTTTGACGCTGGGAAATGCATCTACGTATCGCGGTCGGAGGCTGCGCATAAAACAGAGCAGCGCAGTCTCCGGCCGGGTATGTGGGGCTCGCTGGCTGGATTAACCAGAAAACCCAATAATACCCAGCGGAGCCGCTTGCGCCCTAGTTGGGACGTCAAAGGATCGGGAATCATTCACTTTGACGCCTGGCGCGCCCATCGGTGCACTCAGTGCACTGTCTACAAGGGTGGCATGAGATACGCATAAAATTCTAACTATCTACTTCATATAAAACTAACTCTTGAATCACTATTGATAAAATCATATTAAAATCCGTTGCGTTGTGTAAAAGATCTTTGCATACATACAACGGTAGTCTACTTTATTATTTTACTATGTCACGATAATAACTCACATACTAACACACATTACATTACTACTGGCACTAAGCAAAGAAAATAAATACGATACGTTAATTAGTTAACCAATAAAAGGTCATTGAACTTTCATTCATAAAATTAAAATGGGAAAAACATCGGTTTAGCGGTTGACGTAACACAGAGTTAATCGTTCGCTTTGTGTCAATAAACTTCGGTCGGATTTCAAACAATTTCATTGGTGGCCGATTGTTGGATGTGATTCACTAGTTGCATAAGCCCCATCGGTTGCGAAAACCGAACCGGCTCGTATTAAATCACATCCTGTGGAAACGTGAAATTTCATGAATAATAATGTGCGAATTGTTATGACTGTTTAATAAATTGATTATTATTGACCACGCTCTGTGTCGTATTGCGTTTATTAGTTTCGCTTTATATATCACGATAACAAGGTGAGTCGATAAGCTTCGTTTAAATTAAAATTAAAAATAAAAATATTATTCCTACCTTTAACCATTTAATATTTCTCTTTCCCCTCTATATGCTTGAAAATTTCAGACGGGACTACTATGCTTCCTTACTTTGATTATAATATTAAGTGCTACGCCGTAGCTAATCTGGTAAAAAAATAACTTAATTGTTTGTTGTTGTACTACTTATTTTTGTATTTAATGGACATAAAATATAAAAAATTTAAACGTGAATAAGAAATAAAATTAAAATGAAAATTATATTTATAGGAATTAAAATTATAATGAAGGAATTACATATAGAAAGTATAGGAAGGAATGAAAATTATATTATTAAATTATATTTATAGGAATATTATAAATATAATTTAATAATAATTCAGACCTAAAATATAAGACGATTTTATAACAACAGTGTCATGGTCTCCATAAAGTGTACCTGCCGAACATAAAAAATAACTTAAATGCAATTTTTAAATCGACACGCTTTTATCTTTCGAGGGGAAATTTGGAGCTATTAGCGTTCTATTGGTGAAATAATTTTGAAAATTGGTCCAGAAAATCCAGAGATTACCCCTAACGACGTCACAAACTCTTCCTCCTTTTATGTCATATACATTATTTAAACATACATTATTTTGTTTAGACCACACCTATCACTGATTATATCATCTTTTACGTTGTTATCTGAAACATTTGAACAAATATTACGCTATGTTGGTATACTACCTACACTTGCAAATTACATCATAATATAATTCATTTATAAACAATTCCGATAACATTGTAGAGCTGGCGATTCGGCTTACAATGACATATCGAGACTAATTATACATTCTAAGATATAAGTGAAGCAAATCTTAATGTACATATTTAATCATTGTTTTATATATTAATCTGTTTGTTATTCTTTATACGTGTACAATAAAGATTTTATCTATCTATCTATATATCTATCTATCTTAATCATAACACGGTATTAAACAAAATTGTTACTCTATTAGCTTGTATTTCTTACATTACATGACGGATTTTTTTCATTTTATTTAAAAACGAAACGTACAACTAAACACAGAAAGAATAACATAAAAATTAAAAAATTACTAGAGCCAATTACAAGTATTCGCAAATAAATTTTACAAAATGTAATACAAAATATAATATGTTTAAAAGATAAAAGGCCAGGTCAAAAGCACCTTAAACTGTCAAACTTGTATGAAAGGATTAATAAGAACAGAAGAAACTAAGGAAGTATCTTGCATACTTCTGGCAACCCTGACTGACCCTTACTGGCTCTGGCTACCCCTATGGGATGGGATAAGTTCATGTTAAAAGATGGCGTTACAGGCCGTATACCTGGATATCAAGAACAAAATATTTAACAATTTCGGTATCGACGTCAGCGGACACTGTAGCCTAGCGGATAAGGCGCTCGTCTAGGCCCAGTTAGCCACAGAATAGCGGGTTCTAATCCCGTCGTTTCCGCAATTTTTGATATTATGTTTATTCTTAAATATAAATAATACCAAAAGTGTGGGTAAACACTTTTCAATAAAACTAAAAAGAATGATAATACGAATAACAAGAACTGAAAAGAGGAGGTATCATACGAGTATTTTGCAAATTCTCACTTAAACATTTCATATTTGGTAAAGTTAACAAAAATATCATTAAAAATGATTTATAATGGCCGGTTTTCCCAACAAAACTGTTGCATAATATTTTATAATGCATTATTAAATGCCGCACTAGGTTTATCTGAATCCGGTTCTTACCCATTTTAACCGACATCAAAAAAGGGGATTCTGTATTCCGTAATGATATATAATAATAGAGTTTTATTGGAACGAAGTTCCTTATCGCGCGTTGTGAAATGGGGCTAGACGGAAAAAATTCGTACGAAAAGTTGTCACGACACTTTTTGATCAAAGGATCTTGCCGCCGCCTTTGATGTGAGTGCGCGTGAGCGGCGGGGACGCCCGCGCTGTATGCTGTCTCGCGCTCTCGTGGCGCCCTCTGGTATTTCGGTGTACAACAACAAATATTATTATTACTTAAAAAAAATAAAATTTTATTACAATTCTTTCACTAATTAATCGAAAGGAACTTCGTTCCATCCGGGTGTCCCTTGACACCTCTCAACTTTTTTATATATATATATTTGTATAACATTGTTAAAAATTAAAAATAAACATGTAAACAAAAATAAATGGGATAATATATAAAAAATTTAGTGAACTCAGAATTGGTAAAAAACCATAAATCTCACAAGTTTTACTAATTTTTGTCCGGACCCTTTTCAAAACATCCAAAATGACTCGAGATCATAATGACGCAGTTCCCGCTATCTAGGCTTGTCTATTTTGACAGTGTATGTCATTGTCAAAATAGTCAATCACATACTGACATTGACGTTGCGTATTACTTAGAGTAAATAACGCAAATTTGGTTAGAAAGATTCCTTATGATAATTATATTCATATGTGCATAGAAACTATGTTTGTACATGTTTGTATGATATGTTTATGTTTTTTGTATTTTTCAATGTTTAAATTATGCATTTTTTTTTTCTAAAAATATTATAATTTATCTGAAGTTTCAGATAAATTATAATATTTTGTGTTAAGTTATTATAATGTACGTACCTATATTTAAATGAAAGTATCTATGATGATGAAAATATCTATAAAATTATATTTACTGCTTTCATAATATATTTAAACTACTAGTAGCTACTAAAGGTCAAACGGAATAATATAACAAGTGATTAATATTTCATGCTCAGGTTGTATTCATAAATGCATAATAATTAATTATTTTCGAACATACAAATGTATTAATATTAATAGTAATAATGTGTCAATAAACTTAAGCAAATAATAGTAACTTGAATGAAATTAATTGATGATTTATCAGTATTTATCAGCAAGGTGACCCAACTTAATGACCAAATTATCTCAGAGGTGCCCCCTATTTTGGATGACTGATCTGAATTCATTAAACACGTGTTGCTTACTCGTCGGAGCACGTCGTAATTTTTTAATGGCATATTATGCCAACGATTTTATTCGTGAGAACCAATACACCAAGAGAATGTGGACAATATGAAGAAGATCTTTGATGAATCACTTCAGCTGGATTTCAAGTCAAATACATTAATATAAAAAACTTATCGTTTTCAATTATTATTAAATAATTTTTACATTATTGATATTATAGACAGACGATGAAAAGTAATTACTATGCTTTTCAACCGCATATACTTTGAAAAGAAACTCACAACAAACTTAGACGATTCTTATTATAAAATATTAATGTATTATTTAGAGGATTTTAAGCTGGCTCTTATATTATATTTAAGTATGTTAATTTTTGTTTGTATAACTAATATGTTACGGTCTGTGAACAAGTTGAACAAAATAGTAATAAAATTTACTAAAAATATGAGTGACACTTACTAATTGGATTAAGAATAATGTGTAGTAAAATGTATTTTACGATTTTACTCGTACGTTAAAAATTGCGTTTTTTATTTTATTCATTACAATATTTGCAAATCAGTTAAGCTCTTATGGAAGAACGAAACTTTCAGATATAAAAAATACACTTGCCGAATTGAACTTTAAATGTCAATTAGCTTTTTTTCCGTAAAATTTGACCTGTCAACGGCAAAAGATGAATTTATATAATCCGCAAGCAGTTCTTTCATAGCTTTTTGTTCATGAGTTTAAATGTAAAGATTTTTTATAAAATGCACTTAATGCAAAGGAGGACGTTATATTTTTACTAAACGCTCCCAAAAAATCTTCTCTCATCTCTTGGCACATAATTCTAATGTAACAAGTTCGATATCTTAACTGCTTAGTGTAAATTGGTACTCTACTACTAATCAGAACATAATTTGAATTCCAAAATGACGATAAAAGATTTTTTCTTTCACTATCTTATCTATAACAGGTTAGAGCATTACTGCGATCATTTTTCGTCGTTGATTAATCCATTAGCTGCAACAGTAACTAACCTGATGGTAAGTGGTGATGGCAATTCATGAAAGTCATATACCTCCTACACCTAATGCCAATTGGCATGAGGCATCTCACTGGAATTAATCACAACACAGTATTGCAGTTAATTTAAATATCAACAGGCCACGGTGAAGAAGTCGGACTCAGTACCCGAAAGGTTGTAGTTTGATCCCTGCCCATAAATAGGTATTTTAAATAAATTAAAAAGTCGCCAAAAGTTTGTTAAGACAGGGTAACACTGCCGAATCGAAATCTAACAACATTTTAAGAGTAATTGGAAGAAAAGAGTAATTGAAAGAAAAGAAATAGTCTTTAATAATTAATTTAGGTAATTTATTCTAGATATAGTTAATATTATCAATTTAAAAAAATTATGAAAATTTAATTTTGGACTTCTTTTTTTTCTTTATTAGCTGAAAAGGTAATTATGTAATGACGGTGAATTTAAAGTACCTAATAAAAGAAAACCTTTTAAATTTCTGAAACATTTCAATAAAGCAATTAATTGACCTATGCCAATTACCTTTATCGAAATCTGTTGCGATTTTTAGAGCCTCGTTAAATACAAAACTGGGTTATCACTAAGCCAGCTACCAATTACGTCAATTTGGTTATAGATCCAAAGCCCGTGATAACCAGTTCGTCGTTGAAATATAAAAGCTAAAAGTTTGGCTACTTACGCTCCTACGATTGTTAAGCACAATAGGTTTATAGGCAAAAAGTTTGGTCTCTGGCGGGTTTAGAAGGTAGCACGTTTTTAGGGTCCAGACCATCAACCATTCAAGAAGAGACTATTACTTTTTTATACTTCTTCGCTAAATATTAAAAATCTTATCTCCAGTGGTTCCAAAACTGATACATTTTTCGAAAAATGTGATGATCTATAACAATGAGTAAAAGGGAACAAAATACAGTAAAATTAAATTCAATCCAGAGTTAAAATATAAATTCAATTCTTTAGCGTCTGTTATTTACAATTAACAGCTTTTACTAAATGCCAGTGAAAATATATACGTACTCGTACCTAATTAAATCAATAAATCTGTTTTTTAAAAATTTGTATGTCTTTTTGTTTTGGTTAATCTCTGAAACTCGGATAGTCAAAACTCTTTATATTTTTGTACGTTATGATAGCTTGTACGTTATGATAGATATTTAAAATGTACATTTTAAATGTATAAAGTAAAAACCTTACTTGATTCAGTTTATACACTTAACCAAATTTAAGCCCCCTATTATGCAACCCTTTCATAATTTAATAGGTATATCCAAGGAATTCGTTGTTTAAAGTTCAGACATAATTTCGAGGCAGGTTGCAATAGTATACTAACTTTATGCTAAAAAACATAAAGGCAATAAATAACATTTATTTAACCCGTGTTAGATTTGTAAAATAAATTTTAATCACACATTAGTATGCGTGAATATTTAAATAAAAGAATAAAAAGAATGTTTAATGCAATAAAATGTGAGGTTACCCACCTTAACATACAATACGATGAAACAAAACTATTTTCTCGGATTTTATTTTGAATTTCCATGGCAAAGCTCTAATGTTATCTCTGCCATACGAAATTACATACCAAAATAGCTTTATAAAAGGACATTTGTATATTTTTTTTACTTATTTGCCATCTGTGCCACGAAGTCTATGCACCGATTCTACGTTTTTGATTCCAACAAAAGTATTTACGTATCATAAATTTAATAGGTTAGATCATCTTTGTTTTTGTTAGATCGAAAACATATTTTAGGCATTCCACCGCGATAGGTCGTCAATCTTTTAAGACGTAGACCAGACGAACTATTTGGTTTTAGTCTTTTTCCGAGACTTCCAGCGAATTTTACGACGTCTCAAGATTGGTGTTTTTTATTTATTTTTTCAACAAGTTCGGGTTTGACTGCAACGTCTTGCAATGTAAAGTAAAAATGGTGATTTGCTTAGTTTTCTACAAAGTAAGGTTGCTATCATTCTAGCATCATGCTGTTCTGTTGTAGAAGGGGAAACGAGATACCAGACAATTATTTTGTTTTCATCAACGGTTAAATGAATTTTGTTATGATATGTCGATATTTTTCTAAGTATTAAGTGATCCTTTATAAACATGTCACAGATGACATGACATGATTTCATGATAAAAAATGTCACAGTTCTTCCGAATTCAAAGTTAATAGAGAACATAGTTTAAAAACACAATCACTTATTCTAACGATGCTAAATTAAAAATCTATTGTAAAAATAACTTTTTGGAAGACAGTTAAAAATAAACTTTAGTATTATATCATTGAAAGTTAAATCATAGATATAACATTACGTAAGCGATAATAAACACCATATTGTTGGTTTGAATAATAATTTAAGCAAGTAAATCCCCAAGGAGTCTCGTAAGCGCTTACGCAAGTGGTCTTTTCGATTGGCCACGCCTGTGCAACACTGTACCGCGCAGCACGGGTCAACAACCCCCTGTCATTTGCATTAAGGCTTACATTTGAGAACTATTAACATTTGCAGCTGCATCTCGAACTATTTCTATTACTAATAGAATAATCGTAAACATTTTGTGACTAACAGTATCATCGATTGTCTGATTTGTCGATTGTCTGATTGTAGTTTAACAGAAACGTCTGCGTTTTTACCATAAAGTTAGTACTACTACAAAATTAGTCATATTTTGTATATGACTAATATAATCTGTTTCACTTTGACCAAGTAAAACGTAACCATATTACGAGTAGGTACCTTCTCGTACCGGATACGATAGTTGCAACGCATAAGAATCGATCTTTGGATTTAAGTTTTAAGTTCCTAAGCGAAATTTAGGTAGCGAGCAAGCAAAATTGCAATATAATTGAAAGTATGTACGGTAACTTTGCCCAAATATAGTGTAACCAATTAAGTCATAAATAATTTACTCTAGTAATATTTGTATTGGTCATGTTATTTCCAAGTCCTTATAACAAAATCACTATAAAAGTTTAAAGATCTTAATTTGCATCCAAATTAATAGACCAATTCTCCCCCTATTTTCGCGAGAATTTGAGAAAAACCTTAGATCCGACATTTTCCAATTCATCAAACCGTTTTCATGGGATGCGTAGTAAAAGCTTACCACAGATTATTTTTAATAAAAAAAAAACAACTTTCACACAGATTCTGGTGCGAGCGTCTGCTGATATTTCTTTACTTCGTTATTTAAATTCATTCATACAAAAAATAATACTGGCTGAACTTAAAGCTGGAGAAAAACCAAAGCTCATTTTCCAAGCTGAAAGATTTAGTTAATTAAAACAATCTATTATAATATTATCAAGCGTAATCAGAGACTGTAGGTATACTAAAGAACACCATAAAATAATTACATAAACAACACTTCCCTAATTCTGAGTACTGGATGTAATTCAATAACTAAGGTATTCGGACGACGACCCCCGGTCTCTGAACCAATGTTTTGCTGAAATAATCAAAACATCGCTTAATATTACAAAACTGAAACCAAGCTGTCTGTATGTATGAAAATATCAGGTGTATTATTTGTTTGGTTTCTCAATTTTAACTAGATATAAAAATAATAAAAAAAGTTTCTTCTTAGGGTCTCTACTTGAATATATGAAAGGGGCCTCCAAATGAAAAAACAAAATATAGGTTAATAAAAATCTTGTGTACACTCCAGCCTACGCTACAATTGATACAGACTTATATAAAAGATCAATAAAAGAAGACTTCCCTGGGAGGATTAACCCTTCGATTCTGTTCGTTTCGTAAGTATCGGATTATATCGGGTAAAATGTATTTACCAAAAATTTGAGTAAAAAATAGCCCCTATATTTTAAATATAAGATGTAAAATGAAATATGATAAATTCTAAATTTAATCTAAGTACAATACAAGCTACTTGGTTATTTTGCGAAAAAATTGTTTACATAAGACAATTTTTTCCTATTTTTGCCACAAAATATATACAAGTGAAGTCGGGAATAAAATATAGGTACCTATTGATATACCTAGTTTTAAAAGTTCAACGGAATGCAACTCAGTATAAAACAATAAACTCGCCTGTATGACATATTTTGTTTCTATTGTGTGGTGAAACAATCGGCAGTTCCTGGAAATTCGAATGTCCGTAGTCAAGAAGGGTTATTTTTTGTTGCAGTTGTCTTTTCTTTGTAACTTGATAGATACCTGCTGATTTAAAATGTGTTTTCGTAATAGGGGCCTTTGTCCGATGTGTTATCTGTTTATGTAATACATATATAGTAACTAGATGTGCCCCACTTCTTGTCCCCGCCTATCCTTATCCTGTGGGAATACCAGGATATGACTTGCATATGAGCTGTACCAGACTGTGTTATGTATTAATTCACATCCATTCAGCCGTTCAACCGACATTAAGTACCAATGCTGATTAACATTTTTAATTTTTCATAAAATTAGAAAGTTGCCCAAGATTGTTCTTTCATAAAATCCTACAATAACAAACAGCAAAAATGAATTAGCGAAATCTATCCAGTCGTTCACGCGCGATGCTGGGGATTTGTTTTGTAGCAGCTCCTGCGACTTCGACCGTGTAGTTAATAGCGGGTTACAACCTTCCAAAATCCTTTAAAGAAAGGGTACAGCAAGTTATCCTGAAAACGATTGGTATGCCACTAGACTTTTTTTGGAGTCGTAATAAAGAAAAAACATTTTTTTATACATTCTTACCTTATCCTTATCTCAAATATTTATATAAAGCAGGGTATCAATGAAAACTACCAGGCCACTAATACTTTTCATATTTCTATCAATTTACATAGAACCTTAACAAATTATATACCAAACCCTTCCGCAAGAACCACTCTATGTATTGGTGAAAACCTCATAACAATCCGTTCCGTATTTGAGAAAACCATTACCTATAACAGAACGATGGCATTTTAGGTATACAATGCACAGCGCAATATAAAACGTCCCCAGTATTTCGAATAATTGAGGAATAATTGCAGCATTCACCAGAACCCAGTAATTCTGTTTAGTGACTGAATTCAGTATGGCATTAGTTAGTACTTCCATGGAAGAGCTTTGTTACTACTAAATCATAAAATTTAAAAAACCTTATTTTGCCCATGTTTTCTTCAGATTTACTCGTCTAAACATGATAATGTGTCCATTACCACTAAAGGACACATTATCATGTTACTACCACGACCTACTTGAAAAAATAAGCAAAGAACATTTTAAAAACTGTTTTAGGGTATGTATTATACTTACATACAAACTGCTATAAGATGATCAGGGCCTTAGTTTAAGTCCTGAGTTGGGCTAAATGTTAAGCTTTTCTTTCTTCCAAGAAACTGACGACCTCCGTGGCGCAGTGGTATGTGCGGTGGATTTATAAGACGGAGGTCCTGGGTTCGATTCCCGGCGAGGTAGATTGAGATTTTTCTTAATTTGTCGCGGTCTGGCTGGTGGGAGGCTTTCGCCGTTGGCTAGTTACCACCCTACCGACAAAGACATACCGCCAAGCGATTCAGCGTTCCGGTACGATGTCGTGTAGAAACCGAAAGGGGTGTGGATATTCGTCCCAATCCTAACAAGTTAGCCCGCTCCAATCTTAGACTGATCATCACTTAACATCAGGTGTGATAGCATTAAAGGGCCAACTATGTAGTCGATAAAAAAAAAGAAATTCTTAACCTGAAAATGTGGAAACATTTTATATGTAAGTAAAATAATTGCCTTCCGACGATTTTATTCTACGAATATGTAAAGATATAATAAATAAGTAGTATTTCTCACGATAATTCGATCTGTTAAAAAATATTATGAATATTTTCTTATGTATGTACGTCATGTTCGTTTAATTTTTATTTATACACATTCTTAAGTTTAATTATCTTATATTTGTTTATTTTTAAACTGAATGCGTTTTATACTTAGCATTTTTTAAAAAATATGATTCATAGGAATATACGACTCATAGTGTGTGAGTCAGAGAAATGTGAAAAGATGTTTCCTGTTAAAGTCCATGCTACGTAGGTAGGCGGGTGCTGACTTCGGTAAAATTGTACGGAAGTAGCAAAGATGAGTAGTTTTATTGAACAAAATTACCAAATACATTAGTAATTTTATACAAAAATAGAGAATTCAGATAGGATATAACAACAAAGATTAATTAGTCTATCTGTGAATTTTCAGTTGTTTATTACTAATACTTAGTTCCCAATTGCAAATTGTATTAAGACTGAGCATAGTTAGACTTAAGCGTGCACATACAATTTTAATTTTTGCAAAGTATGATTAACAAAACATAGCATTTCCTTTTTTAACCGACGAAAAAAACGGAGGAGGTTCTCAATTTGACACGTATATTTTTTTTTTATGTATGTCCACGCATAACTTTTTACAGAGTTGTTCGATTTTGATAATTCTTTTTTTACTAGAAAGGGCATACTTCCAAGGTGGTCCCATTGCCATCATGTTAGGGTCTGATGATGATATACTGGGGAAATTGAAGGAACTCTTTAAATTTTGGAGGCACGCTTACAGCGATTTCGGTTTTTGTCTCGGTATCGGTAGCTTTTTGGCTACTAGTGCCATATAATATACTATGACAATATAGTACGAGTACGATACGTGCCGATAAATCACTAAAAAGTAAAAAATAACTGTGTCAATTAGTTGCTTTCATTTACTTAAGCATATCTAGGAGTCGGTGCCAGCCAAGGTTTCTACTTTAAAGACGTTACCTAGAACCCACAAACTGCTTTACTACGTAAAATAAAGGTTCCTTAAACTTGCTGGCACCGACTCCTAGATATGCTTAAGTAAATTAAAGCAACTAAATGACACAGTCATTTTTTACTTTTTAGTGCGTTTTGAGTCGGTTCTATTTTTATTTAAATTTTTTTATATTTTTAACGTTTTGTACGTCTTCACTCTCGATTTAGATAATAATCGACCTAAAAACTGAGGAAGATCTCAATTCGACGCGTATGACGCATAACTTTTTACAGCGTAGTCCGATTTCGATATTTTTTTATTTGAACGTGACCTTTAAAGTGTTTTTGAAAACAAAAAGAATTTTCCAAATCGGTCCAGCCGTCTTCGAGTAATCGCGTAACATACACACAAAAAAACATACAGTCAATTTTTGAAGTCGGTTAAAAATAATTGCGTCATTTATAGTTGTTTTAATTTACTTAAGCATATATATGATGTTGGTGCCACCATATTGTTTACAGTGGTTCAAAAATTTAAACTTACTTTTTAAATTTGTTTTGTGTTTACTGAACTTCTTAATAACTTACAGTCCAGCTACAGTATTAAAATTAAAGATAAGTTGTACACCAGATTAACCTTACATAATATACTCCTACTGATGAGTTCTGAATTGTAACTTCAGTTACATAACAGAAGTATTCAGTACCTCCCACATCATGTAATGCGAGCAGGTACTCGTATCTGTAATCTGTAACGTTTCGGGTCACATTTGTCCCGGGAAGACATTACTGTTTCGACACGCCTCTGATCGGACCACTTCTACGTAACGATATTCAAATCCATTTAAGCATTTCGTAGCATTCGTTTCTGTTTTAAGAAACCATAACCTATTTGAGCTTTCTTATCTATATGTATACAGGTATGCTGATTTATAAATTATAGAAATAACAAATAAAACGAAACTATTTGTTTATAGAAAAATATTTAAACTCGTGACGTTAAACAGTTTTACGCACTTTGTTACTTAGGTTTACTTAGTCATTTAAAAATAATTCATAATTATCCAGGAAATATTAATAATAATATTCAGGTAGGTACGGATTTCTTACACTAATATAGCTTATTTTAAACCAAAAGCATATTAACTAAAATGTGCCACTGAGAAGCAGCGCTATAGCTTGCTGTAGCTGTTCTGAGTTTTAACTTAGGTATAACTTCATTTGGTTGGTTTTTTCCTGTTTTTGTCAAATAACTTTAAGTTTTCATATTAAATAGAAATACATAGTTTCTTTTTTTTATTGACTACAAGTGTGCCCTTGACTGCTATCACACCTGATGTTAAGTGATGATGCAGTCTAAGATGAAGCGGGCTAACTTGTTAGGAGAGGGACGAAAATCCACACCCCTTTCGGTTTCTACACGACATCGTACCGAAACGCTAAATCGCTTGGCGATACGTCTTTGTCGGTAGGGTGGTAACTAGCCACGGCGAAAGCCTCTCACCAGCCAGACCAACACACAAATTAAGAAAAAACTTAATCTGCCCCGCCGGGAGTCGAACCCAGGACCTTCGTCTTATAAATCCACCGCGCATACCATTGCGTAGGAGGTCGTCTTTCTTTAAACAATAAGTCAAAATTACAATCAAGACAATCTCATATTCCACCTAATTAATTAGCAATTTATAATAATATGTGTTAATATTATAGTGATATAGGATCAAGTATTTATAAATAATATACGGACGGGTAAGGATACACTGTCAAATTAGGTTAACCAGTAAGGACATATGTATATAATTATATAAATAAATACATTTTCGCGGTTTATTGATTTTATTACAGAAAAATAGGAATCAATGTTGAAGCCCAACGGGAATCAATAATATTCCGATAAAAGATTTCATATTTTTGTCAGATTTCGTTTTTTGATTTGATTTTAAGGTAATGGTTCAAAAACAAATTAACGTAGTTCTGAAAAATCAATAAAAACAAGTTTTTAGAAATACTTATTGACGAAGGTGTGACATTATCGCCTTAACTGTTCACGTTAATTCATACAATTCGTTCATTAAAATAATGGAAATGTTTACTACTTATTACTAAATACAGCCGATAAGTAGAAAAAGTACGAGTGTTATCATCTGCAGTCGTGGAATTATCCGAGGCGTATGTAAACTTTGATAATTAACTATACCTAAGAGACATATCTACGTGGGTATCTGGCTTCCAATGAGATGGGCAAAATTTCCATATTATTAATACGCATATCATGAGACAAACCTGCGATCAGTGGGAGGGAGGCGTACGCATCGGTGGACTAAAACTAAATAATCTCCGCTACGCTGACGATACCACACTCCTGGCTGCAGATGAAACCGAAATGTCCACGCTATTAGAGAGAATGGAACGAATCAGCAACAACTTGGGACTGTCTATTAATAAGCAGAAGACCAAAATTATGGTCATAGATAGAACAAGTTCACTAAATTTCACTGGCGCACTCAAACTACAGGCAGTAACAGAGTTCGTTTACCTCGGATCAACTATAACAAATAATGGCTCATGTGAACCAGACGTCCGCAGAAGGATCGGAATGGCCAAGAGCGCCATGTCTCAGCTCCATAAGACATGGAAAGACAGGAGAATCTCTCTAAAAACAAAGATGAGACTAGTAAGAGCACTGGTCTTCTCCATTTTCTTGTATGGAGCTGAAACCTGGACCTTAAGATCCGCAGATCGCAAACGGATTGACGCTTTCGAGATGTGGTGCTGGAGAAAAATGCTCCGAATCCCGTGGACAGCATTTAGGACCAACGCATCTATTCTGAATAAACTAAAAATTAAAAAAAGGCTTTCAACCATTTGCCTGAAGCGAATTCTGGAGTACTTCGGACACATTGCCAGGAAACATGGAGATAACCTCGAGAAGCTAATAGTTACTGGCAAAGTGGAAGGAAAAAGGCCGCGTGGCCGCAGCCCTATGCGTTGGTCTGATCAGATCCGCACCACACTCGACACCACGGTCTACGATGCTCTTCGGAAAGCAGAGGACAGAACAAAATGGCGTCACATCTCTAATAAGATCAAAGATGGAGGTGGTCACGACCCTCATCAATGAGGAAACGACTAGAGGAGGAATACGTATAAACATTTTCCATTTTATGATTTTTTATTAAATCTCTATTTAGTAATAAAAAATCCTGCTAGTATTTAATTACAAGTTACTAAAAGCTTACCCTTAAAGTACAAGTTTTGACGACCTCCGTGGCGTAGTGGTAGGCCTGGTGGATTTATAAGACGGAGGTCCTGGATTCGATTCCCGGCGAGGCAGATTGAGATTTTTCTTAATTTGTCATAGTCTGGCTGGTGGGAGGCTTTCGCCGTGGCTAGTTACCACCCTACCGACAAAGACGTATCGCCAAGCGATTTAGCGTTCTGGTACGATGTCGTGTAGAAACCGAAAGGGGTGTGGATTTTCGTCCCACTCCTAACAAGTTAGCCCGCTTCCGTCTTAGATTGCATCATCACTTAACATCAGGTGTGATAGCAGTCAAGGGCTAACTTGTAGTCGATAAAAAAAAGGATTATTCAACTTACTATAAATTCCAGTCCATTTATTATTA
This sequence comes from Mycalesis mineus, assembly GCA_034621355.1. Lineage (NCBI taxonomy): Eukaryota > Metazoa > Arthropoda > Insecta > Lepidoptera > Nymphalidae > Mycalesis > Mycalesis mineus. Next base: position 7,942,194 of record CM067885.1, read on the forward strand.
CTGTAAAATGTTAAGTAACTATGTAATATGAATTGAAATGAAGTGACGCAGACGGGATACGGTAATTTCTACGCGACTAAGTATTGCACCGCTTACAGAGATGTCTCTACGGGTATTGTGGATGTAGGATGTATGGATGTAGGATGTATGGATGTAGGATGTATGGATGTAGGATGTATGGATGTAGGATGTATGGATGTAGAATGTATGGATGTTTTTTGTTATTCGATTCTCGTATAACAAAAAAAAATATGACAAAATTCAGAACACATTGAAGTCTGTACTCAAGTAATCTAGACTTCAAAGGATGATTTATATGAATGAACAACACAACTTGAACCGTTAATTATATTATTTTTATCTGAGTGTTAAAAATACGCTCACGTTACTTAGAGCGTACGTACTGATTGTAGGGCCGGGTTATCATCTCCCCTTATCTGCCCACGCATGTTGAGGTAGCGCGAAAAATGTGTCACCTACTTTCGCATATTGAAGGTCACTGATATAAGCATTTTTTTTTTCAGATTTAATATTATAGCGAATATTGATAGGGCACATGTCACGGTCTGCGTGATAAAATTTGTCCGCGACATCATTTAAATATTAAACAAAATGCCTAATAATGTCACTAAATCAAAATTGTAATCTTACAAGGTCGTATCGTATCTATAGTTTTATTTAATTTTTTCCTAAGCATTTAAAATGTGAGTAGATAGTTAATATAAAACAAATTCAATTTTTAAAAATTAGGTTTCAGATCCTCTAGTTGTAGAGCTTAACAACCTATGCGGTCTCCAGAGTCAGTAACTATTTCAAATAATAATTTATTTCAATTATAGATAGTTCCATAAAAATTTCAGACATGAACGACAAATACGATCGATCAAAATAGCTAAAGCATGCATGCTGTATGCATGCTTCAGACAGTACAAGTATTCTGTTTCTGATCCTTGATCCGAAATCTAAACGAAAGCTTTGGTGTCGTTTAAAGATTTTTGCTATACCTAGTATTAGGTACATATCATATATCTACAGTCATAAAAATTCAATAGATAAAATATTTTTTTATGATTATACAATATAATATTTTACAAGGATATAAATAAGTCAATTTTTAGCAATTAAAGATCTAATCAATCTTTAATTATGTTTCGTCGCAAACCAAGTGCTTTTATTATGTAATTTTCAATTATTTAATAAGTACTAACTAGCGCATAGCTTATGACAGGTATAACATTCTGATAATAATATGCACGATTCACTCAAATCTCTTTGTATTGTTGCGTTTTTGTCATTGCGTGTAAATGCGTAATTTTTTGTCACATAATGAAATTAATATATAAGGCCAAATAAAACGTGACCGGCAGGCAAATAAAAGATATTGCTTGTATGACAATATTTAGAGAAGCTTATATGGCAGATTTTATGAGAAAACTATTTGAGGGAGAATGGGGTACTATGTACCACTATGTTAAAGGTATTTTCATGGTGCAAATATCGGAATAAATCGAAAAGTAAGGAAACATCTCGTCACAATATTTAGGTATTGTCAGACACGCGACTATGCCTCACCACTAAGTGTTGTTGTAAGTCGGTTGTGTCACAATTTTTGAGCGCAAGGTTGTCAGATCAAGGGGAAACAAGGAGGAGGTGATAGAATTGCGCTCAATAAAAAATTAGGTCTATTTCCTAGCGCTCATACCACTAACAAGCTTTGTCTTGCTATTTATGTTATTGTTGTCTACGATAACATAAATAGCAAATGCATATATTTTTTCGAAAGAAAAAAAGTATATACATTATCTTGAATAATTATCAAGAATCAAAAACAAAATAACGATGTAAATTATTAAGCCTACAATAAAACAACTAACCAGCCTAGTAATTGTTAACAAACAGCCAGAAGGGAATACAACTTAAAACACCAAAAGACAAACTTAATAACAATTTATTTATAAAGACATCAAATATGATCAAAATGAAACATTATTACAGTAATTACTTAATTAAACATTACAAGCACAGATTCTAACAATGGTCAAACATTATGACTTCATAAGACTTGGACACTAACGTGAATGAACAGAATTATCCATAGGAGCATATTTTATAGCCTAACGCCCAACGAGTACCGCCCCTAGTCTATTATCTATAGTTTACCCGCGGTACCACAATACAGCAAATGAGGCCACTATATTGTCTATAGTCTACAATGCTGCCAACACGGCCCTCCTGATATTGGGTCGCCCTCGACCCAGGCATCTCCGGAGACGTGACTGGGACCAGCGACACCAGTCACTGACGACTGCACCTGGAGCCGCACCATTAGCCTCTACTATAGAGGCCTGTAGAGCTCGTAGTGTCGGACACCTGCATTGAGGAAGTGCAATGCACATTCATCATCGTCACCGTCATCTGTGAAGAACAATATATTAGAAGGCAAATTCAACATTCTAAATTTTATCTTCCAACTCTTGCATCCTGTCATCACAGCAGTTCCTTCAATTAACTCTTACATCAGACAACTGAATCATTTTGAATGCATTCTTACAGGTTTTATCTGCGAGGGGTCTCAAAATAATAAAAACAATTTGATACAGTCCAATAGTTGTCCGTAGAGATAAAAGAGCACGATAGAGGTCCATGAAGTCTAATAGAGACCAATAGAATCTAGTATCGTCCTATAACGAATAGAGCATACTTGATATTTTAATAAGGATAACAAAAATAGTAAAAGTAATCAATAGTATTGAAAATAAGTGGTTAACCAAGCCACCACATGCATGAAGACAATCGTTCAAGGAGCGTGGTGCACGCGGCTAGAGGTGCGCCAACACCGCGGATGCAAACAGCTGTCAGCAACGCAGTGTTGCCAACACGACCATGCTGCACGGTGCCTGCCCCGGGCACCCCACGAGTCGAGATAAAGTCACTGTTTAGAAACAATACAGATTACAACACAAATATACACAGATATATACAGATTAGACGCTCCTGAGTCATGTTTTGTAAATTTTGCGTAGTTTTTAGAGGAATATTCGACAATTGACTTTATTTATTTACTTGATATTTACTTTACTTGATATTTTTATACTCTAAACTTTAGACTTAATACTTTAACCATCAGAGACTCTTAAAATACCAGATTATTTATTGCTACAAAGTTGTCAACGGAATATTGTCCTTTCGTTTTTACTCTCTTACGACAATCTCTTACATGATCTCAAACTCGACTCCTACAACATGACCACCCGACACCTAAAGGGAACATAGCCACACTTAGGATTCCAGATTCGCCATTATTGTAGACCATTTTCACTTAAATTCTTTACGACAAAGAAGCTCTTACAACATGACCACCCTTCCCTAAAGGGTCATAGCCACACTTAGGATTCCAGATTCGCCATAGTTGTAAACCACTCTCACTTAAAGAGCATGTATCTCACTTAAGCTGACCAAGTTGGTGAAGACATCTTGTACTTAAAGAGCATGTATCTCACTTAATCATACTAAGATGCCTTCAAGCTTAAATGTCGTTTTGTGTTTCTGCAAATTACTCGTATATTCTTAGACCAATATTCCGTTTCAACTAACATTCTATTATTTTATTACAGCTCGCTACATCTACATAATTATGGTTTACTACTAGATTTATACCAGAAAATACAAAGATAATTACTTTTCACTTATTTACTTCCAATTCCGAAAAATAAAGATAGAAACTTTTTTTTTTTTACACAGGTGGGTACTTTTCAAAATTAATAACTTAGATCGTTATAGCTCGGTCAGCCCTGACCTCAACTTAACGTTTTATTTTACTTTGCAACTTATAATAGATACTTTTACTAATAACTTTTTACTTTTCGTTTAATAATAAAACTATTTTTCTTACTAATCCTGGTCAACTTTACCGAATTTCTTTTCTCACAATATTCTCACACAGCCAGCCAACTGATGTCCACAGCTCATCATTTTGTCATCAGCTCATCATCATTTTGTCACGTAGTATCATCAACAGCATGCGACAAAGCCACCATTCTGTAACCTTTAAAAATCTATGTTAGAAAACATCACACAAACGCCACACTATAGAGCAATAGGTACTTCTTAACCGATACATTTTAATTTTAGATTGCTTAATTAGACATTGAACACTAATTTATTCTAAAAATGGTACTACTCATAAGCGAGACAAAGTCTTTCATTTGATAAGTACACAAACTTTTTTTTTTTTTTTTCAAACAAACCAGCATAGCAACAAAGGTATTCGTAATTGTGTCGAAACAAATTCTCGTAATTTCGTTATGACCGTTTATTGTTAACTCGTTCTTTGTTCTTCAACTACCCTCATTCGTAAATAGTTTCACGTAATAATCTTTTCTTATTGCAATAACTCAAACAGGTTACTCTTAATAGCAAATCGACTAGTAATAAAACAAAATATGCAACTTCACACAATAATACCGTCAAACACAATGTCTTTCTTTTTCTTACCAACCATCGTAGCCACTGTCTTACTCACAACTTTCTCCGATTATCTTCCGTTACTCACAACTCCTCGTTACTTTCCGCCACATGAGTACTCAGCTGCAGTAAACCACGATGTTTGCGGCAACGTGTGTCAGAGGCTCGCCCATAAGAACCCAGACGTACGCAAAATTACACTTCAATCCCGAATCACTACTTTTATAAGATTTCATTTTGATAATCATTTTAATTTCTGTTTAAAAAAAATTTTTTTTTTTTTTTTAATTTCTGTTACCTTTTTGTGGGCATTAAGATCCATACCACTTCTGATGTTAACAAACAGCCAGAAGGGAATACAACTTAAAACACCAAAAGACAAACTTAATAACAATTTATTTATAAAGACATCAAATATGATCAAAATGAAACATTATTACAGTAATTACTTAATTAAACATTACAAGCACAGATTCTAACAATGGTCAAACATTATGACTTCATAAGACTTGGACACTAACGTGAATGAACAGAATTATCCATAGGAGCATATTTTATAGCCTAACGCCCAACGAGTACCGCCCCTAGTCTATTATCTATAGTTTACCCGCGGTACCACAATACAGCAAATGAGGCCACTATATTGTCTATAGTCTACAATGCTGCCAACATAATTGTGTTTGCATTTAGTTTTAAAATTGATATAAATTAATAATTATTAAATCCGAATAATTTATCTAAAAAATAAACATAACATCTATAAAAATTTTTAACAAAAAATAGAACCGACTCCAAACGCACTAAAAAGTAAAAAATAACTGTGTAATTTAGTTGCTTTAATTTACTGAAGCATATCTATGAAGTCGGTGCCAGCCAAGTTTAAGGAACATTTATTTTACGTAGTAAAGCAGTTTGTGGGTTCTAGGTAACGTCCTTGAAAGTAGAAACCTTGGCTGGCACCGACTCCTAGATATGCTTAAGTAAATTAAAGCAACTAAATTACACAGTTATTTTTTACTTTTTAGTGCGTTTGGAGTCGGTTCTATTTTTTGTTAAAAATTTTTATTTCTTACTTTTTAGTGATTTATCGCCACGTAGCGTACTCGTACTATACTGTCATAGTATATTATATAGCACTAGTAGCCAAAAAGCTACCGATACCGAGTCAAAAACCGAAATCGCTGTAAGCGTGCCTCCAAAATTTGAAGAGTTCCTTCAATTTCCCCAGGATATCATCAGCAGATCCTAACAAGCGGACAATGGGACCACCTTGGATGTATGCCCTTTCTAATAAAAAAGAATTATCAAAATCGGACAACACTGTAAAAAGTTATGCGTGGTCATACATAAAAAAAAAAAAAAAAAAAAAATATACGTGTCGAATTGAGAACCTCCTCCGTTTTTTTTCGTCGGTTAAAAATTTAAATTTAGCCTGTAAATTAGTACAAATCTGAGTATAGAAAATATTTTTAATTTTATATTTTCGAAACAAAAACAAAACATACGTTCTATGTTCATTCTATGCCCTACCTCCCCATTCATTGGTTCGTTTTTGTAATTTCTCACGTTCGGTGCTTCGACAAGTGATGATAAATTGCTTTTCGTAATCGAGATCACGTACAATAATAGGTATAATGCAAGAAGTGGAGCACTCACGAGTTTTGACTAAATTCACTTTTTTTTAATTGTGCACTCCGCAGTATTTCACATAACAACGGCCTACTGTGAAATTTATAGGCTTAAAAGCTGATTTCGCTATTTTTAACCAAATAGTAAAATTATAAGGCTTCTACACACTGTGCCAGTTAAGTTACCGAAAAAAAACACGGAATTCTGTCCGACATTGAAAGTCAACGATACAGTTTAATCTAAGTATTTACCCGCTTATATTTTTAATTCGCTTAATGGAAGCTAAGGCTATGAGATTTATGATAGTGATAATTCTGACAAGAATCTTATAAGAAAGTAGACTACATATAAATGTTACATATTATAAAACATAGTCCCCGCCGCGTCTGTTTGTTTGTATGTTCGCGATAAACTCAAATACCACTGAACGGACTGTTATTCAATTTTCAGCAACGGATAGAGTGGTTCCCAAGGAAGTTTTTAGTGTATAATTTGTTAAGTTGTTGTGTAAATTGGATGAAATATGACGATAACTGTTGGAAAATCGGAGAAATTAAGGCCGCTTGGGAGGTTTCATCAAAAACGCTGCTGTGATATAACGAAATAATGTATGGAAGACTTGTTTCTCTTTATTAGAACTACAAAAAGTCCATGACGGCATGTATCTATTTTATGAAATAAAAATACTTTACCAATTTTTCTTTAAAATGAGAGCGTTTTTGGAAGGTTGCCACACACTATTTAACACGCGGGCGAAGTCGCGGGCATCTGCTAATATCTGTAGTTACTATCAGCAATTAATTCCTAATGTCATAATCCGGTTTTGTATAGTAGGATAAGCTTGCGTTTTAGGGATTTAGGGATAAACTTAAACCGCTATGTAGGTTATGTTTTTTTTTCTGGGTTTGCTACCAGTAGCTACGGGTAAGTGTCGATAATAATGTTCACATTACAGCACGACTAAAACCTACCCGCATAGTGTGTAGGAGGTTTTACAACGGCTTCCCTATAAGTATTATTGTAACATTACATAACAATATTATGCACTATAGATTTTTTTTTCTTTGTTTTTTTTTCATATTAAACTTTGCCCTCTGATTTTCTTTTAGGATGAGATAATTTACAGAATTTACTGTTTATTGAAGTTAAAAAAATTAGCTGAAATAGTTTAATAATAATAAATTCCAGTACTTACGTTTGTAAATTATTTTAGATTTTAGATTTTTGTGAAGTAAATTACATATATTGTTATTTATGTTTATTAATGTAGATAGAGACGTGCTTTACATTTTTTTGGAAACGTGCCAATTATGTAAAACAAGTTCGTATATAAAAAAGGTCATTGCCATTTATCTGTGTGATATAACATTGCATAAGCATATAGATCGTTAGTGTAACCTCATGGACATAATATTCGCATTACGAGGTGGTATTGCCAAGGCTAATTTACTTATATACACGTATAGATATATATCATAGGTGGCGTGCATAGTGCCATGGTCACAGTAGGTATGCAGTTAGAACGTAGGTATTAATACAAATAATTTTCGCTTTTATGTTTCAACGTCATGACAATTTTTTTGCCATATATTCTATATTTATATGTTGAAAATATGAAGTATTTTGTCTTTTTACAAGCTTTAATTATCAGGAATGTTTGTTAGTATGTTTCGGCGAAATCTGGTCTCAAAATTTCAAGACATTTGTTATATTTTTTAACCGAGCTGGAATGATGCACGTTTAGTTTAAAGGATAATTCGTAAATTTGTTTATAAATGTTATATGGTGGAATCATAATGATAAATAAAACGACGGACGGACGGACGAGACGTCGACGGGACGAGGGACGGGAATATTACGGACCGGAATTAAACTATTTTGAAAAATGCTATTATTTCGACTGAGGGTATATTAATGATGTACATGATTTTAAATTCTGTTCTAAAATTAAAAATATGCCAAACAAAACGCAGAATGGTAACCACATTTTTATCGAGCTTCGAACAAATGCAATATTTATGTCAAGGCGTTACTAAATAAGGATAAGTGTAATACCCTTGCACATCAGTATGTTGACGTCTGCAGAATACAATGAACCATAGAGTTACACTTGACTGTTACACAGATAATACAAGTTGAAAGAGGTTCAAAATAACATTTCTCTAGAAACAGGGGAATGTGTTAATTACCTCGCAAATCATTAATTAATATTGTAATCTCACTTCCGAAAACATTAAGCGACCGATGTTCTTTAACTAAGTAGCTTATTAAAGAACAAATAAAATTAAATTTAAAATGCTTACGGGCTTACCAATTGTTTTGAAAATTATTTGTATGTTATAAAGCCGATATCCCTAGGGCGGAAAATACTAATTTTCAAGACAATCGTTGCCTCGTACGTCCAGTGGCATTTACTTTGTTGATCTGGACTCTACAATGTTCAAAGTCTCTTCGCAACTGAACATTATAGAATCGACATCTATTTAGAAGTAAACTGTACGTAGGTTTTCTGTAGGATTTGAGTGCCAGACATTTTCGATTCGATTCTTTGCGGAAAATACCGATATAAATAAATTATTAATTATGAAAATCTACATTTATGTTTAGTTTTAATGTCAGGATTTTCCCGTCATTAGGGTAATCCGTAACAGTTGGTAGTACGGAAATGAAGTTATAAAAGTTATTTATAATATTTAAAAAAAAATGAATAGACACACATTATCAATGAAAAGTTTTAAGTAAGCTTTATCAATATTTTCATGGCAGCGTTAACTGATGTATAGAATTATCTTAAAGCCCTTATACAGTTCAGTTACATTTCCTTTCAACAAAATATAGATCATTACACAAACAACTTTCAGAATAAGCTTCCTATACACAAAAACCAGTTTTAACCGGTTCGGGATACAAGTAATACGCACTGGCTTTTAGCGAAACACTTGCACGCGGAAGGACTGCACAAATGTTCCCAAAAGGGTCAAATAGACTCAACAATGACATGGTGTCAATCAGATGTACAAAGTTATTGACAACTCGAGATAATTTACCATCTGCGCACCCTGTAAGTGATATCATTTCATTTTATAAAACAAAGTCCTCTACCGCATCCGTCTGTATATTCGCGATAACTCAAAGTATACTGACAGGATTTTTACCAATAGATAGTGTTTACGTATACAAATGTTTAACGCAAACTTTTATTTCCCCTTTAGGGGGCTTATTACTTAGTGATAGAGGGATTAGTAGTATCAGTGTACGGTTTCGTGTAAATATGTTTGACGAAAATTTTTGAAAGTGTCGCGCCCCGTGGAAGCTTTCATTAAAAACGCTGCCTTTTGAGATAAAACAAAACAATATTTTTTTAATGCTATAGGCTAACGTTTGACTACTATAACGCCTAATGATAAGCGATGATCAGACTAGAAGATGCCTTTTGACTTAAAGATACACATATTGGTAAGGTAGGGAAAACGGAAGTTGGAAGGGCGTTCCAAATATTAACAGCGCGTATGAGGAATGACGAACAAAACCGTTAATTATCGATAGTCGATATCCCTTATATATATTTATATATAAAGGATATCGACTGCGTAACGGTGTAGATCTTTGCGACACCTGGTATTATATAATGTACAGAAGGATTGTTCTCTATATTAGGACAAAGTAAACTCCACAATAGTATTTATTTTTAAGGATAGCTATTATCATTATCAGCCTATTAACGGCCCACTACAGGGCCAGGCAACCTTATAGGAGAGGAGATATAGAGCGTACACCCACCACGCTGCTCCAATGCGGGTTGGCGGGCTTAGGGTGATAATGTTTCATTTATAAACGAATACAATCAGATGTTGTTGACAGTGACCGGGACCGACGGCTTAACGTGCTCTCCAAGGCACGGGGGTGTAACACCGCCAACTTCCAGACTCCGGGCTTGGAATGTACAGAACATTTCACAGAAGAATGAAAATGTTTAGAATTATTCCGTGACCCGACCCAGGAATCGAACTCAGGACCTCGTGATCGAAGCCACATGGGCTAACCACTAGACCAACGAGGCAGTCCAGTAGCTTGCTATACATATTATTTTTTTTTAAAAGGATCACGTACATTTAATGTTGCACTTTAAAGGTTGCTGTATATTGTTTACCTCGGGGACAAAGTCGCGGGCATCTGGTAGTTAACAATAAATCTCAATATAAATCTAGATTACTCATAAAGTAAATTGTTATAAATTACTGCGTAGTATATTGATTAATTCATTTATTTCAAACGGACAAGAAATAAATTTATTGTGATAAGTAAATAAAACGGATATGCCCGATGTGGTATAATTATATTTATTCGCCTCAGCAGTGCACTTGTGTGGCAAATCACACGTTTATAGCAATTATTCTTGTCATGTTAAAAACATATTGTATAAAGTTGAAGTCTGAACATAAAGGACATATACATTTTTGAGTTAATTATTTGTTTGCATGATTATTCATCATTATCACCCTATTAACGGTCGACTACAGAGGCAGAATTATTTCGCCGGGTCGCGAAATTATTCTGAGTATTACATTCCTACATGAAAATTTCAGTACATTCCCAGCCCGGAATCAGAAAGTCGGCGGTGGCCTCGAAGAGAGCACTAAGCCTTGGGTCTTAGTCACTGTCTTCAACAACTGATAGAGATCGTTATTCAATAAACCATTATAAGCCTAAGCTCGCCATCCGTATTTCAGCAGCAACTTTTACAAGGAGGAAGGCCCGCTGTGATAATGTTGAATGATCAATAGACTATGCACCAATTGTTTTGCTATATAGCGATTAACCTTCAGCGACTTATCCCATATTTTAATCCCCTAAGCTATCTAAGAAGGCAAAGGAAATTAATGAAAACGAGAAATCTTTAAAGTTATACAGAACTAGCAGGCGCCCGCGACTTCGTCCGCGTGAAAACCTCTTAGGTATATAAAGTGTTAATTTTATTATAGTTTCCCTATCCTTCGTCCCGTCCCGTGTACTAAAGATCTACATTTTTGTTAAACATTGTACGATATTATAATACATTCGACCAAATTTGATTACCATTAAAACGGTTCTAGTGAGTTAATCTTAAAAGATAGACATATATGTTTATCTTTTAAGATTGTTTAACCAAAAAATAGAATTTTTTTTAGATCATTTCAAGAGGAATAATTCTTTCATACATATATTTTTGGTATCTTGAACTGTGCGAAAACACGCAACGGAAGCCCTCAAGGATGAATAATTTTCCTCGTTGTTTTCACATTTTCCATAATTTCTTCGCTCTTAATAGGTGCAGCGTGATGTTATATAGCCTAAAGCCTTCCTCGATAAATAGTCTATTCAACACAAAAATAATTTTTCAATTCGAACCAATAGTTCCTGAGATTTCAAACAAACAAACAAACTCTTCAAGCTAAATAATATTAGTATAGATTAAAAACCTAAAAAGATACACCCATATATACCCTATATGGGTAATAAGATTACTAATAAGAAGAACTATGAAAAAGCTTGAAATATTTTGAATACAAAAAAGCTCGCAAACTATCCGTTCTTCGTGAAGTAAGGAAGTTTAATTTAAATGTACTAATATTGTATAACTAAAGGCTTTCTAGCGCACAAAGGTGAAAGCAGGAAAATTGCAACTTGTGGATACTATACTGAGACCTAAATCAAACATAGGAAATGGAGGCAGTGTTGTTACTTTGCTACGCTTTCTTTTAGACCTCCCGTCATATTTAAATAGAAAAATCCATCTTTAATCCATAACGTAAAAAAGGGCGTTTTAAGTTTAACGTGTCTTTTGCATCATAGCTTCTGAACGAATAGATCGATTATGATGCTAATTTTTGTTTCAAAGACATAATTATGATGATTTTTATCGTATTTTATTATATTTTGATAAGTAGAATGTTTGGCTTAGCTCGTGTTAGTTAATTAGAATTAAATACAAGTTTATTTTGTAAAACTCTCCTGTTTCATATATTCGCACAGATATTTTTATAATACAAGATATATAAAAATTCTGCGAGACTTATGCACCATTAGTTTACGAAAATAAACAGGATTATTCTATACACCTAAACCTTCATCATTAAAACGTACATACGTCTATATGTGTATGTTAGTATAACTACTACCAACTATACGACAGTTGAGAATGAACTAAGAGTGTGGTAGTGTATTGGTGGCTAGATTGAAAGGGACGGTCGTTGCTCTTTTGGCCCAGTACGCACACTACGTGCTGCGTGAACTTAATCTACTTGTATCGAAAATCACTATATTGTGCACCTCATTAGGAATGTTGTAAATAATAATCCAACGGCCAGAACAATCAGTTTATTTCCTCCTTCTATTACAATTCTTCTCAATACAGTTTCTATTTTTCACAATACAGGTCTCGTGTTATACTAATATTCTAGGATCTACTTTCTTCAACACCCAGGACAGAATGAATGCCCTCCTAATTTTTCTATTTTCATCTCGACACCGATTCCTCCATTAAAAATCGTTCTTGGAGGGAATCGTTACCATTGGTTTTTCAATAAGTGGTGTGATCCACCATAACCAATCACTCGCGACCAGTCATTATGTTTTCACAGATTAACTATTTTCATAAACTATCATGCCATAGAGTAAAAACTTCGAGTACTTTTTTAAAAAATCATGACATTCGGCCATCCGCCTTTGTGCAACCTCCCGGTGCACAAAAATAGGTATAATTATATAATTAACTGTGAAACGTAATAACTTCGATAATGTGAAACATACAATGTTCTAAGCTGATAACTATTACTTGAATCTTATTTATTTACAGTTATTATAAATTAATTCCTCAATAATAAATTACAGCAAGTAAAAATAACAATTCACATATTATCTGTTCTTATAGCAAATATATTACTATACTATACACTTCTTATAACAATTAAAATAAACTAATAATCTATAAAATTGTTATATAATATCAAAGAATCTTTTTTTTACTAAATGCTATTCATTTAAATCCTTCCTATTTATTATTATTAAATTATTGTTACAGAGTAGTAGGGTAAGTTATTATCTATTGTTATACTAAGTATTATCTTGTGAAACAAAATAACTGTAATAACATATAATAAAGTACTAATTGAATTGTTCAGAATCATGACATTTGGTTGATTAATCTAATTTCAGTTTTGTCTAATCTCAGGGCTTCAATAATTTTGCTGCAATAATAATCTGAAACGGTTTATTTCTTTTCCTATAAAATCCAGAAATATTGAATATAAATGTTTTAATATCCAGAATATAAATATTTTATATGTATCTATAACTTGATTGATTCCATAAGGATCTATGAACTTAGAAAGTAATTTTGTACTATAACCCTTATTATAATAGTTAGTTCCAGTTATTCCGCTTAGCACTAGAATGTTTATAGTATGCACACTAAATACATAATCAAACATATATTTATTTTAAGTCTGCGTAATTTAGGAAACCAATATACTCCTTGATTTTTTTTTAATGATTAGTCATCATGGTTAGCTTTACATAATTGGAACTGGGTATCACGTGGAACTACAAAACAATTTTTTTTACTATAAACAAATTATAGTTAAATTCCTTTTTATATCTTTTATTTCATTTCCAGGTTTTCGATAATTGCAAATTAAATTTTATGTACAAATATTACATAGAAGACAATTAAAATATGATATTACCTATACAAAAGAAATATATATACTAAGAAGACTCAACATCTACACTGGTCAACTTAAGAGTTACAGCTTAATGAGTCGATGTGTATTATTTTTGATCACGAATATAGTAAAATGACGGCTTTTGTCCAAAGGAGATACCGAATAATTATCAAAACCTTTTATTACAGTTAGCTCATTAATTAAATCAAGCTATTGATTCATGAAGCAACGTACACTCACTACCAAAATTAATAAAAGCAAGGCAGTTGTTAACGTTTTCACTGGCATTTTTATAGTACCTATTGTTTAGTACTTATCACAAGAGTATTTAAAGTTTCTTGGTTCGCTTTAAATTCGGTAACCTGGCGGGGATGAGGTAAAACACTAAGTTCACATGTGATAGAATCATGACCAATTTTTAAACACTTTTGGCACTTTATTAGAGGTACAGGACATTTCTGATAAGAATGACCTCTAGTGCGGCAATTAAAGTAGTAAGTATCATTATTATTAGCTGAATGACTAAATTGGATTCCTTCATTACGCCTTCTAACAAATGTACTCATATCATTATTTACTCGCTGAGAATTTAGGGAAACTAATAAATCCTCAAGTTCCTTACAATTTAATGCTTGTGATAGATTATTTTTATTATGGCATATTATTTTAAATAAATGAGTAAAGATAAAGACTAGTGTTCTTATGTGTATGTTTCATTGTCAAGTTTACATTAGTCTATTAGATTACTTTTGATGAATTTCGACATATCCGTAATCAAAATTACCACTGTTAGTAATTTATTTCTATTTTTAAATTGTTTTAACATCATTAATTAATTACAAATAAATTAATAACGTTTACTTGTGTTTTACAGTATTAAATAGTTATAGAATATTTTAATTAGACAATTTTTGAACAATAGCAACATTTCTGTAATGAAACTTAGCCACTATAAGTAATTTATCTCTATTTCAAATTGTTTTAATATCATTAATAAATTACAAATAAATTAATAACGTTTACTTGTGTTTTACAGTATTAAATAGTTATAGAATATTTTAATTAGACAATTTTTGAACAATAGCAACATTTCTCTAATGAAACTTAGCCACTTTAAGTAATTTATCTCTATTGTAAATTTTTTTAACATCATTAATAAATTACAAATAATTAATAACGTTTACTTGTGTTTTACAGTATTAAATAGTTATAGAATATTCTAATTAGACAATTATTGAACACTAGCAACATTTCTCTAATGAAAGTTAGCCACTTTTTGTAATTTATATCTATTTTAAATTGTTTTAACATCATTAATGAATTACAAATAAATTAATTACGTTTAATTGTGTTTTACAGTAATAAATTATCATAGAATTTTTTTTTTACTTAGACTATTTTTGACAAATCGTAGCATATCCGTAATGAAACTTATCATTATGCCTATTGCTTATTGGTTTCGTTGTTATTGTTATTAAAAAATTCTTAATATATTATTTAAGAAATGTAACGATACAATTAAAGCACTTTAGCATAAATAAAAATTAAGAATACTACATGATAACACCACTGTCGGTTAACGTTGAAGTCGTGAAACAATTTATGATTTATGTGAAACCAAGATTATAATTATAAGATTAATATTGATTTATAGAGGGACATAATGAAGATACAAATTGTAGAGGTTAACTCAAATGTGGGTAGATTTCCGACAGTGGCCATTTTCGCTTCTTTTATTAATTATAAAAGAGTTACTTTTAGCGCCCAGTTCAGTATATTTTTCTATCGGTGAAACAACTAGTGTTTATCAGTGTTGTGCAAAAGCTAAGTATATTTTGTAATGTTTTTATTTATATTTTGTAAAATTTTTAGTATTTGTAATATTATTTTGCATCCATGCTTGTAATACGTATATTGAAATATTCATATAAAAAAAAAAGAGTAACGGTTGTTCTTGGGTTACAATTTTTATTTGAGAGTTTAATTATTTATATTTGTTATTATGTAATATTGTAAAAAACATGTCTAAAAGAGCATTTGTTGAATTTTTTGCCGTTTGTCTTCTCAACAAGGTCTGCATTTCCGAAACGGTGGTAGAGTCATTGCAATAAGAAATAATTTAAATTTAAAAAAATAATTGAAATTGGTTTTGGTTCTATTTATTTATTCAAATATCTCCTAATTAATAATTTTCACTAAAATGTTATTATCCGAGAAAACTATTGAAATATAACTAAATAGGAACATATAAATTAGTGTTCCTAAAGAAAATATACTTTTATTACAATTTTATAGTTCAAAGGCCTCGTTTTACTAATAAATAATGTGCAAAGAGATTTAATATTATTTTCCCTTAATTTCATTTTTTTGTTAGTCAAAGATCAAAATTTTATTATCAGAAGTGGTATCGAACAAGAACTTATATATATTTTATTAATGTTATCAGAAAATATGAGCATCGTGTTCGTTGGGTTCCGTATGGGATCCTTTGTGCTGCAGCTGCGCTTACGTGCCAACGCAGTGGTAGTGGCATCTACGATTCTCGTCTGTTGTATAGTTAAATGCAGCTTACGGTAGGTGGCGATGGGCCCGGCGCCTCACAGGGTCCAGGAGCCTTAGTGAGCTGGAGCTTGGCTGGACCTCAACGATGACCCACTGCACTTGCGTGGAGCGTTTACGTGCCACGCGAGCACGCCTCTCTGGTGGTGATGTAGTTTGCCTTCTCATGCGTTGCACCCCGCAGTGCATTGGCGCATGACCGGTTCCCTCCATGATCTCGTTTAACCAAAAAAAACAAAACCAATATTAGTTAAGCGGAACACGAAATATTTATATGTCCTAATTGAATGTTACCTAATTTAAATAACCAATTTATTCTAACTCTTTGACATGAAGAGTATTTTTTTTATATATTTTTTTTTTAAATAATATTTGATAAATAAGCAAATAAACGTAATTGATTGTCAGGAAACGAGGCTTTTTTTATTTTTCTGTGCTTTAAAATTTAATCAATATAGAGGTTTAGTGTTTTGATATAAAAAAAAACCTAAAAATTCCTCTCTGTATAATTACGATATCAGTTTGACACGACACACTACGTCAGTTGCTGCCTACCTAACAGTATCAATAATCGTGGCTAACATAACTACAGTTTACCAGCAGCACACATAACTGCAATAATAATTGTGGCACACATAACCACAGTTTACCAGCAGCACACATAACTGCATTAATAATCGTGGCACACATAACCACAGTTAGTTTACCAGCAGCACACATAACTGCATTAATCAACGTGGCACACATAACCACAGTTTACCAGCAGCACACATAACTGCATTAATAATCGTGGCACACATAACCACAGTTTACCAGCAGCACACATAACTGCATTAATAATCGTGGCACACATAACCACAGTTTACCAGCAGCACACATAACTGCATTAATAATCGTGGCACACATAACCACAGTTTTCCAGCAGCACACATAACTGCATTAATAATCGTGGCACACATAACCACAGTTCACTAGCAGCACACAACTTTGTGAGACTAATCATAATTAAGCGGGTAACTACACAAGTACACGAAACTCCGTTAAAAGGCCATTTAATTATATATTTCTAAATATGGCTTGTATTAATAATTATATTATATAACATTATTAACCATGATTAAATCCCTTTGTGATGAATAAGCATTGTAACCTATAAGATTGGTCTCCAAAATTGAGTAATCATTATTATATTATATATTGAGGGATGTGATTTAATATTCCTCATTAAATGGCTAGTAAAATCAAACAATTAAACGAGAAACTAAATCTTGCTAATGCAGGTATTTAAAACAATAATAAATAATACTTCGTCACAAAGTTTATTTGTTAATGTATCTAAAGCAAGAAAGTCACAAAATATTACCAATGAGCCAACCACCAACCACCACCACCAAATCTAGCTGGCTAAGCACTAACTGATTATAATTAACACTTGAATAATATATGGTAATAGAGAAATTGTAGGTAACAATGTATTTATTGATTAATTGAAGGTAGTTTTTTATATTATTCTTAACTACCATTATCAAATAGAAGATAACTGACATTATATTGTCATAGAGCAGGCAAATCTAATTCGAATTTATAAGTAATAGTTGTTCTACAGTTAAATTGTGTAAAATTAGGACAAATTTCATAACTTGAAACCATTTCCTAGCCCGATGCTTGCGAATTTCTCTTTTCCTTAATCGTAGGTAGGTCTTATTTACATATATCACAAAATTGTTCAAAAATAGATTACATACCATAAATAGTGGGCGGATTCCTTGCCGCTTCTGACTTGTTGTAAATAATAATCCAACGGCCAGAACAATCAGTTTATTTCCTCCTTCTATTACAATTCTTCTCAATACAGTTTCTATTTTTCACAATACAGGTCTCGTGTTATACTAATATTCTAGGATCTACTTTCTTCAACACCCAGGACAGAATGAATGCCCTCCTAATTTTTCTATTTTCATCTCGACACCGATTCCTCCATTAAAAATCGTTCTTGGAGGGAATCGTTACCATTGGTTTTTCAATAAGTGGTGTGATCCACCATAACCAATCACTCGCGACCAGTCATTATGTTTTCACAGATTAACTATTTTCATAAACTATCATGCCATAGAGTAAAAACTTCGAGTACTTTTTTAAAAAATCATGACAGGAAGTATTTAAATATCGTAATACTAGCTGCTAATGCTATTATTCTGATATTACGCATATCAGTATATTTATAAAGTATAGGGTTAATTGAAAATACAATCTAGCAGAATAAAAGACTAATAATTATTTTTGCGTAGCGCAGTGATATGTGCAATGTCTTTATAAGACGGTCTGTGTTTCGGTTCCCGGCTCGGCCTATAAGGAGTTTGTGTGTAGGTTAAGGTGTGAGTGGTCTGAGGCTTAGACCACGGCTAGTTAGAGCTAGGCCACCCTGCCAACAAAGACGTGCTGCCAAGCGATTTAGCTTACCTGTATGTGTGGATATTAATACGAGAAACGGCATGCAATTGAACAACTGACCCAAGAATGATAATTTATGCTAGCTGTGGGTTCACTCGAGCAGTAGTAGGCTTCCTATTAAGGAATGGTCCTAGACAATCTTTCAGTCTTGGATAGCCTACTACCTAATCCACTACAATGGGCTACCCAAGACAATTTCAATACGACTAGTTGCTGAGGTTAGCCCGTTCAACCAAACAAACAAACTATTATTTTAAATAAGGTTATTAATAAAATTCACAGACGAAAACACAAATTAAAATAAAAGAAGATATTAACAAGAAATATACGCCATCTAATAGTGCACTCAAAAATAAGGTGCGCAACACCCTGGCACTATTACCCCTCTGGATAGCAAGGATCTTTATGCATAATTTGTTGACTTCATCGTTATAATGATATGTAGTAGGTATAGATATGGATTCTAATGGTCAATAATAAATAATGATAGTGAATTAAACACAAAGCAGTGCTACGCATTAAAATTTAGTAGTACTCTTGCAAATATTTAATAATATTGTTATGATAATCGTATCACGTACGTGAATAACATTTTATGCAACAGTTTTGTTTGTCGTTTCATTAATTAAATCAATAAATACATTGGCTGATAACAAACGTTCTTATTGGATTGGGATCTACATGTGTTAAATTTTGAGCTCAGCAGAGAGAAAATGGCGCCTGTCTCCACACTACATAACCTAACCACTGAACCAACGAGATTAAAAACGATTTAAAAAAAATTACTGAAATATCAGCCAGTTATATGTATTTTATTTTTAATTTTTTCTTGGTATTTTTTTTGGAAATTATATTTAGTTACAAATCTATTGTTAAGTAGCTTAGTTAAGCTTTTGAGTGCTGTGTCGGAATAGTTTTTTATCGCCGAAAAACACTAATAAAATAAGTTTTTAAAAAGAATTGTTAAGTTAAGGTTAAGGTGCCCGTTTAAAGGTATTAGATAAATTGCATGGCTACTATTTAGAATTTTTTACTAGATTATACCAACTATAACCTAGTAAAACATCTACTTATGTACTAGAATGTTTTTGAGTTAATTCAGTTCTTTAATTTTCACTTTGCATTATTTAAATCCCCTAATCCAATCTTTGAATTTTAGGTCTTATCTATTGGTAGAGTTAACGAGCTTTCTACCCCTCGATGATGCTGTTGGGACTAATATGGCACATACAATCCGAAAAGAATTTCAAAATTCATCAATCACCAATCTTGTCAAATCAAGCAAAACATATAATATTTATGTTGTATTTTTATATGTTCAAAGAAGGAAGTCGCTCATTAATTTTTGTCATTATTGCACTGATTTCAATCTCTTAAAATGAAACATTCCTTGTTAATATAATTGCCTCCGAGGCATTAATGTATTTAATTACATAAAAACATGTTTGTATTCTGTTGGCATATCTAGATATCTTATATCCTTAATTTAGGCACTTCGAGAATTAACACTTTACCACCATGAGGACTGTATATTACGTACGTTTTAGTAATTATCTACATCGCGCAGTTATTTAACATCTATATTTTACATTTACAAAAAATATACATTATACTTGCAATTTTATTAATAGATATGCAAAAAATGTTCAACTCGGAGATGAATATTCGAGCGCACCGAATACTTAAATGTGGCTTAGAGGTCGAGTCGCGTAGAACTTCGCCCAAGGTTCTCCGGCTTGAGTCGTCGACCCGCCATCACCTTGCTTCGCACTTACGCAATTCGTTAATCTTATCATCTGCATGCACGACCTCGCTCGCCCCTCTCACCCCTCGCCAAATTTGACGCCCGCTAATGGATAGATACGTTTAAATTCTTGTTTTTGTTTAACGAAGCTTATCGATTATCTTATTTACTGGGAACACACATGACGCAAATAACAAAACTCAACACATTAACCAGTCGTAATTGAAAGTAATCGGGTGCTAAGAAAGCATTTCACCGTGCTCTGAAATTAAAAGTGCTTCTACGTCGAGTGCTACGCTCGTAGCGAGCCGGCCAACGGAAAAGCGGCGGAGAGAGGAGTGCCGAGTGCCGGTGGGACGGAACATGCGCGCGCGCCACCCGCGCGTATTTATTCGCAAGGCCACGCCAGTGCCGGGCCAGTGCGCACACGACACTCGCACGCGGTATACGATTACAGCGTGTGAGACGCCGCGCTATCGCGATCACAACCCGTACACTAATGTTAGTTCAGTTCAATAAAAGCCTATAGTTTACGGAAATAAATAAAAAGTTACAAAATGATAACAATGCTAACGAACTCTAAAATCCTGTGGGCGCTGTGGCAAGTGGTGAGCTACTGCTCCTCGCGGACGACGCTGCCGCTGCTGCTGACGGTCCTGGTGATATATCTGATGATGCGGCTGATAAGCTTAGTGCGCGAAAGCCGAAAGTTGCCGCCTGGGCCGTGGAGTCCACCCGTCGTCGGCTACCTGCCGTTCCTCGGAGTACGACACAAAACCTTCCTGGAGCTCGCTAAAAGTTATGGTGCACTGTTCTCTACAAGACTCGGAAATAAGCTTACTATTGTGTTGAGTGACTACAAGTTGATCAGGGAAGCATTCAGCAAGCACGAGTTCACCGGGCGACCTAGCACTCCGCTAATGAATATTTTGGATGGTCTTGGTAAGTACAAAAAATTTATAGATAGGTGCAACTAAATTTTATGGATAACTGCAACCAAGTTTTGGCTTAAACTATATATTTTATGATAGAACATTGCAAAGACATACAATTTTGTTAGATGCAAGATGCATAAAATAGTTTTTATAAATAATTATTCCAATAGATAAATAATTATTTATTAAAGTATGAATCTCAAATAGAAGTAATGAAAAACAAGTATACAGTAAAGGTTTAGTTTATTTTACTTGGCAGGTTTTATATCTTGAAATAAATGTTGCTAGAAATAAATAAATATAATAAATAGTAACGTACATTGTAAAGTCCGTTTGCGTACAACTCGCCGCCAACAAGCAGTTTCTTATCCTTAGTTTTGCACACAGGTATCATCAATAGCGAAGGCTTGCTTTGGAAAAACCAACGCCGATTTTTGCACGAGAAACTTCGTGAATTTGGCATGACTTACATGGGCAACGGAAAAAAAATTATGGAAGCGAGAATTAAGGTACATATCAGTAATGTATAAACATGATATAAATCACGAATCATAAATTATCATAAGTGATACATAATCGACTGGTGTATTAAATGAATGTTTTCTCCTCTAGAGTGAAGTTCATGAGTTGATGGACAATTTGCAACGATCGGAAGGTGAAGCAGTCGATGCGAACCCACTTCTAGCCTTAGGGGTATCAAATGTGATATGCGGAATTACAATGTCAGTACGCTTCAGTCACGGCGACCCCAGATTCGCTAGACTCAACCATTTAATCGAAGAAGGCATGAAACTTTTCGGAGAAATTCATTATGGAGAATACATTCCACTTTATAACGTAAGTTAATAGTTTTATCACAATGTCAAATTTGTTTGTTATTATTTATAAGAGTACTTAAATTAATTCTCGTTATTTGTTGTGCAGTATCTTCCCGGAAAGGCTCTTGTACAAGAAAAAGTTGCAAGAAATCGCGAAGAAATGTTTGCTTTCTACCAAACGCTGATCGACGAGCACCGCAGTACTCTCGATATGGATAACGCGAGAGATCTTATTGATGTTTATCTAATTGAAATTGAGAAGGCTAAAATGGAAGGCAGGGAAAGAGAATTATTTGAAGGCAGAGATAATGGTAAGTTTTATTTTAACTGAAAATTGTTTGGTGCTTGAAATTTTGGGCTTTGTTTCTTAATTGAAACCTAAGTGGAAAATAAAAACTAATTTCATTGTTTATTTCAGAATTACAAATCAAACAAATTCTTGGAGATTTATTTTCCGCCGGCATGGAAACTATCAAATCGTCATTGCTGTGGATGATCGTCTTTATGCTGAGGAACCCAGATGTGAAGCATCGTGTTCAGGAAGAACTGGACTCAGTTATCGGCCGCGAACGCTTGCCTACGATAGAAGATATGCCCAATCTGCCTTACACCGAGACCACCATACTCGAAACTCTACGCATGTCAAGCATTGTGCCTCTAGCTACCACACATTCACCAACAAAGTAAGTTTACATAGGATATGATTGATTAGAAATTAGAAAAAAAAAATTAATAATATCCAAAACTCGAGTAACTTTGATTAATTTACTAATAATATTATTTTTTTTCATAGAGACGTGCACCTGAATGGCTACAGAATTCCCGCGGGCTCACAAGTCGTTCCCCTCATCAACTGCGTCCACATGGATCCTAACCTGTGGGAAGAACCAAACAAATTCAACCCGAGCAGATTCATTGATGAAAACGGTAAAATCAAGCGGCCGGAATTCTTCATGCCCTTCGGAGTGGGAAGGCGGATGTGCTTGGGGGACGTGTTGGCCCGCATGGAAATGTTCATGTTCTTCTCGAGCATGATGCACCAATTTGATGTGGAGACGGAGGCCGGTTGCGCGCCGCCGTCGTTGGAGGGCACGGTGGGTGCTACGATCGCGCCGAAAGCTTTCCGCGTGAAGTTCGTACCGCGCGCGCCGCCCGCCCCGCCCGCCGCCGTGGCGCTCGACCACCCGCACCTACGCAACGTGGGCGCACACTGAGCGCGCGCGCGCAACCGCCACATACCCACCAGTATTCCGTGATCACTCGTTTTAGAGCGCATCGATGACAAATTTAAATTAAGTTTATTAGTAAGTGACGACGTCGCTCGTGCGATCGTCTAGGCTGTGCATAAAGTGTTCAATAAAATAGTAACCGAACTTTACTTTAGGTGTATTGAAAATTCCCATCGTTGAGATTATAAATTGTTATTTTATAACTTCAGTATTAAGTGTAGGTTTTTCGATCTATGAGATCGTCGTTAATCACATACATCGAATGAAGCAGTTTCGTAACGAAATCTAGTTAGTTCATTTACATCTTAAGCTCTAGTTCCCTATACCAAAATAAATGTATAATTATTATTATTAACGTTATTTATTAGTAATTATCACTTGAGAGTGTTGTCTGTTGAGTGTGATCTCATGTTTAACGCGTTATGTGTGAGGTAATTATTTTGTTAAGATTTGTACGTGTTCATTTTACACTTCTAGTTAAATATGTACCTATCATGAGCAATATACTAAGTAACATTCCATGGTAGGGTAGAACCGACAGCTAGTCTAGGAGCGGTGAATCGAGTCGCTATAAGTATAACATCACTTCTATAACTGACGATTTGAATTCTGTTTACATCATAAAGTGAGTAGTTCGCAACCAAGTTGCTTTAAACTCGTCTGCCACATTGTATTGGCGTATGAAAATTGCCGTTTCGAGTAAATTTACCAATAATTACGCTAGCTTTGTAAATATTTGCGTTACTTTTAGTGGTTTATAACATTGTAATTTGAAATAAATGATATTAATTTTATATATGTGTGTATTTAAAAGAAACCCCTATCCAATTATAGATGCTATGAACACAGTCTTGTTCTTATTTATGCAGTATTTGCTATTAAAATCACTTTAATTTGTTCACGGAAATGCCTCGTAAGCGGCGGGGAAGCGTTTATTTTTTTTAAGAAGTCTCTAGTTTTACTAAAGTATTTCTTTTCAACTTATTCTTCGCTTTTGTGAATTATACAAGAAAGTTTAGTTTATTTTAGTTCATACAACATGCACTTCTGAATCGGTAAATTGAACGGAGAGCCTATTGGTATATTTGTATCTTATGGTCAGGCTTTAAAGTTTATGCCTACAAAGTTAGCAGTAGGTACTTAGGTATCTGGTGACTGAATACATGATTTCTCATAGCCTGAAGAAAATATAAACAATAAGCTTAATACTTAAACAATTTAAAGTTTAGAACTTTAAATTGTTTGCTAATACTGAAACAATTTAAAGTTTAGAACTTTGTGTCTAGCTACGTTTGGGACGTAGCAATAGCCGTAGCTATCATGGTCCAAACTCCATAGTTGCCTACCGTAATTGTCAACCTATGTTGGGAAAATTTCCAATCATTCATCATTGGTTCTTGCTCTAAGAAACATCGCATGCCAAATATTTGTAATAAAATAGAGTGAGCCCCAATTTTTTATCTTTGTTATCAGAAAAATGGTTTTTTGGTTTCTGTTTTTTTAAGCTATTGTATAGCTTCTATCGCGGGCCTTGAGCGTGGAGACCGAATCCAAAAATTCCGTAACGAAAAAATCTAACACCCTCTCAATATCAAAAACATAATATCAAAAGCACAATTTCGACATCGGGGAACTTGGCCTATCGGGGAGCGGTAAGATGCTCTAAGTGCCCGGATTGCCAGAGTAGGTTCGAATCCCGTCGGTTCCGAATTTTTTTTCAAGCGTGATATTTCAAAAAATAATTTTTTTTAGAAGCGTGATATTTCAAAAACTAAAATCGCCTCTAAAAAAATTAATGACTTTTTGAAATATCACGCTTAAAAAAAATTGCGGAACCTACGGGATTCGAACTCGCGTCTCTCTGGCAATCCGGGCACTTAGAGCGCCTTACCGCTCGGCCACGGTCCCGATGACGTCGGTAGGTAAACATAAGTTGATAAAAAATGCTATGCAATAGCTTTATCACGGCAGTCTCCGAGTGCCACACGTCTTTTTTTGTTTAAAATACCCCTTTGGTTACACTTTTAAATTAGTTGGTTCCAGAAAAGTTAACAATAAATCGGTTAACTAGTCTGGTTTGAATCTTATGATCACCATAAGGTTGCTACAATAGTCCAATGAATTTTATCATCAGATTATGAAGAGACAGGAAACTGTGAAGTGATTTTGAAACAAAAAAATAAACGCTTTCATATTAACTCATAAGTACGATGGCGTATTTTTAGTAGCTATTTACATATTTAAACTTTTTAAAAGATTATTTTCTTATGAGTTTACTAAACATACAGTTTATTAAAACAACCTGTTAATATCATATAAAACTTTATTTTTATGAAATAAGGAGAATTATGACTAAAAATTCTATATAAAACACCTAATGCTACTTTAATGCGCAAATGACCCGTTTTTATATTTATCCTCAAAATTGATTTATAACATGAAATTTTATTTAAATATTATTGTATTAAGTAATAGGTACACAAATGTATTGAACTTTTGGTGGTGTCAGTACAATGCCGACTTCACCCTTCATTTCTTCAGTAGTTGGTGGATCGGACGATAGACGGATCCTGAATTCCCGTAAAAGTCGGGCCATCAGACCCACTGTCAACATACGGGATAACTCATCTCCGGGGCACATTCTTTTACCTGAAATTTTAAAATTTATTATAGTAATCATGAAATTGTTACGTATTAGGTGTTTATAATATTCGAATTCATTTTATAAAAGGAACAAAGTGAATTTCAGAGACAAGAGATCTTTAACAGCCAATTTATATTTCATCTAATCTCATGCGTCTCGTCTTAAAAAAAGAAAACACTTAAGTATTACATACATAACTAAAAATAATTTAAGTGGCGCTTAATTTCTAGATTAGAAATACAGATTTCAGGATTGACATTTAAGAACCTACGAATCTATACTGAAGCCAAAATCAATGTGAAAAACATATCAACAAACAAATTTAAAATGAAGGTAGAAAATGCAACATATATGCCTAATAAATTTACAATTATGTTTGGCTTTTTTATAAAATCTTAATTGAAAGATTATATATTATAAAGATTGAATATATTAATTAGCTTACTAATCTAATTTATTGTCATGAATTTGTCATTAATAAAATTAGGTGTAAAATGACTAGTGATTTCTACCTTCATTTTTAATTTGTTTGTTGATAAGCATTCTCCATCGACTTTGGCTTTAGTATAGTTACCTTGGCAAAGATTCAGTTTCTCTTAATAGAGAAGATTATGATATTAATTTAGAACCTTTAAACAGTTGGTAGTTGTACATATGGGTGCAACTACATACTACGTTGTCGTCTGATACCTGGAGAATTAGCTATTTATCTAACGTTATTTATATAAGAACAATACCTGTTTGAAATGGTATAAACTCTTGGGGCTTCAACAATTCTCCACGATCATCAATAAATCTATTTGGATTGAAGTTTTCAGGATCCTCCCAAACATCTGGATCCATGTGAACTGCCCACTGCAGTGGCACTACCATTGTCCCCTTCGGTATTCGGTAATTTCCCAGGTAAGTATCCTGTTAAAAAATTATTTAATATTCATAAATAATAGGTACTATCATAATATATTAAAATTAATCTTCCTTTTGCGGTACTGAGTATGAGTTCTAAAAACGGAAGATAATCATCGTCGCTTTTATCCTCGTCAAGACTATTTAAGAAAATCTCTAATTTCAGTTCAGTTATTTTCTTCATACCGTTAAACGTTAGAAATCTAGAGATGGATCATAGTTCAACAGAAGAATATGATTAAGTTACGTACTTGTACGCATCCATGAGGTATACCAACAGGAACGATTGATCTGATGCGCTGAGTCTCGCAGATTACTGCCATGAGGTACGGTAGTTTTGCATTATCTACCTCACTCTCTTCTGGATAAACTGTTAATATTTCTTCTCTAACTTTTTCCTGAATAAAAATGTTACCAATTTAAACCATGAATAAATAACTCTATCACATTTTTAATGCTTTATTTGTAGTAGAGTATCGACTTAATTTCTTGGATATATATTTGATGCATTAAAATTACTTACAGCAGTTTATTACACAATTTAATCTAAACTTTCAATGCACCTTAAAATAGCTTCTTCTTTCTTAGAAAATGATACAAAGCCCTGTACTAATGCGCCCTAAATCTACAAAGAAATACTTATTTCTTAATAATAAATCATTACTTCTTACTTGAATTTCAGTGTACAGGGCCAAGTATAATAAAACCCACGAAAAGGTGACAGCAGTAGTATCCAAACCAGCACCAAACAAATCTGCTAATAGATAATGCATTTGCTCGTCTCTCATAAAATAAGCGTTTTCTTCTCCATTCTCAAATCTTTTCTTTTGTTCCGCCAAAAAACTGTCCATAACACATTCGTCTTTAGACGCAATCAGTACTTTTGGGTCAAAATAATGAACTTCATCAGTATTTGATGCATGTTTACTATATTTGATACATTTTATGAAACCTTCGGGATGTTCGTTATATATGTCTGCATGTTCTGGGTATTCAGCTTTTGGCGGCATTTGCAGCTCAAGCATCTTTCTGCGTTTTGCGATAATACTTGCGTACATCCTATGTGTTTGGGCCTGTCCACGTATTAGCACTTTCATGGTTTTTTGAGTGGATGGAGATATTAATCTGAAATGTTTCTCTTCACAGTTAATCATGTTTATATTATCATCATTAATGATATTTCTTATATTGTTTCAGTCAACGGTGTTTAAGTTTCAATAATGAAGTTAAATACTAAATCACTTGGCTGTTGGATCAAGGATCGGTTACAGAAAGCAGTCTTTTTTTAGTTAGCGCGCATTGTGAATAGGTCTCTCTGGTGCCCTCAACACGTATTGCTTGGACCCTCAAGCCAAGATTAGAGTTTAAGATTTTAAATACTGTTTTACATATATTATAAAATGCATATAAATAAATGAGATACAATAAAGCTTAAAAACTATCAGTCTGCCTTACCGTACAAAAGGTAGAAAATTAACAACGCCCGCAACACCCATTTCATGACAACCCTCTTCTTGAATTTGTCTGAACCATTTCCAAGTTTTGTCATCCAATGGAAATTTAAATCCAAAAATTATGTCATTAATAACATTGCCCAATGAATTAGAAATCATATTAGGTAGAGGTATTGGTGATCCACGAGCTTCTTTGACATTCTGTAATTTAATTTTATGAATTAAAATAATGTATGGACTAAAGGTGCAAGTTTGTAGTCGACTGTAGACAGCAGCAGGAAACGTCTTACAGTAACGTAACTGATTTCTATGGATTTGTATGGAAAAGACATGTAGATCGCCACAAAAGGATTTCATAGATATATATTTAAACAAGTTGTGTCTCTGCAACATATCGCCTGCAGTTCTCGTCTACAGTCTGCTTCGAACTTGAAGCTTTATTCATAAAATACATGGAAATGAATTGAATTAGCTATGAATAAAAATTAGCATTTTTCGAACGCGTTGTAAAAACAACACGTGTGAGATCGTTTTTTGCGCGCATTCGTCGTTTGAATATGGGGACTCTTTTATTTTTCTTATAATGTTTCGAATGCCTCGTTGGTCTATAAATGCATAGACGTCTCTTAGGGCCGACAAATATCTGACAAAGCGCAGTGTAAAGTCTTTATTACTATTAGCATTAACATCGCTGGCATTATCATTAACATTAAATTCGACTATTAATTAACATTTATGCTTTTGGTAGGCGGCACCAAGATGGGATTGTCATTTATTTTTGTCGTTATAATCATTTGGCATTTTATTTATTCATAATTAATTTTCGGCTTTATATTTTCAACACTGGTGATGTCAATAATAATTTGTTAATAAAAACTGCGCCTGCGCTTCGGCCGTTTATTTAACGTGATATAAATAACTTCTTTATTTTTTTAGCTGCAACTTTTGATTGGGAATTCGATGGTATGATCCTTATCCCTATCCCTATGACTTAAATATTGTATTATTATGTAATTTTAAGTTATACACCAAAATCAATAAGCACTAGTATTACTCACTACCAATGTAAATTATAAATATCTAAAGGCAAATACGAGTATGTGTCCGATTGTAGAAAATCGGATTACTCTATGATCGGAAATATACTGGACTTTAATCATTTGTCTTTTTGTGTTGGTAGTTCGCAAACAACAGAATATTATGACGTCATGTATCGGCAGTGTATCTCGTTTTATATGACGTGTTCTGTATTACAATGTATTCACGTGTTCTAAAATGAAAATAAAATAAAATAAACAAGATGAATGGGTGCGAGACTGCTTTTGTTTTTTCTCATAGTCTCTGTAATATTTGTCAGTGCCATTACAAGGTCGCTTTCAAGAATAAATAACACCATTTTTTGTCAGTCACAAAAACGTTCCTACTTTTGTTCTTTTTTTTATTTTAGACCTTCAAGAGTCAATACCAAGGAGTTTACTCCTGCCGTAAAATAATAACTATCTTAGAAGAATTTATATAAAACAGCACAATATTGTATAGAAATTTATTTTTGATATTATTTAATTTACGTTGTGTTTCGTATCTTAAGTGTAAATAACGAAGACAATAAAGTTAAATTTATTTTGTACACCTACCTACCTACCTACCAATACAGGAACGATGATTTATTTTGCGTTGGTACGCAGATACGAATTGTTATTATTTATTACATTAGTTAATAACTAGCATACTTAACTTACTGATGTAATTACTATCGACCAAAAGCGGAATATCTTATTTATTAAAAGTTACAAGCTAAAATTATAGTGGAAATAGTATTTAATTTAGGTTAAAACTGGGTGTCCAACCTGCCCTAGACCTTTTTTTAAACCACATTTGTTGTAGATAAATTTTAAGCCAATGATGCGAAAGAAAAGTTATAAGTTTATCCTACAAGTAGCAACAATTTGTTTGTCGGTATGCATCGTAAATCTAATACGATGGATTTTTAATAAAAGTTTTTATATCAGCCAATTTCTGAGAAAACACGTCATTGAATCAAAATGTTTCACTGCCGGGAGAATTAATACATAAATTACTTGAATCAACTCGTGCACTCCGCTTGAAATCCGTTTCGCCAACTTCTCGCGTACGGCGCCATGTTTGCTCATTCCGAAGCTTTTGAGCCATGACGACACGAGCTTACGCTGGTCTTTCCACAAAGCTCCCTCCGCGCCAATGAGCCCTGTTCGTCATAAAAGGGTCTTTTACTACAGTAATATTTGTTACGGGTCACAGCGAATTTTATGTATGGCTTAGAACAGTCATTCACATCTTACTAATTTTATAAAGTAAAATTTAGATTGATTAATATTTATTACTCAATCATGTAGATAAAAGGCACAGAGATAGATTATAGTCTGGAATGGCACATAGGAAATTTCATAACAAATTTATTCAGAAACAGGTTATAAGCGAGTAAAACCGCGAAGCTCATCTATTAAGTAATAAATATACAGTTATTTTAAAGTTTGTTCATACAGCAGTAGAGTCGAAACGGCGACATGACGTTGGCGCGAATTATTAACAGTCGCACTCGACGTGACGAGTTTTAAGTTAACTGTTACATCACAAAGTCTCTCATCGCACCATCGCTTCATCGCCGTCCCGTTCCGTCTGCTGTGTAACAATAGTTTATAAGATGATAAAGGTAAACCTATACTTACCATTGCCCTTCATAATTCCATGCGTCAAATATAACGGCGCTCGCCCAGTGAAGACATCCTTAGAGAAAGCTTCTCTAATTAAACGATGGTCAGACAGAACCACAGTATAAACACTACCCATTTGTAGGCCGTAGATTGGTCCATACCGCTTCGACAGTGTAGTGAGGGTCAAATGAGGATAATGACGATCTAGGTACGGCAGATACCCCACGATAGGTAAACCCCACGGCCCAGGGGGTAACTCCTTCCATTGATTGATCTTTTTAAATATCCAAAACCCCACTACGAATGTTATAATCCAGATAAATATGAAATCCATATCTAAAACAAACAAACTTTGTAAACACAGACGAAGTATGACGCAAAAATAAGCAAGGCACTAATATGTCGGCGGAGTAGTATCATGACAGCCATTCGGCGGAGTTCGGTACTGGCGGGGAGGACAAATAAATGTAATTATGTATATCAAAAGACTTGTTCTACCGCATATATTCTATACTATTAAAAAAACACATTACACAAAATAATAAATGATACTATAAAATAATATAGCAAAAAAAACATACGTGTGGAGATAATAAGTTCTTCTCTTTTCGTATTTGATATCCTATAAATTTGCTGTAAATACTATTAGAAA
The DNA here is from genome assembly GCA_034621355.1 of Mycalesis mineus. NCBI lineage: Eukaryota > Metazoa > Arthropoda > Insecta > Lepidoptera > Nymphalidae > Mycalesis > Mycalesis mineus. The sequence goes on from CM067885.1 coordinate 7,974,072, forward strand.
TAACTTTAAATTCACCCACCCACAGACATAAATATAAATAAAATATTATTTAAAACAATATAAACCTTTGTGAATTTAAAACATCTCGACTCACAGACAAAAAGCAAGTAAATGGATAAAACTCCGTTGAACTATTGATAACCTTTCCTTTGTTAAGAGCGTAAAAGTACCTAATATTTAGTAAATAAAAATAATAGATATAAGAATCTAAACAACGTCTCAACATATGTCAATATTTTTGGTAAATATAAGATACAAGAATATCGCATCTAAACAATGTCCCATTGAAAATATTTGTTATGGTTGATTAACTTGCGCTTGACTGTGTAAGTAAGAAAAGAGAAAGACCAAAGAAGAGATGGTTGGAGTATTTTAAGGATATGTGTGTAAAAACAAAGCTTTTGATGCGGGTCAACCTCGTACCTAGGGGTTCCTGTATAGGTTAAAGGTTAAAAGACGAAGAGAAGTTACGGAATGTCTACTTTGTTATTCTTTATCTTCTACAATATATTTCACAACAATAGGTATTTCTTACTAGGGCCTTCACTACAAAGGACAACCTGATCCTTTTTACTTCAACAAATTTAGTTGCATACAAAAAGCTCTCCAGAAATCTAAACTCAGCAAGTCTCTATATTACACGGAAAAGTATTTCCGAATTTTAGCTAGCTTCAGAAGTTTCAGTTGGACGTTGATGTCAGACAGTCAGTTATTTATCCGTTTTTATATATAAATACCTTATAATATGTAGTTACTTGTGTAAGGTATCTTGCTTAATTCATAAAAACATTCACGCTCACTCCTTTTTTATCGAACCAGAGGCAATATAGAAACCGCAAACTATTAGCAATTTCGAGATATAAAATTCAATCAGTTACAAATCGTTGTTAATAACGTTTGGAATTAAAAACCGATGCTGCTGTGTGTGTTACCATACCTATGTAATAAAATCATTACAATAAACAACAGTGAAAGAGAAAGAAAAAGTTTGACTTATTTGATTTACAATTCGTTCCTACGAGAACAAACAAGATCGATATATGGCCAATACATGAGCAGCGGATTCAATTCTAGTCTATACTAAAGCCAAACTCGATATAGAATGCTTGTCAACAAACAAATTTAAAATGAGGGTAGAAAATGCAACACATTTTATGCCTAATAAATATAAAATTAAGTTTTGTTAATTTAACAAATCTTATTTAAAAGATATTGAATATATTAATTAGTTTTACGCTTCCTGATCTAATCTGTTGTCATGAATTCGTCATTAACTAGTTATCAAAAAAAGTAGTTGTAAAATGACTAGTGATTTCTACCTTCATTTTTAATTTGTTTGTTGACAAGCATTCTCAATCGAGTTTGGCTTTAGTATAGGATATTCAAACCAATTTTTTAAATTTTCAACTACAACGGCAATGTTCAAAAATTTTTTTAATGTCTTATCCAAACTGGTCCATGTGTCTGGTGATCAACGTGCTGGTGTTTATTTAGCCCAAAGCATAAACCTTGCTATTTAGAAGTGAAATAACGTGAGTGAGTTGGGCACCTTGCTTTTGGTTGATGGCTTATTCTTTTTGTAAATATCTCCCTTCATTTTAAATCTCATTTTAATTTTTTTTTAACTGTAAAATATGTAATTGTGTGATGGGAAATAATGAATAGTTACTGCAATGACTGTAACAAGAGAATAGAGATATTATGTAAATGTAAATAAAAGTCGCGAAACAACATAGATAAAGCCAAAAGGTACACAAACCTATCCCTAATTGATAATTAGTATAATACAATAACTAACGAAATCTTCCTCGAAAATGTATTTATTTGTAGTAGAGATATAACTAATGGAGTTAATTAATTAAGACCAGTATAAGTTTCTATTTCGTAGTGGGTACGAAATTTTCGTTTTTTTATAAATAACCACTTATCAATAATTATGTATTTAAAAAACATAGGTTACGATTTTTAAAAATAGATAGGTACGAAAAAATCTTACCTCCAGGCTCCAACCACCGTTGGGTTAACTATTTGAAAATTAAAATCCTTAATGAAAACTTTCAAAAAAGTATCGCGAGCGCGAGAGATAATCATGCAAAGATCGTGGCAAGAGAAATGACGGGGTCTCTGCTTACCTCTATTTGAATGAAGCGTATGTACGTATGTATGAAAACTTGTTACCTTCTTTGTGAACGATAGTTTACATGATAATAATGATATAGGGAAAAATATCATCTTTGATAATTGCACAGCAAAGTATGCAAAAAAATCTTTAACGACATTTACAACTAACGTTGGTTTTGCATAGTAGGGTACTTAATTACTAATTAGTTTATGATTATTTTTCTCACAATTGACGTTAATTATATTTATTATAATAATAAGGAAGTATTTCGTTACCATCTATTCCGTTTTTGTTCCGAATAGATGAATAAACTTTTTATAACAATAACACAACCTAACTAATATTATGAATGCGAAAGTAACTTTGTCTGTCTGTCTCGCTTTCTTTCTTTTCGCTAAAACTGCTGAACTGATTTAAATGAAAGGAGCTCATTCAAAATGTACCAAAATGTCAAAGTGCAGGCCAAAGAAAAAACAGTAGTTATTTCGATTGAGGGTATTATTTTGAACAATTTTCACTAAGCCAGCAATGCTGTGAATCTTATACTTTCGGTAATATTAAAGATTAAAAGTGCAGAATTTTTCCGAGAAATTTTTTTTTAAACAGATAGGCGTTGTTATTATAAACATTTGTTACTGTGATAGCAATGCTGTGAAACCGCTACTTTCGCTGATATTGAATTTTAAACGTTAAATGGGAATTTTGTTTTTAAATAGAGAGATTTTGTTATTCCAAACAATTTTCATTAAGACAGCAATGCTGTAAAACCTTTATCAAAAGCCGTGAATGATGTCCTTTGGTACACAGATAGTCTACCAAAAGTCTGAGCTTGCAAAAGAACACAGGCAATTATTTTAATTTAATTGCAAAAAGTGCTTAAAAGGGGGATGAAATGTTGTATAAAAGTATCATTTTTAAAGCTAGAAGCTTAAAACGTATTTTTAGGCAGTTAATATGATATTAATAAAAATGACATTAAAAGATTAGAAAAATTAGGCAGCCGTAATTACTAATACCACGCGGACGGAGTCACAGGCAAAAGCTAGTAAAGATATATATTGTTTTTATTAAAACACTTAAGTACCAATAGATGTAAATCAATAGGTTTAACAATATAGAATGCGGTCATCAATTATAACAAGTTGGGTGTGCAATTTAAATCGTCCGGACATAATAATGCATAATAATCAAACCAACCTTCCAATACACCTACTCTTTTAGACATAAAAACCTCATAAAAAGCAAACCTAAAACAAATTCGAAACTATAAAAACGTATCAAATTTTATCGATCATCGGTTCGATAACATTTTTGATCTATGCAATCTTCAATGTCATTAAGTTTAACCTCAAATCTACTCGCATCAGTACTGCCAACTTAAAAATTCTACGCACGTGAGTTATATGACGCATAGTTCGGCATGCAGACTATAAATACATAGTTACTTGTAATACTAGATGCAATAAAAGTGTTCGAGTAAACATAAATAGACTAACCTTACTTCTGCAGAGGATCTAGTGTTCTTGACGATAATTATATCACAGAGTAGTGAAGCGGACTTTTGAATTAATGCCTACATCCACCAGTCACGTGGACTGACGGCTGACAACTGACACTGTTCTGCCAAGCGGCTTATGGACAGAAATTTGGGATTCATATTCATTGCATTCTCAATGTTTCGGATTTCAAAGATTTATGCTAATTGTTTCCAGAAACTTCTGGACTCGCTTAAAATTCGTGAATATAAAATTGTCAACGATAAAATATTAATAGATACTGTTTTGTCTTCGGCCCGTAGATAGATTTACCTTTTTTGTTTTTTTTTTCGGGTTTTGTTTAACAAAATATGTCAAAAATAAATTTTTACTATTAGGTGCAATTTGTTATAACAATAATAGTATAACTAAGAAAAATCATTGGATAAATATTTTTTATAGTAAGTTACATATATTTGTGTATATAAATGTACAATCTATGGAAATATTTAAAAATCAGCGTTATTATAATAAAGTTTCATATTCAATTTAATTTGTTGTAAGTAAATAGAAATTGATTTTGAAAAGCAGCCATAAAATTTTTCAATAAATGCAAAATAGGTAATTTTATAATACTTAGGTGATTTTCTCGCATTTCGTTAAATCGCATCTTATATGAATGTCTGGCGGATCACTTAAATAATAAACCGGAGCTTTGCTTCAAAAAGTTATCTTTAAAGTACCCTCAGATCAGGCTTCTCCACGATTTCACGTGATAGACAATAGGACTGATATAATTCTAGGCAAAATGCGATTCAACTTAGGCCATACCTATGCCTCATAAAAAAATTGCTGTAAAACTGTGCGTGTGAGTGCAGTATAGCCCTGCGCTAGGCTAATGGGCGATCAATAGCTTATGCACAAGTTAAGTTAAACAGCGTGACGGACGCCGAGGCCGCTCTGCGCAGGCGCAGGCGCGAAGTGTGAAGGCCGGTCAGCGGCCGAGCTGCTGTTATCGAACCAATAATAGTAATAGTATCTCCAAGCACATGCAATAGTGTCCACTCCCAATTATGAAGTTATGCCGAATTAAAAAAAAATAAAAATGCATTTTTCAAAAATTACAATTTTGTAAATTAGTACGGAAAATGGGTCTAGGTCTTAGGATACGGAACATCATGTACATCATCAGTAGCTAGTAGTATGTAGCGACCATTTTATGACTGGACTGCATGAGTCTCTTATTCGTCTGTATTTTATCGTATTTGAGGAGGTAGAGTCGAATTTGAGCTTCTCTCGACTTACGTAAATATCGTAACAGGATAGCGTAACACATAGCAATCTGTAATACTAAGTTTAGGAATTTGATAAATATTATTCTTTTTTTACATTCAATACTTTAGGATAACCTCTAACATACGACCGAAGAGATATCTCGAATAAAAATAACAAGAAACGTCGTTTAATAGCGGCGAAATCGGAAATATAGCTCGGTCTTTCACCCCAATATTTTCACGGCATTGGGCGGCGTTTATCGTTTTCTCTACCGAAGGTATTTCTTCGGGCGCATCTTAGGCCAGCTAGAAACGGACATACTTAGTTTGGTTTTAGAGGTCATAGTTTCATCTTCACTTACTACTTCACTCCTTATTTCTGTGTGTCTCATGTCAGTCTCATGATGTGGCGACTACGTCAAGTAAAGCCCAGTGTTGGTTGAAAACCCACTTGGTGAACAGACGACATCAAACGGGAATGCAAGGAGCCGCTAGAGCACCAATTTGTTTACAACCATAAGTGATTTTTGCTGATCTTTTATGAAAATACTCCACACATTCCGAAGAAAAGACGGACAACAAAGTAACACTTTAAGCACTCCATTTTTCCTTTTGCAGTATTGAACCCTAAAATAATCAGCACGTCTAAGGCCGTGTTCTGTCTCATTGATCATTATACAAGAGGCTTGCTTGGCTATAATAGGTTACAAACACACCCGCGTCCAAATAAAGATTTACGCACACATTTGCATAAGAGAATGTGCTCTTATAGGCCGTGACAAATCCGAGTACCTATCTACCAACTGCCTAGCAATAAACAGAGTTAATTGACTGATTGCTGACATTAAACAAATAATAAACCATACATTGTTGCCGGCAATAAAATCGTCTTTTGTTAATTACAGGTACGCAATTTGTAGGTAAACGAAATTGTTTGCTGGATTTAGAGCCTTTATTATTAAAGCCTTGCAAGTCTTTTTATTTTACAGATTGTCGCTGTGACAAAAAGTCTACATAAGATAGTTTTAGAAAAAGCTATCGTTAAATATAAAATAAAACTCCAAAATATTTTTAAAATAATGTACTTACAACAAGACAAAATTACGTCATTGACAATACTTCGTGGAAATAAACGTCGTGGAAACAACAAGCCCAAGTGACAGTTACGACGTTTTGGTCTTCGGCTTCGTGAATTGCAAAAAGTATACGCTGTTTAGGCAGATGCGTTAAGCACGCCCATAAAATCCATGCCTCGTCGCGTCCCGCCAGTACCGCATCGCCGATCCGCCACATCCGCTGTCTGAAGAGTCTATAAATTTGTCCAACTATCCACCTTATTTGCACTATAAATAAAATTGATTATGCAAATTATTTTTGTATTTTTATTTTATGAGTACGTACTAATTCAAATTTTTGTTGATGTGAAAAGTTACAAGTTAACACTTTACAAAATATATAAGGAAAGCATAATGGGATTCCTTATATAATTTTGTCGAAGGAAGAAAAATTTTTAATAAAAAATAGAACCGACTCAAAACGCACTAAAAAGTAAAAAATAACTGTGTTGCTTTAATTTACTTAAGCATATCTAGGAGTCAGTGCCAGCCAAGGTTTCTACTTTAGGAATATTATCTAAAACCCACAAACTGCTTTTCTACGTTAAATAAATGTTCCTTAAACTTGCTAAAAAAATTTATCTCTTACGTTTTATTGATTTATCGCCACGTAACGTTCTTGTACTATATTGTCATAGTATATTATATGGCACTTGTAGCCAAAAAGCTACCGATATTTACACTAAGACCGAAATCGCTGCAAGTGTGCCTATATAATTTGAAAAGTTCCTTAAATTTTCCAAATTCGTAATGTGAGCGACAATATCGCTCGAATAAAAGAGAAAAGTTACTTAAGATTTGCAATAAATACCTATTCATTATTGTTCCCACTTCTCTGTCAAGCAGAAGTCAAATACTGTTAACAAAAATATTGTGATCTAAATCGGCAAGAAGATAATTACTGATTGCATTATTGAATTGCGCCATATGTTCATTAGATAACTTAGGCTATAATACCCACACGAAGATATGCAGATAACCAGAAAATGATAACTCTATATACCAAATGTAAAATAGTACGCGATATTATCGTGCACAACAAATAAAGTTATCAAAACAACCAAAATTAAAAATACTGAAAATAATTCAAATTTTTTTTTAATTCTTTAAACTCTATAAAGTTTTTTTTTTATCTTACTGAGAGAGTTATTTGGGTAACATTTTCCTTTGTTTTTATTCAATGACAAGTTAGCCCTTGACAGCGACCTCACCTGATGTTTAGTGACGATGCAATCGGAGACGGATGGGCCAACATGGAAAAGGTACTGTTCCGTAAAGTTGCCAGCACAAATACAAACTACTTAATCTAATTTTCACATGTTTGGATTTGGTAACAATACCTGGCAACCCCGGGATGTGTCACTCACTCATTTGTCACTTGTTGTCCGTACTTCTAAATAATCGCACGCGCTAGTTCACGAATCTTACGCATGGTGTCCAGTGTCATCAACACATGAAGAGTGCTAGCCGGTGCTCAAAGTAACCGCGCGCCTACGGAAGAACAGGGTACCCTGCTGAAGAGCTGCGCCAGCTAACCAGGTACCAAATTCAATCTAATTATCCAACAGGTACATTTCCAACCCACAACTCCAAATAGCTAGGAAGTTTTTACGAGGCACCACACCCGACCGCGAAAGCGCTTGACAGTACTTCTTTGCCGATACTTAGATAACTAGCCAAGGCAAAGCCTATTAGATCACACCTAAACCATAAATGTAAAATCCTAAATTGACGAGTGCTAGGAATCAAACCCAGGATCTCTGTTGTAAACCACGGCATTATCAAATGTGCCAGGTAGGTCGTCAAAACAGTTAATTATAACAAAACGATAATTTGATCTATTTCATTGCTGACACTCGGTCAGTTACACGCACTAACACATCTGTTCAACTCCTTATACCAAAGCAAAACCTTTATCATAAAATAGAACTGCTATGCCATGTTCAAACTGTCACTGATTTCCAATAAAATGAGAAGAAAAGGCGTGGAACAATTCCGACTATGACAGGTGAGTGCTTCTCAATGCGATGCATATTGTGTGCGATAGCAACAAAACAAGAGTAGGTACAACAAAAGATAAGTTCAGGACTGGTTGTGGAATCTTAATATAGGTGCATGCGCGCAAACAACCTGATAAATGACTAAGGAATCTTTTAAATATGGCGTTCATATTTTTATTATTTATTGCACTAGGTTCTTTGCTGGCATCTAATTCACACAGCTTATCCAAACTTGAGTAAATACTTACCTAAGTGAATTAAAACAATTGACAATCTATTTTATATAACTAAAATTAAAAAAGCCATTTCCTAAAGTACTTAAAATTAAAACAATACTTGCACATAGATTATTTTAATCCTAACTTATTTTAGTAGTACTTAATTAAAACTGTCTACTAGAAGCTTCAACTTTACTACGTCTTTTGATCCCACAATATAGAACAGGAAAAATTAAATGCTTTGCATTGAATATGAAACGTACGTATGAAAGAAATCAATAAATTTGATGATTACTGTCCTAACAGCAATCCGCCTTGCTTCGCAACCATCACAGTACACGCAGGACGCGCAAGGCCCTACTTTTTCGCTATTTTCATTCAAACACCGTACAGTTATCCAGCGACCAGTGTTACTGACACAATGCAAGGTTAACATGGGGTGGACGCCCGAGCAACTCGTCTGAACACTTAAAAGGACATTTATCGCTCCAACATCGAACAGAGCCGCGGCACAAGCCAAAATCCCTCGTAGCTTGCGCTTCGGATTCTCCCCGGCGTGGAAATGGGTTTTTTAAACTTTTAACTATTTCCTAGTTATTAAAATACGTACATAACAAAGTTTTATCCTCGTACCGTCGAGTATCTTTTCCCTGTAGGTATTGAAGTTCGCACTGAATGTGACGGGCGAAGTTGTGAACCTTGAAATTGTCATTCATTTAGAAGATTTTTATTCGTTCGCATTCATTTAAATAAAGAATTTATGTAACCACAAATTATACAAAGACAATAAGGTACAGGACATACAGCTTAAGACGGCAATTCATACATACATTTTTAAAAATACTTATTTGTAATAAGAATGCATTGTTTCTAAAAATATTAATTTAAGAGAACTATAAGTCAATCACAATCAATTTATAGTCGCAAAATTCTGTACACAATAGTTAACATGTCATTGGCTCGGAGAGAGGCTTTTTGAAAGATGTGTTTTTCATATTGAAAAATGAAAAAATTAACCCTTAATTGAGTTAATAATCTGAAAATTCTTCATTCTTTATTTAAACAATTATTATTTATTACACGAAACAATGATAATGTCGCCAATTTGTTGCCTAAAGTATTTGCATTATTTGCAGCGAAGTAGTAGTCACAAGTTCACAACGTCAGTGCAATGGAATCTAACGAAGTCCTCTTGTCAATGAGCAAGGATCACTATCGGAAGTCTTTGTTTTTTATTTTCGGTCATATACCAACTAGTTTAGTCACCGAAGCCTCCGGTCGTCCGTTCCTCCTGGGGCCACTGCACCGACGTGAATTCTTTTTACTCCTTCTCCCAGTCTAGAATGCTCGCATCCCGTGCATACGTCTTCCTTCCTTTTATTTTTATTTTTAGTGGGAAGGTGATCGAAGCGAGGGCAATGTATTCTAGGCTTTTACCCTTTAGTTAGGGCAGGTGTTGCACAATATTCGAGAGGATTCCTGGAATATCTTGCGTGCGCGTGAATCATTATACTATTTTTAGTGTCGAAGACTTGATTCTAGATAGAATGCTGTCTAGCAGATTAACGTCCGAGTCTATTTATAGAATGAATATTGTAGGATTGTCCTTGTAACATTTTCAACTTGCTAGGAAAATATATTCTACACGTAGGCTTTAAGATCATCATTATAATATAATTTTTCCTCCTTAGTGATGTTTTGCATGTAAATTGTTTGCACATTGTATCCGCTGTTTAAAGCCTATTTACTGACACATATAGAACGTAATTTTTTTCATTGCAATTTTATCATTTCGTTTATACATACGAACGCGAAATATCAGAGTTATTAAATATTACTTTTACAAATTTAGTTAATTTTGACGACCTCCGTGGCGCAGTGGTGGATTTATAAGACAGAGGTCCTGGCGGGGCATTTTCGTCCCACTCCTAACAAGTTAGCCCGCTTCCATCTTAGACTGCATCATCACTTAACATCAGGTGTGATAGCAGTCAAGGGATAAAAAAAAATTCAGTAAACACTACCTAATAATCCTTATTTTTTTAAAAATACTGTCTTCTATTTACGGAAGCCTAGGATTTTATAATTATTTAGTAATATCACAAAATACTCAATATAAATATATGGTAATACTATACTTAAATGAGATCAATCTTTACCTAAAAAGAATATAGATGGTATTATGCTTGGTTATCAACTTTAAGTAAGGATAATTAACTGCCTCGTTGGTTTAGCGGTTACCCTGTGCTTAAATTAATTTAGGCACAGGCTATTTAAGGTTTGTCAGGTTGTGTATTGTGAATTCTAAAATTTTCTTCCTCAGAAGTTTTCTGTAAAATTCAAAACCTGGAGTCGGGACACTCCCATGCCTTTAAAAGCAAATTTAGCTCAATATATCAATGCATCAATATATGTATGTGATATGATAGTGATCGTTAATGAATTAAACATTGCCACCCACCCGTCAACCTGCTTTGGAACAGCGTGATGGGTCTGAGCTCCATATCCCCTCTCCGATAAGATTGGAGGACGATAATTATTGATAATTATAAAAAAAAACCATTAACAAAATGCATTCAACATGCGACTCGTACAATTTACCTGTGAACGTTCATTGAATATCTAACAAGTTGTATCAGTTTTGTCGTGAGCATAAATAATTTAATCAAGAATTGAGGTCAAATCTCGCGGTCGGCTTATACGCACGAACTGCTGATGCTTTAACAATGTAGTTTAATATTTGGACAGTGAAGTGCTTTTAAAATTAATGATAAGTCATACCACACTCTTGACTCGTCGTAACTTAAGATGTATGTGCTTGCTTGCTTAAGCATGCTCTCTTTCTGCTGTAAAGTTGCCTGCACTCGTACTGTCAATATAAATTAATAGCAGATGCCCGCTACTCCATCCGCAACAAATTCTGTTTTATGATATTTCAACAAAAAGTAGCCTACGAATACTTAAAAGTAACCTATGAATTATTCTTTTCCCAATAATTTGTGAATATCAGTCTTACAAAAAGCTTTCTCGTAAACAGTATTGTGAGTTACAGCTTGTTGTTCTCGTATCACTTACTTGTGACATTTCAAAGTGGTCTAAATAAAACAGCAGCGACTACGAGCTGAGCACTGACAAAGCCTTGTTACATATCAAGGCTAGCGGTATCGTTCGTTTTGTTTTCTTTGTTGACAAGCATGCTGGGCCTCGTACTAAAGAATAATTAATGTACTATCTACTATTCCTTTATAAATTACTAGCGGACGCGCGCGACTTCATCTACGAGAATATTAGTGTATACTTCAATCCCCGTTTCACCGCTTTAGGGGATTTCTTTTGGAAAATTATTTCATATCTCAAGTCTATATCATAATTAGAAGTGCTAAATTTCAGCGCAATCTTTTCAATGATTTTAATGTGTGTTGATAAATTAATTGGTTGCCTTTTACATATAACACAGATTACCGGTAGGTATATTTTCGTACAAAATTCCTGATTACCTGAAGATGAAAGTTTTAAAACAATGTTTTCAAAGATAACATGGAGCCGAGACTTGGTTGTAACTTTGGACCTCAGAATTAGGAAGGTGATGAAAGAGTATGCTCGGAGTTCTGTGTGTTTGAATCGGAAATGTTGAAGTCCGCAGAAGAAGCTATAAGGGTAGAAATTTCTCAGTGGCTAAAGATGAAAGTTTTAGAACAGTGCGTGTTGTCTATGATAACATTGAGCCGAGACTTGGTTGTAACTTTGGACCTCTGAATTAGGAAGGTGATGACCGACAACGCGTGAACGATGCTCGGAGTTCTGTGTGAATCGGAAATGTGACGGCAAAGTGAAGCTAGGTGGGGTGCCAAGGTGCTGGATTGGCAAGCCACCACCGGGAAGGAAAGATTTGTTGGCCAGCCTCTAGGTGGACAGATGAAGCAAATTAAAGGGAGCTAATGGAGTGGATTAGTTAGGAGATAGGATGGAGTTGGCTCGAAGCTGTGGTATTTGGAATTCCTTACAAAATGCATGTGACCAGTTGTGGACGTCTACGTGGATAATGATGATGATGACGACTTCATGAATTTAAAAATGTCCTAATACTTACTCGTTTCTTTTTAAAAAGTTTGCTAAGTTTAGATAAAAATAAAAGTATTTTTACTAAGAAGTTTGCTTATTAACAGATAGTTTTGAAGTTAACTAGCTAGTTTCTTTAATAATCTAATATAAGCAGTTAATTGGAGGCGTTTAGTATAAACGCTATAATTTAAAGCCATTCATTTGTTTTAATTTGAATTTGACACTTTTATTACAGCTTGTCCGTTAAAATATAATAGCGTTCAAGCTATTATAAACTAAACGGTGTATGTAGGCACCTATTTTACATTTTAAGCTCGGTAAGATTAATTCATTTCATTAGGCTTTATAGCAAGATAATTCTAATTAAGATAATTTGATATTCAACTTTTATTTAGTATTACTTTATAAAATCAATCAATTTTTTATTTTTATTATTATATCTATTTCTTAAAAATAAATAAATTGAAGTGTCTTTTTGTAATTTCAAAATAATTGCTTTTCACTAAATGCATATGAATGTATAAACTGTATTAACATAAAAAAACAATTATTAAAATTTTTGCCTGTCTTTCTGTTTGTTCCGGCTTATCTCTGAAACTACCAGTTGGTCAGACGGATTTACTCGCGAGGCCATAGGCTAACTTATTTTCTGATATTCGCACTGGAAAAAGCACCACGCAGGTAAAACCACGAGCTAGATTTTAATAAAAGCAGGCGTCACTTTACTGACACTTGTTGTGGACAAAAAGTCATTGTGTTTTTTTTTCAATTTGACAAGTTAGCCCGCTTCCATCTTAGACTGCATTATCACTTAACATCAGGTGTGATAGCAGTAAGGATCCTAGTCGATAAAAAAAAAGTGCCTCCCTATACTATGCTAAAATGCTAAATTTCAATAGAGAGTATAGTTTTAAAGATCTCATGACGAGTCAATATGTCCAGAATGTGTTATATCGCTTATATATTCCAATTAGAGTAGGTACGTAACGTAAAATCAAATGAGTAGCTTGTATCAATCGAACGGTGTTTGTAATGGTCCAGAAATCTTAACCGATACCTATTTATTTATAGTTTGGTTTTGTCCGACACAATGATTTGTGCCGGTATGTATGACCTACTGACTGACTTTCTCTCTCGTCAAAATTAACTAAAAGTACCAACCAAGTAGGTACCTACCTATACTTTCTAAATAAAATCTTCCATTTGTTCTCATGTTAAATAAACTAGGAACATTGTTATATTCGTATTTTAGGGTTCAGCTTATGATATTTAATAATAAATCTGTAGAATACTACATATATATTTTATTGGTGTCACCTAAAATATATATATATATACATTTATATAAAGGTTCTCATATTAAATAAAGGAACATTTTTATATGCGTACATATATTTAAGGTTTAGCTACTGAATATATAGTATTGACCATAAGAACAAGTTAAATATCAGCCAAAACTACTATAATGATATAAACTGTAAAATATCAAATTAAATTTTTTTAACATCTGGGAAGAATCTGCTTTCAGAACTGACAGTAGAGTCAAAAATTACTAACAGATATGATTTCCATAAATGCTCTCTTATAAGCCTATTTGAAAAAATAAAAATTAAAGAACCACTGACGGCCCGATCTTCTTGCTTTTATTGACGTTGAAAGTTACTCAGCTCATGTTCCTCATCATCATCATAGTCATAGATTAGCACGACGGCTGACGAAGGAATATAATATGGCGAATGTTTCCCATAATATAAAATAGAAATTCAATCTAGTGTCTAATTATTTTTCTAAATTTCCCCTGCTCACTTAAAATTACTTTGCTAGCTCATTACTAAGTATGGGTTAAAAACTAGTCTGGCAAAGTGCGAGAAAAATAAGTCGAGTTTCAGCCGTTTACCTATTTTAGTAAACGAATTCGATTTGATTTGATTTGAAATAGGTATTAGCAGTTTGGTTCGGTAGAAACGGTAGAGGGCAGCCGCCATGTTTACAAACAAAGAGAGCAACGCACGCCAAGTAGGTTAGCAACAGAGTGCCCGCGCGCTGCGCTGTGTTGCGCGGGTCGTGGTCTCGGTTCGACCACCTCCGAAACTTAGCTATACTATCGCGGACATCGTAGGGTTGCCACATACGCGGTTACCGTTTCCGGGACAATTCTATGTTTATCATCAATCGTCATCATCATCTTTTATAGTTATCTACTCAGTGCGCGCCACCACCGCGTCACGCAGGGCGTATCTCGATTTGACCACCTCAGAAACTTAGCTAACTCGGACATAATCTAGGGTTGCCACGTCCATGGTTATCGATTACGGGACAATTCCGTTTAACCACCTACCGAAACTTAGTAATAGCTACTATCTCGGACATACACAGGATTGCCACATACGCAGTTATCGTCCATCAAGCGTCCCGCGAGTAGAAACTTTGGAGTCACAACCGGCCAGAGTGGAAGTTCTGCTGTGTAGAACGAGTCATCTGCGACCCCGTGAAGATAACAGCTTACAGTGGCAAAACTTGCTATTCGAAATTATAATTGGAAAACGATTTCCATATCCCCTAGACGAGAAACATTGTGCAATGGTGCATTGGAGGCTCCGGGATCTGTTTCAGGTCTCTGAACTCTACTTTCGGTACATTAAAAAATTACGTCTATCATCTTGAATATTATGTACATTCGAGATGGTAGAGGTTGCCAATTAGGGGGTTATCATTTCGATTTTACCGGAACAGATCGAGGGTAATTCGTAGAAATAAAATATAATAAATAAAATTATTCGAAATTACAGAACTGACAAAAATGTATTCGTTTATCTGTAAGGAAATCGCTGTTACTAACTTTCTTTTCAGACAAAACTACCTTTAAAGAATATATCATAATATTTTATAACATTAAAAACGTATCCAAAATTACAGATCAGCTCACATTAACTCACTTTCAGCTAGCTTTTATTTAGTTTATACCAAACATTCATTTACACATATCATGTAAAAAGCTACAGAAATGGGGACAATAACGTTTTATTACGGGACACGCTACATGACATAAATTCCGAGACAATCCCGGATTTCCCGGAAATCTGGAAAGCCTACATTTTATTGCTTCGAAATGTTAATTTGCAAATAACACGACACTGGATTTTGCAATCGTTATACCATATTTCGTATGTATCGCATTGCTAAAAAGCATTCCATTTTACCTCGCGAATCTCCAATAATACATTACCATTCAAAAATAAAAACAAGCCCTTTTTTGTCGAAAACTACCTTATAATAATAAGTGAGGCAATGTACAGAATTGCAACTAAATGTTATTTTTGTCAGAACCTATAGTTTAACATTTTTGCGTTATCCACTATCCTGATAGTCGTTTCAGGCAATGGCAAAAAACTTTGGCTAACACCTTGAGAACCTTTCGCTAGGCTGCAGGATCAAAGGTTCTTTAATCTTGAGCACCAGCGGTCGCTTGGGCCCTCAAGTCCCGAGGCAGGACGACCAGGTAATTTATTTTTTATAAATTTTAAACAATATGTTGTATAAGAAATATAAATATATTACAAGCATTGTTAAAAATTTTTAAAATATAAATTAATTAATACGCGTAATTCACGCAAGTTTTTGGTAAACGATAGTATGATCTTCCTTGGTGAAATCGATACAACGACCGCAGTCACCGCGGCGGAAGAAAGTTCCTACCGATTTGCATAGCGCTCAGCTAACGATCGGCGAGTAACTATCTCGAGCCCGCGACTCTCTGCGATGACCCACTTAGACATATTTTATAGTTTATTGTCGCGAACCTATTTCCTCGGGTACATGACCACGGACCGCTGGGGCCGCGGCGACACACTTCCTGAGCCGAAAGTTTCTCCGATAGAGAAACCTACAATATCTAATAGCTCAAACATCCGTTTATGCAGATTTCCAGAGCAAGACTTCATAGGCGACCTAAATAAGAAGCTTACGAGCGAAATAACAAATGGAGAGAGGCGGCTCATTTTGCATCTCGGCGATATTATACTTGTATGTCTTCTTATCCATAGGTACGTAGTTAGATACCTATTCATGGTTTTGTAATTAAAATACATTTTTTAAACATAAAATTAGTTTACAATATATTTGTTTACATTTTAAATAAGGTAAATAATTTACAAGACCTTAAAAAACTATATAAATGGAGAAATTCTCGATCAACGCTTCCCGTCAAAATGAAGGCAAATTATTGGGCAAGGTCGTTGACATTAGTAAAAGCTTTAATAGAATATAATGTGTGATGTTCAACAAAAATAAGTCAAATGCTCATAGGAAGTAGAGAAAATAATAACAGTGTCATCTCGTTTTCATTGCAAATAACAGTAAGAAAAACTTGCACTGGTGTTACGTTAGAAAGCGCAGACATTTCACCATAAAGCCTAGAAAGTGTACATAGGAAGAAAGTGAAGAAGTAGGGGAAAAAATGTGCAATACGAGTGCATCGAGTGGCGAGAACGTCGCTCCGTCGCTCCGAGACAATACTCGATCCAAATAAGATCCAGTTGGATCGCCGTTACTTTTTCTCCCTAGAAGAGGCGGATCACGAGTTTGCTTGCACACGTTTCTCGATGCACATGTATACTTAGTTCTTATTTATATCATTGCGCTCATTTTTACTTTCTTTTCCGTTCGCTCTTGTTTAGTATCTCGGCGCGTTTCAAAAGTTTTTGTGCATATCGAATGTGTGAATAAAAGAGAAATTTGTCTCGCGATTCCGATAAACTGCGTGAGAATTACAATCTAGTTTTAAGACGTTTCGAGAAGATGGTACGAGTATGTCATTCTTGGCTTACTTAGCTGTGTGATACCGTAAGCATGTGACTTAATAATTTAGGGAAGTAACAACAATACGATTACAATATTTTCTTATTATGAAAGATTTTATTAAGGTAACTATCTATTGTCTTATATCACTAAATTTTTCTTTCATTTACAGTTTATAAAATACTATGCTTTTTAATGTTTAATTTAATGCTAATTCATCGTTTACAATTGCACTTGGTACATTCCGGTTTCCATAAACAATGTAAATAAGAATGTATTAAATGGTTTGCATTTTTGTGTGACATATCAAGGTCTGGCGAGACATGAACGTAATGGCAGTTAACCAGTGCACAGATGTAAATAAAAGCTTAAAAGTTAAAACAATACTTGGCAAATATTATATCGTCAAATACCCGCGTCAATTTCACTTAAAACCAATTTAAAAAATTAAATTAAACATTAGAACAACAGCAAACAAGCATAGCGAACGACAAGACTACCAAAACACTGTCTATTTATGTTATCCCCAAACAAATATAAAGCCCGAGTAAAAGTTCTTTTAAAATAATTTTTGCGTTTCAAATAAATTTGAGTTTAATTTTGTTAATTTTATATCCAGGATAAGCAATGGATCAACGCGGCATTTACACTACATAGATTAATTATAAGCAATCTAGTTTTATTTGTATGTTGTTAGGTTCGTCAGCGGACTCTTAGAAATGAAATAGGTTTGTATAGATTTATATTTTCCTGAAAGTGAAAAGCAAAGAGCATTATGTTAATCGTACTGACCAACTGCGACCAACATCACGCAAGTGTTCACGTGCGTCGCTGAACGCTAAGATGCACGCAGCATCGTTCGAGATGATTTATTGCAATTTGTTACAACCGCACTCATCTTGCATTCAATACCAATAAGTACTATTACTTACCGGCAAAAAACTTACTCTCGTATATTTGATATTTTAACGACAGTTTCATGTGTCAGTTCCGTTAAATACTTGAAATGGCGACATGCGAGCCGCTATACGAGTACCTATCCTCGAGAGAAATTATAAATATTAACGATCCCGCGCAGCATCTACACGAAACTGTAATACTATTTTTCCACAATATTTTATGAAGAGTGCATCCAGGAACTTTTCGATCTAGTTCCTCCATTTACACTTTTACCATAGAACTTCCAGGCATTGGAATCTTCACCCTTACGTTATTATTGACCTTTAGACTAAAGGACAATAGTAAATTAATTCCTAAAATATTTTAAGCCGAGAGATTTCATATTGAATATTAACTGTCACATTTCAAAGTTCCAGACTGGAGCACTTTCTTTTCCACGATCATCGATTTTCACCTTCACAATGAAACTTTCCATCAGATGACACATGAACATAAAAGATGATAAAAATATACGTTTCTTGATTTATTAAAATAATTATTTCCGATCTAGTGTGAATCTGGATTCAAATTAAACTATGTCACTCCTCCTGACTCTGGCTATTAGATACAAAAATGACATCAAACAATACGACCGGTAGATTCAGATATTAGCCGGAAAAACAGACAGCCAGAATAAAGTTTTATAAATCTATTTTTGTTCATATGCGTTTAGCAAAAAAGTGATGCCACCTTGGAATCAGTGCCACCCGAACTGTCTACTTTAAGGACGTTACCTTAATTAAATCCACAAAGCGCTTTGCTACTTTGATAAATAAGCTTTCCTTAAACTTATATGATAAATGTGCTAGTAATAAAGTGAAATAGAGTAAGTATATGACACAATTAGTTACTTTTGAGCATGTTTTGAAGTCGGATTTATTTTAATCATTAAACATTTTTCAGTAATTTATCAACAAAGAATAAAGGTAAAATTTTTCTTAAAAAAATTTCTTTAAATTACTAGAATTTGAAATAGGAAATAGTCACTTATATGTGTGTATTTGTATTTTTAGTATTTAATATTATGGTTGATATCAGTAACTTATAAGTACTAAGCAGTATTGTAACTTGTAAGTACAAGAAGTATAATAGGCAGGGAACGGATAAGTCATTGGGAAAGCCGTCGCGAAGTGACGACGTCGAGAGAAAGAGTGTAAAGGAGAAAGATGGGCATTTCACCGCGCGGGGTCAACGCGCCCGCACTGTCGCTGATTGTGCCCCAATTGCTGTATGTGGGTCTAGGCCGGCGTTCGTCGACCTGCGTGGCACACTTAGCTGCGCCCGCGCACGGCCGTGCTTTCACGCCCCATGGGGTGGGGGGCGAGCAGAAAGCTATGTACAACGCATGGGGCAGTCCGCGCCGTGTGAACTAACGCCTTTCTATGTGCAAGTGACTCTTGTACTGTATTGACTGTGGTTGTTTTGTTAATAATATACCTTTTATTATGGGAAGAGCATCTACGTTCTTAAGCGTCAGGATTTGGGTTTATAAAAACAACAAGGCAAAAAAAGAATAGAATAGGGCTGTAAATAACTTTGTTATTCAATAATGTTAATTGTTATATAAGAAATAATACTGGTACGTATTATGTTTCATATTTAGTCACCGCAATTATTCATTTCTAAAAAGCATTTAAAGTCATACCGTTTAAAATAAGCGCATTTTTTGCGATGTTCCCAATACCCTCATTTATTTCCTTCGTGAGATTAGTAAGAAGGATGAAGTTTTTATACTAATTTGTTATACCCAAAGTTAGATGATTCATCCACTCTTTATGTAGTGCATTAGTAATTTAGAACACGTCACTAGAATGCAGGTACTTGTAATGTTGGTTCATGACATGATAAAGTTATACTAATTTAAACTAAGTTAAATATGGACAGAGTCTTCCAACAGTGCGTGTTGCCAGTGATGACCTACGGATCCGAATCTTGGTCGCTGATTGCCGTGTACATTGCAAGAAGAAGTTAGGTCTGACAGTCACGTTTCAGAGAGCATTGGAATCATCAATGTGCGGAGTTTTTGCGAATAAAATCAAAGATAGAAATCAGGATATTCGAAGAAGAATTACAATTAATTCTGCATTAGATAAGCGAGTCGCCGAAATCTGAAGTGCACTGGTTGGGGCATCTTAGTAAGGATACAGCTAATGGAGAGGCGTCGGGTATAGCGACTCAAGGTGAAGATTTTCAACCCCGCACAAAAACGGAGGAGGTTCCAGTTCGACACGCAATTTGTTTTTTTTTTTTATGTATGACACTCAAACGTTTTTCAGGTTGTCCGATTTGACAATTCTTTTTTTATTTGAAAGGGCAGTACCTCAAGAAGGTCCCTGTCCTGATGTTAGATCTGCTGATGATATCCAGGGGAAATGAAGAATTTGAATTTTGAGGTCACGCTTACAGCGATTTCGGTCATTCTCTCGGTAGCTTTTTGGCTACAAGTCAAATAATTACTGTGACTATAGTCGAGTACGGTAGTGAGGATAAACCTCTAAAAGTAATAAATAAGAATTTTTATCATCACACTTGAAGCGCAAAATTCACTAAAAAGTAAAAAATAGATAATACACTATTTTATTAAGCATATCTAGGAGTCGGTGCAGAAGGTTTCTACTTTCAAGGACATTACCTAGAACCCACAAAAGCTTACTACGTAAAATCAATGAAACTGCAGGCACCCAGTTGGAAAATTGCTTAAGTAAAATAAATCACTAAATGAAGAGTTATTTTTCACTTTTTCGGGTTATAGCGATTGCATTTTTTGTTAAAAATTTTTTAATCTTTTGTAAAGTTTCCGTCTTTTCGCTTCCAGAAGGTAGTCCTGGTTGAGAATACACGGGAACTCTTTTACACAGAACCGCAATCGCCGAAGCCAGATCTCGTGAATTAATACGTATCCTGTTACACCCGTAGAGAAATCATAGCTGACCTATCTCTCTGTTGCTATATTGCTCACAGCTTCTCTGAAGGGACTCTTTAACCTCCACGTCACCGGTCAACGCTGAAAAGCCGAATTGAGTAATTAGAAAATTATTTGAATGAAACAAGAGCACAATATACAAAGCCATAATGGTAGACTCTATGTTTGGTCGCTACAAAAGAAGCTTAATAATCCTATAATTTATTTTCTGATCAAACACAATGATGCTGCTTTAATAAAGAATAAAGCCCGTCACTAAAAAATTAAATTCAAATTAGTTTATTTCATGTAGGCTTAGTTTACAAATAGGTAATTTTGTATTGTCATTTTAAACTATCTGTAGTAATTCCACCACCGGTTTGGAAGAAGGTTCCTTTGTTTTAAAGTTACGAGTGAAAAGCATATTTTAAGCGAGCGCAATTAGACTTCATCACTGCTTTCATCAAGCGTGATTGTAGACAAACGCAAGTTTATCCTTCATTAAACATACGGTTATTTCTCATTCAGAAAGAAAATGATAATCTTCTAATCCAACACAGCGATGCCGGTTGGTAGCAATAACTACGGATTCCTCGAACAAGGGCTTGATTGGCTCGGCTACCACAAATAAACTTTGTCACTAAGAAGTTGTACCTTTTTGGTAGTATTCAAGGTAACGACAGGGAATACCGCTTAATTAAGCGCAGTGGGCCGGCCATTGTAACTAATACCAGCTAAGAGATAAGCGCCCGTTAGCTTCGGCAGCACAAGGTCGGCTGATCTGGAGCAAGGTCAGAGCAGGCACTCTTCGAGTGATAGCGCGACCTTTGAATTTATTATCGTCCCGATCATAATGAATAAACTTTATGCATAGATCAAAAAAGTCAGTATACTTATACGTAAACTAGATGCTCACGACTTCGTCGGAATGAAATAAGGATTTCAGTATAGCTTTTAGGGACAAGCTCATATTCATTTCAAATTATACTTTATTTCTGTAAATAATAATTCATTTCATTTGCTATTATCTGCAAAAAATACGATGAATTCTACTGACAAAGTCATAAAGATCGAATAAAAAACAAACACAAGAATCATATTCAGGAGATGTCGACTCTAAAATATATAATTGCAATATATAATTGCAATTATATATTGGAGTGTTCATAAAGTGAAAGACAATACTTTAAGTGTGAGTTCAAGAATCACAGTCGACAACTGCATACAACGTGTCGCAGCTACAGTACCTACTGGTTTGTATGAATTTCTATGACGTAAGATTGGTCCTCCTCCTCTAGTCGTTTCCTCATTGATGAGGGTCGTGACCACCTCAATCTTTGATTCTATTAGAGATGTGACGTCACTTTGCTCTGTCCTCTGCTGTCCGAAGAGCATCGTAGACCGTGGTGTCGAGTGTAAGATTGATAGGGAGCGACATATCGTTCTCATATTAATATGAAGAAATCCACAGTTTCGCTGCGACTAGTCGTCTGCAGGTCGACTACCAATTCGCACTACATTAATTAAATTTCATTAGATTAAACCCACAACAAACTTTAATTAACACCATCTCACAGTATTATTAATAATGATAAAATACATTGAACCAATTATTATTTAAATTAAAAATGGTTTACTGTATTTCGTTAAACTGTGTCAGTAAGTTTCTACCGAGCCCAGTGTTCTGCCAACGCAAGTTGATTAATGAGCATTCTTTATACTAGTCAGCTAGTCACTGTATTAATGTGGCTATACTGAGTGCTTTATAGCCGGCTAAAAGCTTATCAATTTAGATTCACATTTTTGCTATGAAACTTTAAAATGGTAGCTTTTCGAGGAGGCGTGGCTTTACTACCAAATACACAAGTGAAGTAAGAGTAAACCTAAAATTATGAAAATCACAAAAATCCTGAACCTAGACTTGAACCAATGATCACAAGTGTCTGTCTGTCTAATCAATAGATGCAATAATAATTGATGGATATATACATACATACCTCCGAATATTTGCAGTGGAATTTGACTTCAAAAACGTACATTTTAATATAAATTATAAGAGATATAACTTAAAAAATAATTGCAGATAAAATAATGGACATGAACTTAAATGTGAACGTAAACAACTAACCACGGCACCAAGTACCTCAACTTAATATTATTTCCTGAAAAATAACAGTTTTGTTCACTTAAAATTTACACAAATAACTAAGAATCTAAGTAGGTATTTACCTACCTGATAAAAAATACTTACATAAATTCTAAGAACAATAATAACCAACGCTTCCTTTGAGTATTGTATAAACATTATCGTACCCACAAGCATTGCAAGCCCTACAATTTCAATTATAAATGCATATAATTCAAAAATTAACTACTATCCGAAGGCTTAGCCGGAGCAGACGCGGCGAGTCATTTCTCACAAACAAAACCGACCGAAGACAAAAATAAACTGTCATGATAATTGATAGCCGCATTCGCAACGTTCACAATTAAATAGGGAGGGACCCTTGATATGTAAAACCTAAGATATTTTTAATGCCCTTGACGTACCTTTTTGCATGATATAAAGCTGTTTGTATGCTTTTCGTAAAAGCTTCAGTTATCTTTTGCTGTCGGGCTTCTTAATGTAGCCAGTAAGCGTATTATTTACTTTTGCTAATAAAAATACATGAATTTTTCTTACCGTGTATTTTCTTAGATAGTAAACAATAGTAAATATTAAATGAGTTACAAAAACAATCTAATAGGCTACTTATGTAATATATAGTTTTACTCTCTGTTTTGTTTTCCTGTTCCTGCATCGAAAATTTAATTGCCGACATTTAAATACCTGAATAACAAAAAAATAAATAAATGCCTCCCTCAAATGTTATTGAGATGTGGCGATACATAAAAGTGCAGTTTAATATAATTAAATGGGTATAAAAGTAATGACAAATATAGTAACTTAAATATTTTTTAGGCACGTCATTATATTTACACAATTATCGGGCTTGTGAATAAACGTATGACTACTAATGTCAATAGTCAATTATCAGGGGCCTCACGTCTATAATTTTATAGACATTAAATTTTGTTATCTGTCCGAAAAAATAAAAATAATACATATATTACACATTACGTATCTTCGGTTCAATGTATCAACACAAGGTACTAATAAGAACAGGTGCTTGAGATATATTTCAACGAAACGTGAGAGCGTTCTGAGAACCTGTTGTGCATCCTTAGATAGCGAAACAAATCTCGCATGACGTCATACAGGATCTTGGAATGAATGGCTGTATTATCCAGAACATTGATACAAGCTGAGATAATATTGAAACGATTTTCCTTTAATGCTTTTTGCGCATTCACGGAACATATATACTTTTTGTACATGGACACTTATTGCACTTTGCAAAGAACAATAAAAAAAACAACCTTTGGCACTTAAAATATTTGGAAGACATTTTCTTAAAATACTATACACTTGGGCGTTCGATGCACGACCCCTGCCAGGCCTATCCCGTCACTGTCTTAACTATCGGCCCTATCATCTGATATTTCCTTTTATTATCCTCAGAGAAAACTTATAACACCACCAAAAACTCCGTGTATTGAGGATTTTTATAAATATTAAATATTATAGGACAATTATACACATCGCTATATAGCCCCAAAGTAAGCTTAGTTAGCTTGTGTTATGGGTTCTATGATAACTGATGGATATTTTTATATATATTATACGTAAATACTTATAATAATAAGATAAACACCCAGACAATGGAAAATATCTATGCTCATCACACAGATATTTTTCCAGATGTAGGAATCGAACCCACAGAAGCAGGTTAACTACTCACTGCGTCATTCAGCCGTCATAATTAATGCATTATAGGAATAATTAAAGTGATGCCTTACAAATAAACAAAGCCTCGCCGCGAATGCAACCTACACGTCTTACAAAGTATCGTCTTGTGTCCGTCTATCCGAAACGTGCCTTTAATTAATTAGGAATGGTTTAAAATAGATGTATACCGAATTGTACCTTGGATATAAACTATATTTTATCGGAACAATAAACTTGAAGGAGGTAAAATAAGGGGTACAACTTTTGAGTAATTTAATTTCGGTCGAGATAAATAAGTAGGTAAGTATTTTGGAACAAACACAGGTAAAGTAGAAGACAACAGAGAGTAAATATAGTATAAAAGCTAATCAATAAAGTAATCAGATACAAACTATAAAAATATATGATTCCTTTGTCCTGCGGGAAACACAACTACTATTCCCTGTTATGAGTCACGACTGAAAGACAAAATAAAGCGGAAAATCCAGCTTTTATTAGAATTGATACTATCGCGTCATCTGGCGTATATACAAAAAGGCATCGGCGGCAGACGGGCAGAAGCGCAATGTATGAGTCAAATTTTATTTTGAAATAATAATAGCCACTAATATTAATATATTTTATAGCTGGTAAAATACTTTTAAGTTTGAATCTTTGTTGTGAATATAGAGTTTTCTAAACATTTTTATTTCAATATATCCCGTTTTACAAACGCATAAGAACTACATTAGTTTTAACGGGAACCAGTATAAAGCATAATTTGAATTTTTAATCGAAATTTCGTTCCTAACATGAGTATGAAGTGTTATGGAAAATGCAGAAAACAATATATAAAAACGAAAACCTAAAGATTCATTTATTTATGTTAAAAGTTGACGGAACAACTTACTTACCTGATGTTAATTGTACCTATATTGGTGTAGTTAGCAACACTTTGTAGAGAAGGAAATGAATATAGCATTGCCATATCAGCACTGATCCTTGAACTGGGGCCTTCCTCTTATCAAACACAGCAGTAATGTCTCCATAATACTTTAAGATTTCATACCATGACGCCGTTAAAATAATTATGGTTTTGTAGCGTTTAGCGTTTTTGTCATTCATTAAATAAATACAAATGGTAACACAAAATTATTTTTAAATACACGTCAAATAACCTTTCAATTAGATCGTTTTGATGTTAATTGAAAAACTATCGTAGGGAATATAAATAGCCAGTCTTCTACGCTACTACTAATTTACAGCATGTTCACTGTAAATTAACAGATAAAAAAAATACAATACTCTATTCCTCGTTTTTACAAAAAAAAATACCCGGCATTATTAGCTCTGTGTATATTACAAAATCAGGTTGGTTTCGATTTTATTTTGTGTACACTATATACAAGATATTGACCACTTTTTAACTATAGCATAATCTGATTAGTTAAATGATACTCATATATTTCAATTATTATACCTAATTCTTATTTTATTACTAGCTATTTATCCTATCTTCCATGTGTAAACTAATCATAGATAGGTAAGTATATAGATGTCACATGATATCTGAAATTAAATTATATTTAATAAAACTAATGAACGAACAGACGCGACTTTACTTTTAGACAAAAATATTTTGCTACCGCCTTAAGGTGTCCTCCATTCCCATTCCCCAATATAACATCATATTTAACTATTGATATATCTGGACTTTTTAATTCAAGGCGAGCTCTGGCACCACTACTGGTTCTTCAATAACATCAGGCAAAACAGCTTCTGGCAACTCAACGGGTCCAGGAATAATCTCGGGCAAAACAGCTTCTGGCAACTCAACTGGTCCAGGTATAATTTCGGGCAAAACAGCTTCTGGCAACTCAACGGGTCCAGGAATAATTTCGGGCAAAACAGCTTCTGGCAACTCAACGGGTCCAGGAATAATTTCGGGTAAAACAGCTTCAGGCAACTCAACGGGTCCAGGAATAATTTCGGGCAAAACAGCTTCTGGCAATTCAACGGGTCCAGGAATAACTTCGGGTAAAACAGCTTCTGGCAACTCAACTGGTCCAGGAATAATCTCTGGTAAAACTGCCTCAGGTAACTCAACTGGTCCAGGAATAACCTCTGGCAAAACTGCTTCAGGCAATTCTATGGGCGCAGGCAAGACTTCAGGCAATCCAGGCTCTGGAAGTTCGATCGGCTCAGGCAGAGGAACTACGGCCACCGGCTCTTCAGCTACACCGGTGTCCACAGCACCGGGTGTATTAACATTAACAATAACCTGCACTAAAGGCAAAGGTCCAGCGGATGCAACAGCCAAAACAGCAGCAAAAGCAATGAAGAATTTCATGATTACCTGAAAACAAAAAATGTTATGTTTTGTAACTGATTTTAAACAAATATTTGATTCCTATTCATTCTGTTATAGTTCAATTTAACGATTGATTAAAAATCTCGACTCGCGAAAACCAAATCGGAAACTATTATCATACGGGGTATAATTGTGCAATTTCAATTAAACTAAATATTAGAATATTTTTTTTATCAACGACAAGTTGGCCCTTGACTGCTATCACACCTGATGTTAAGTGATGATGCAGTCTAAGCAAATGCAGTCTAAGCGGGCTAACTTGTTAGGAGTAGGATGAAATCCACACCTCTATCGGTTTCTACACGACATCGTGCCGGAACGCTAAATCGCTTGGCGGTACGTCTTTGTTGGTAAGGTGGTAACTAGCCACGGCGAAATCCTCCCACTAGCCAGACCAAGACAAATTTAGAAAAATCTCAATCTGCCCCGCCGGGAATTGAACCCAGGACCTCCGTCTTATAACTCCACCGCGCATACCACTGCGCCACGGAGATCGTCAAATATGTTAGAATAGTATTGCTGTTTCATTTAAAAAAAATAGTAGGTCTAAATTAACTACTTTCTAAATTGTATTATTGTTTGACACAATAGTAATAAAATCCTATAACATTTTGAATTAATAAATATCTTATCAGAAAAATAATTTTACTTACCAATTTTACACAAATAATTTTATAAACTGACTTAAAATAATAAAAGTGGTCTTTATATAAATTTTCAATCATAAATAACTTATCTGATTATATTAGATCATATAAATTCGCAAATCCTCTCCATAAATTTCACAATGTCGATTTTCGTATGACGATTTATTGTCTGTATTATACAGATTAATATTTATTAACTCAAATTTTAATGTATCATGTTCGTTATCGATAACATTACATTTCTAAAGAACAATAACATCTAAACGTTAGTAAAATAACAACAAAAGGAAGGAAAGTTTGGAAGTTCTAATATACAACATTCCACAACAGAGCATCTACACAATATACCTCTTAGCAGGAGACCCCGAGAGGGAATTTTTGGAACTTTTGATAGATTCGTCCCAAAGGTAAACCGTTAAATTATTTAAAAATGTCGATCAACAAAAACACTTGACCTTAACGTTAGGGAGTGAGAGGCCGGTAACTTTGTAACCCTCTCACTTTCTAAACTTAGATCTTCAGATTTTCGAAATGGACTTTTTTAGCTAACAACAAACCAATCTTATCTTTTGAGTATTTCTGATGATCCACATTTTTCAATAAGTTTTATGACGCCTTTATACCTTTATACTGGGCCCTTTAGCCCTTGCTCGTGGTGGATAGGGTAGGTAGGTATTAAACAACATGTAAAGAATGATATCTCTAATCTTTATCTGCGACGTAGACTACTAAATAACACAATATCACTTACTAGCAACTTCATTGCGACTTCGTATTCGCAGAATTCATAA
Organism: Mycalesis mineus; assembly: GCA_034621355.1. NCBI lineage: Eukaryota > Metazoa > Arthropoda > Insecta > Lepidoptera > Nymphalidae > Mycalesis > Mycalesis mineus. The sequence goes on from CM067885.1 coordinate 8,002,593, forward strand.
ATAACAGAAATATTCTCAAATATAGACGCAAGCCTATAAATGCTTCAAGGTTAGGTAAGGTGAAATGCTCATAAAAAGTGCTCAGTAGGTACTTTCCAGTATTAGCCATAACAGACATACTTTGTTAAATGTTTTATTATAATATAGACTGATGTTCAATATTTTATATATATAGATGACGGTTACACCAGTACTAATCTTGCCAATTGATCATAATTATTATATTAATCTCATAAACATAAAATACTTTAATATTCTAATCTAACATGATACCTGTTATTAATCAATAACTTTAGATTGAACATTGGCTTCGCTCTGTCGTACGGAGCGAGTCTTTAATTAATTTAAGTCAATAACTTATAGAAGTTACACATTAGTGCATGCATTTATCGAAATCCCGTCTTTCTCTGCTACAGGTTTCGAGCTATCATAGTTGGAAAGCTGAAGCGCCGGTGGACGATCAACTCTAGGCCCGTGGAAACTGTGCCGCGGTGTACGTCTCCGAGTAAAAGTACTTTCTTCCCAGCCGCTTTCGGAAAGTAGTCTAGTATAAATTTCCTTGCTTAGTAACCTTGTACGTCGTGACATAAGGCTTGCCTGCGTACGCACTATAATTAGAACGCTCCGACGTTTTATAGCCGTTCCGAGAAACGGCAATCAATACCGCGCCTCTGTACTGTACAACACCGTGAGAATCAACATTAAACGTGGAGATGATCACGTAAATACTAAGATCGAAACAATGGAAACCTAGCATTCTTTTGTATGTGATATCTAGTACCTCCAATCAGAACGTTCTAATGAAGTTCAGCTGTGAATGAAATCCTTAGACACGAATGAGTGTCTATTGTTGTTATTCGCGTACCTACTATGAATAACAACATATAATAAGCAACTGCGCAACTGGTGGAAAACCAAACATAATATCTCTATGTTTGGTTTTCCACTGGTAAGCATATTTCACTGGAATAGGTAAACGAAAGCTTAGCTTTTTAATGTTATTAAACTTTAGTTTCTTGCAAATAGCGTAATATTCTTACCGGAGTTTAGCCTTATCAATACCCAATATCGAAATGGGTAACTATACCACAGTCTGTAAAATTTCACCATGTCCAATTGAGGTAAGGAGTTAAGAGTTCACTGTTGCCTTTCAGTACCTACGTATCAGAGGAAATCTCTGCGACTGTCACGACCTGGGTTGCTACTATTACACGGCACTACGTATACATATAATACTAATATATTATTGAAAATCTGCAATATCAGCATCATTATGACAAGCCTATATTAATTGCCAGCCTGGCCTCCCTACGTTTTTAATTTAAACCCACCAGGATACGTATCGGATGGATCATGGTGAATTATCACTGTCGTTACAAATCAAACCATTAGGTTGATTTGTAACGATGACTCTAAGATATTAATGATAATAACTATCGGAACCGACTTAATGTGCTCTTCGAGGCACAAGAGTGCAACACCACTAAATTCCCAACAAAAATGTAATCATAGAATTATTGCTTGGGCTAATAAAAATAAATGCACCAAAAAGAACCTTTTAAATAAAACCTACTTAAAAATACATAATTTTAATATTAAAGAAAGGACGAAGGTATTATTCGTGTTGGCTTGATTTCTATAAAGCGCAATAAACCCGGCCAAGCTTCAGCAGACAACAAAGGGCCCGTTAGTCGCCATTATCCAGCCATTAAGCGGAGCCTTCGGAAATTCGGCGATTTTATGTCTGGAACAGAAACAAAGAAGGATTTAACTTCGCAGGGAAATAAAAAAAAAATTCCCCATTATTTCCTACGGTGCCTTCCGCACACGTGCCAATTTAGGTCGAGGAGTTCTTTCGCAATTTTTAATTGGAATCTTTGCGAAGAGCTTTTAAAATGTTTGCGTGTTTTAATTTTTGCTTTTCGAATTATTATCGTACCGTAACATTTGGTTCGTTAAACAAACATTACGTAAATGTATAGTAATTATTTTTTAGCTTTAAAGTTTAAAAAATAGTGTAACATATAAGAGCGTATACGAAATGATTCAAAATATTAGTCGGAAAATTTATGAAATTTTGTGGCCGGAAAAAATTAATAGGCTTTCGCGGTCAAGTAATATTAAAAGGGCGAAACATCAGTAATGTCTTTCACAAGTCATTTTTGCTAACGAAGGTTTTACGGTTAAAGGAAAATGTTGTATTTTATCGCATTTTTTTAATAAAATCTTTTTTATTTATATTAGCTATGAGAATGTAAGTATATTTATTGATGTTTAAAATAAATAATGTTGTAAGTATAGTTGTTTAAAATGATTAATTACAAGTATGTTTACTTTAAGCACATCTGAAAGGTTTGTTATCCAAAAGTTTGACTGTTTGTAGCAGCGGTTTGGTAGGCAGGTTCTGCTGAGAAGAGTAGGCAAGAACAACAGTTACAAAAAATAATAATCATTATATTAAAGATAAATAATAATTTTTAAAGACAGGCGTGATTACAACCGTGCGCGTATACTATATAAAAATACCTATAGCTTAAGAAACTTATACTAATTTATCCTAACAACTACAGAAATTTGAACTGGTTGCATTTACGTAGTGGACAGACGGACTGCCAAGTATTTTGCGAAAAACGAGCCAGCCCTTTTGTCAATTAGCCGCAGTGAAATATCTTAGAAGTTATAAAAATTGAAAGACTATATACAAAGTAAATTAAGCTAAACTGTCTTAATTACTATACGAATCATGACTACGAATGGAGGCAAGAACAGTGAATTTTCGCGTTGGACAGCCAGGTTGATCATCTGCCTATAAAATGACCAAGGCGATGCGTGTTATATCAACAGTCGCGGTAAAATATCTCGCAAAATTAAAAATTAAAAAAAATCTCTGTGATATCGCCTAGATTGTATAAAAAGCGCGATACATTAGGTCGCGAGCGCCTGCGCGGGCGCTTGCGTTAGCGACGGCGGTTCCGTGCGCAGTCAACTCCGCGGCAAATTTCGCCGCTCTCGCCCACTGATCTACATTTCACCTCCAATATGGGTCAATAACTGCCCACGCTCAGCCCCTCTGTGCGCGGCCATTCACCTCGCCACTCCAAATCATTGTTCGCCAAATGTAAAGCGTAGCTTGAGGTCGACGAACCCGCCAATGGTACGGCTGCTGTCATTGCGAGGTTCTTCTGCGAATGACACTCGATACGATGTTGACCATAGAAACCTTATTAACAAAGAAATGGAAATGGCATTTTCCATTCCATACCGTAGATATAGACGTTATATACCACTTTTGCCGGCAGATATTTGGCTCAAGAGTGGCTAATGCGGAAAAATTACAAAACTGCTGATTATTATACAAGGATTATGCCTCTCTTGAATTTTGCAAGTGTTTATTACAACTACAACGATATGACGATGAGTTCAAGCGTAGGTACTAGGTAGGAACGTGCCATTTCTATAAGATTAACATTTCTATGATACCTACAGTATTTAATTCATACATCCTCTGTCGGCTGTCATCACTGAAGTGTACTGGTATGTACTGTTTATAAACTATACCTTTGCGATAACAAGTTAGCCGTAGGTAATTCTACCTTTCGATTGTACGTTGACCCTACAGTTTCGCTAGCGTTGCAAATACTTGAACAAAGTAACCGTTGGAAAGAATTAATAGAAATTTAGACATCGTAGTGTAACAGGCCTAGATTTATTTTTATTTACACATACATTAACTATAAAAAAGTATCTAATAATGTTGGACCTAGGTCAACAATTATTGGGAGGAACATAGAACCATAAAAGCAGCTCCGTTAGCACCGATAGGGGAGGGAGGTCAAAATTTTGGCAAAACGCCGTACATAAAATGTAGGAATTAGATGTAGAGTCAGGGCTGAATCGGAAGGTGTCACTAGACTCCTGAAAATGTCATGTCCCAAACAATCGGGACATCTGGCAACAAACGCGACAATGGTAGATAAGTGGTTAGTATATTGGCAAAGTTTGTTTTCGTTTCAGATGCAGAACTAGACCTGCTTTTATTAAATAATTGAAGAGACGTTAGTGCTTGACCGTTTTGCTGCAAATTTCGCCGATGACCCACCGAATTGACTCTTTCTATTGACTTCTGTTTAACGTTTTGTGTCTCAATCAACTTCGAGTACATGTTCGCACATTTAGGTCTGCACTTACATTGTTGCTTCCTTCTCCAGCTCAATTTAATAGAAACAGATTTTTCAGGTCTATATAACTTATTAAAAATTTTCATATCATAAGTACTTGAGTTGAGAAATTACCTTTAAATCTGTCCAGCAGACTGACAAAATTAAAAAATGGTCATCTGCATTTGTGTTAATTAAGTTTCTTTATTTTTATTTCTTGTCATAGAATGTTAGAAAATTCTAAAAAAATATAAACTAGACTCTCTATGTTAGAATAAATCCAATACGAATATAAGTCAAACTAGGATATCTGACACCTTTCAATAGGAATAACAAAGCAAAGGTTTCACAAGAACAACATACTTGTGGGTCTATAACAGGCAACAATGTTAGATCTGAGATGTTGGCCTACAAACCGAGGTACTGGTCCTGAGGAGTTAACTTCTACATCCGTTTGGATTTAGACATAGTATAGTTATATAGTACATAGTATAGTTATACAGTTCAGTATATATAGTTCATTAATAACTTCTATGTTAAAAAATAGCATGAGGTTATAAGGGAGGCTAGTTTACAAGCACTCTTAGAACATGGAACTTCTTTGTTTGTAATTACTCTGCTACCGTTTTCAATTCAACTAATGAGAAGAATGATAAGCCTCAAAAGTTGACCCTTTAAAATAATTATAATATTATTTAAAAACGGTAAATATCTATGCTCTCTGTCTTTGAACACGAAGATCCAAAAATTAATCTAACTATACTAAAGCCAAACTCGATTGAGAATGCTTGTCAACAAACAAATTAGAAATAAAAGTAGAAATTACTAGTCATTTTACGCCTAATTTAATTAGTTAACTTGTTAATAACAAATTCATAACAATAAATTAGATTAGTAAGTTTAAAACTAATTAATATATTCAATATCTTTTAAATAAGATTTTATAAAAAAACAAAACATAATTTTAAATTTATTAGGCATAAAACGTGTTGCATTTTCTATCTTCATTTTAAATTTGTTTGTTGACAAGCATTCTCAATCGAGTTTGGCTTTAGTATAGAGTAACGTCAATTTAATAAGTGTATTTTTAAAGTTTTTGTAAAACCAATGGCAGGTTATAGCCTGGGGTATCTTGTTACAGAAACGTACATCCTACAATAGATTTTGTGCTTCTCAACAGCTATAAGTGCAAAATATCTCCAACTTAAAGCCATCCCTAGGTATTCTAAAAGTCCTTTTTAGTAATTGTGGCTATTTGAAGTTGTGGCTAAGGCAAAATATATGTCGACTATATTTCAAAAACATAAGACGCTTTGATATTATTTTTTCAATACGGGTAGTATAGATTCTGAGTATAAGCTTTTCATTCACGCATGTAGAATAAGCACACCATAGAATACTTTTTGTAGGTCAATAAAAGCTAAGCAAATTAGCAAGCTGTAATATGTACTATGTAAACCATCACCGAATTGCCCAACTACGGAATTAAAAAAACACATTCAGCCCAATAATATAAAAGATTAGTTAAAATAGAACCAAAGTTTCAATGTTTCTACACTTCTATGAAACTACGTTGAATACAGTTCCTCTAATTCACGTCGATTTCACGCTTCATGACGAGGGTATGTCACAAAAACACACACGCTGACCAAATATTTGGCTGCAAGAAAGTGGCTCACTGAACGACAGCGCTGAACGACCGCGGCACTCACTCTTAAGTGTCACGTTGAACTCTTACGTAATGACTTGATGTGCTTTCGAAAATATAATCGGCTATTTTGACCATTTCTTCGCGTACAAAGCCTTTTGTCCTTTAAATCACGTGGCGAGAAGAAAGTCGCTCGTTACTTACCGACCTTATCTTAACGAGTCGCAACCAATTACGATGGAAAGTTATACCATAAAACTATTATGATAACCATTTTAATTTTAATAAACAATATTTCTTCTATTATGAATAATAAATTTCTGTTTTAGCTTGTATTTAGGTTCTTTTAGAGAACCAGCTGATGTAGCCCGGAGCTATATCTTTACACGGACAGGTTGCAGTAGTAACCGAAGAAACACTTCGCTCGCTCCACATTCTGCAACTTCGGAGGCGATGACTTTTCGTGACCGTGTCCCCCTTAACGAGTGCTGCTTTATCTCGCCAAATTTCTCTCTTCTGTTCGGCATCATCACGAACAAAAAGTCAAAACCCGTTCGGTTGAGGCGCGGCCTAGTTGCAACGTACCCTACCGCAATTTCAAGCGTTTGCGTCCACTATTCACATCGTTGTACGAAATAGCTATACTGTCGTATTAGTGCTAATTGTGCTAAAATATATAGTGAAATATACGTAGGTGTGTATATTGTACTTTAGCAGATTATAGGATAATTCGAGTCAATTGGTATTATAACATAACAACATTTAAAACGGGTTATTGTGAGTTGTAGTTGTATAAGGAAGTTAGTTGGTATAATCATAAAATTTAATTAACTATGAAGTATTGCTGAAAAAGTTTCGTTTTGATACTCGCCTCGTCATACCTTACACTGAAAATATTTTTGTGACTATCTTTTTCAATTCCTACGTTCTTGCTTCATAAAGCAGAAAATATGGTTAAAAAAAACTTAACCAAAATATTTTTTGAAAGATAACCGAAATTCCCCTACTCCTTCAATTAGTCTGACATTAGTCAAACAAAGATCGAACCTGTGAAACAAAATGTTGAGGCTTGAAATATGATGCTGACCTTTTCTTAAAGTACCATCTCCTGTTTAGACCATTACGGCTATCCTAATTTTAGACTTGGCAATTCAGTACTGATCTAGGGGTCTTTCTGTACTACGAGATTTTTTAGCCAGAAGGTGGGTCGTCTGCGAGATTTTCGGCTTCTTCACTTGCCTTATATAATTCGCTCCTATTCTTAATGTTTATGGTCCCAAAGACACCTCTGTAGATCCATGACTTGCAATGTACAAAAGCTAGTTATATTAAAACTACGTTTCTGTTAGATGTGCAATAAAGATAAGTAAACTCTATAAACATAGCGCACGCAAAGTTTCTCATTCTTGTTTGATACAATCAGCTGTATCGTGCTTATTAATCTTCCACAAAACGGGTGGATAGCTGCCACCGGCTGCAAATGGGTAATTTCTTACTAAGTATAAAAAAAGATACGAAAGTCAATCTTTAATTCAATATATCATGGAAAGTTATTTTATTTTTTTAAGCACTGGCTAATTTTACCGTGACCTTACGTATTTACGTGTTTGGAACCCGTCAAAGTTCTAATGGTGATATACCTAGTAGTAAATTATAATTTTCACTATTATTTTACGGTGTCTGTTTCAATGCTTATGAAATTTTGTTATTTGAAACTTTTTAAAATTTAATTACTTTTTACTCTTCGAAATGACACACCTACCTGTATTTTTAATAAATAATATATGAGACAGTTATAAGTAAAAGTGGTTATAATCGCTATCTGATGACATTATAATCATAGTGAAATGGAAATTTTAATTTTTTTTTATCTTTAAATATCAAACACCAGCAGTTACACCGCACCGTGTTTATGACACGCTGTAACATTCGCTTTTAATAATGAATTTCATAATAAAACGGTTCATATCTCGCATCGTGTGCGATACCGGCGCGGGCGCAGGCGCGGGCTGAATGGGCGGCAAGTGTCCAGCGCAGCCGCGCAGCTAAATGTCGCGCACACGGCCTCCGCGCTCACAAACGGCCTTTGCAGTTCAATGCGGTCGACGACCCGACCGGGGTCGATGACCAAGCCCACATTTAGTTTTCACTTTCGTTCACTAAGGATAACCGTTCCATACCTATACGTCACACGCTCGATACCTATACGACACCGGCGCGAGCGATTCCTGCCCGCCCGATATGAAAATCCGCGTATTAGATTACGATTTAAGCGAAACTAAAGTTAACTCGATCCTTTGATAGATACAATTGCGACACCGTATACGAAATCGACTGATGAAACAAAGGTTACCAAAGTCGGCAACAGGAGAAGTCCGCTGGTGACTTTACATACGAAATGTGAATTGTAATGAATGCACGCTTAACGTGTCGAGCTACGGTTGTCCTTAACAGAGGTTGTTGCTCTAACGATCGGGTGTCGTAACTAAAGCCGCTGTGTCCTTTCGATGCATTTTTCGGTTGAATTAGGTAATTTTGATAGATGGTGGGGAAGATGATGACAAGGTGCGGTATGTGGGGTTGCGGGTTCGACGCCGGTTGCGCAAGAGCGGTCGTCGACTCGGTTATGTCAGCTGTTTACGTAAGCGTCACCTCGCAACTCTCGGGCAGGCGCCAATTGTAGCCCCGCGACTGTTTCGCACTTCGCGCGGACTATTTGCGGACGACCACTCGTTAGCACTTCGGAAACTGACGCTACGAGTACATGCTCGCGATAAGACGCTGCTTACGAGCATGTAGGGGAGCGGCGATATCTGTGATATGAGTTAACCTTATTACGACAAGATTTATGGATTTATCGGTATATCCTTATTGCGACAAGATTTATGGAACGATAAATAAATAAACGTTTCTCTGTATATTTCTATTTTAATAGAAGAGCTTTTTGTGATTTCAGTCATGCCTAATTCTACCATATCTCTGACGCAGATTATTATTGGGTGCAGATCAACATTCTATCAAAATAACTTATTTTCAGTTGACATAGCCTAAGAATTTTAAACATTAGTAAGGTAATGCCGCCGAAGTTTTAAGAGATCTAAGCCTGCAGTTGGCGGCAAACGTCTTTGTTTATTCTATGTTCATTACGATTGAATGTGCCTAAGCGCTATTGTATACAATTTCCTACAACCACTGACACGACATACCTACTTAATGTCATCGTAACCACTGAAACTTCATACGTTTCTGCGTTACAATGTCTGACTTGTCTGTTACAATGTCTGACAAGTCTGTTACAATGTCTGATATTAATAATATAAGATTATTTTAATACTAAAATTTTTAGTTGGACTTTTACCTACCTACTGTTCTTTTGAAGTCATTTCCGGAACAAAAAAAAATTCAAAATATACAAAAAGGGATTATTAATTATTCAAAACTAGCTGTGACCGCTGTTTCAAACTCAAATTTTTTTTATTGATTACTAATAGTTGGCTCCTGACTGCTATCACACCTGTTGTTAAGTGATGATGCAATCTAAGATGGATGCGAGCTAACTTGTTAGGAGTAGGATGAAATCCACAGCCCTATCGGTTTCTAAACGACATCGTACCGGAACGCTAAATCGCTTCTTTCCCGCCGGGAATCGAACCTGAGAACTCCGTCTTATAAATCCAGCGCGCATACCACTGCGCCACGGCGTTCCCGTTAGAATTTCAGAGTATAATCTACCTTCGCCGAATCTAAATTTCAGCCGTATGAGCAATAGTTACTATGTGAAGGAATAACAAACACACACGCAAACTTTCGTCCCTATAATATTAGTGTTATATACAAAGTAGAGTTACAAACGTATTCCCGTAATGACCCCATTAAAATCAACCTTTCATGAATCGATTAGGTGCATCATCGTTTATTGTGGCCGAACAAGAATGGATGTGCCCTAAAGCAGTAATTATACGATCGGTTGGAGAGAAGGGGCTGGTGGTTGCGTCAGCGCAGAGAGCGGCCGGACTCAACGCACAAGGTTGCAGAGGTTCAATGCTCTAGAAATATAACACCCGACCCCTGGCAACCGCAGAGCCGCGCACCTAGTGCGGCGCGGCTTAAGCTGCAAACACACAGTTAGAGCTTGCTCGGACCGAGTTGAGTCGGAGTAATACGAGAACTCTCGGACTATGACTTCCGATCTGTGTAAACTCGATCATACTTCTTCGAGCTGTTGATTTGCTTGCCGATTTTTCGCAACCGAACTCCCGTTCCATACCGATGGTAGAGTCGCTACAAATACTTGATAGTTCAAAATTTCTTTTAAACTAAGCCTACTTAGCTATAAAGGAATGAAATGTGTTACAAACATCATATATGAGAGAAACAAAATAGGTCGTAATAAGCACAACCAAGAGTAGCGTGTTAATGATATTTGAACGCAAAGAAGGGAATTACTTAAGGCTTTAGATCCTACTCTGACCGTGTCAACGCATCTTTACGGACTCGTGTTGGCGCCCTACCTTAGGCAGCGTAGAACTGCTACTACGTCGCGTAGACCTCCCCACATCACGACAATTTACCGTATCCATTCGCCAAGCTACTGTTCCCACATACGGAAATTAAACAAAAGCATACACAATTATATCTATTCAAATTTTCACGGCAAACGATTTTGTGTTTCGCACTAACAAACATGTGGGATTTTAACTGGACGACTTCTAGATACAGTTACATTGTCTCGTTAAACTAGATCTTCAAAATTATGACAGTTTTGTCTTAACGGTACACACACGCACAACTGCCTCTTAACCTTCAAAGGAGAGAATGTAGTGCCGTAAGCACGTTCAATGTGCCAACTCTTTTTTTATGTGGACGTTTCGCAATTTTTCATAAATAATTTTGCCTTCGACCTTTGTGAGCCGCCCAATTGAGCCCGATTGGTATTCCTGTGGTGTTGTGGTGTGTGCTTTTCGTAACTCACGCGCAACCGCCGGCTCTGACGTGAGGAACATACCTACTCCACGTATAATGCGCACCACACGCGGGATACAAATCATTCATTAGAACAAAGAGAATATAATAACTACGTGCACCTGAATTGAACTCAATCCATCGCCCTACTATGGAATACTAAATTGAAACATTTTAATACAGAAAAACTGCTCTATATTAAAAAGTTTTTGCTGCAACCATTTTGAAGCAAAGAAGAGACAAACATAATAGTAACCTTTTAAGAGATATCACTAAGTAAAAAGAGAGTTCACGCTCCTAATACGTGTAGCAACTGAAAAAGCGTGGAATGCCCTTCCGACGTCAGTGTTTCCTACCACCTACAATATGAACATCTTCAAGGCAAGAGTCAATAGGCATCTTCTAGGTAAGCACGTTCCAACATAGACCTCATCACTGCTTTCCACCAGGCGTGACTGTCGTCAAGCGCAAGCCTATATATTCGTACCATAAAAAAAGATAACATTAAGTAAAAAATAGTCAAGATTTTGAGAGTTATGTCGGTACCTATTAACTTATTATTTTCTCTGGTAAAATTAAAACAACATTATATTTATTGTCTAACGTGTTTTATAGTAATACTGATTTTTGTTTTGCTGAAATGTGTAATTTATTGTCTGCCAACGTTTAAACATCAAAAAAGACATATGCCTGAAATTCGAATTAACCTTAAAAATTATTTAGTGTAATACACTCTAAAATATTGCTATTGTGGTTTCTTTTTCACAAATATACAGAAAAGTCATATTTCGTAAAATCTCATCTATTCAATAATATTAAACTGCCTAGATTAATGTGATACAAAATTGATTTACAATCAGTATAAACGTTATTGGTCTACTTTAACGATTTAAATAAAATTAATCGTTTTAATTTGACTCAAGATTTATAACTCAGGTCAAAATTATACTCCTCCACACAAAATTGTCCATTCCTCTACCTACCGAACATAAATATTTAGTTATCTCTAATAGTTACAAACATAGAGTAATAAGTATTTAAATATCTAATTATGAAATAGCATAAATCTATGATAAGTTTATAAAGTACCTACTCGTATATATAGACACTTACGTAAGTCGTTAGGTAGGAATCTTCTTATTAAGATCTTATATTTCTTTCAGTCTTTCTGTAGCCTAATGAGATACTTGAGAAAGAAATCTTTTTGCAATATAAGATACTTAAAACTGAATACAATAGTTTCGTATAGTAAGAAAAACTCTGCAAACATTTCACACAAAAATCGTTTTCAGTAAATAAGTTCTACAAACATTAACTATTTATAATTTTATAATTTGTCTTAAATTTGTGTTAAATTCAATTTTTAAATCATGTGTTTCAAGTTTGCTTTGGTTGACTACTAGACTAGCACGTTTTAAAAGTCTGATTGGCATTTTTGTAGTAACTCTATCTAGCACTTACGGCTGAAAATAATCAGCAAGAAACTCGGCAGTTGGTCCTTTAAAATAAATAATAATCATCATTTACAATATTCATTATAATTTACGTATTATTGGTTCATGTTGTAAATATTTAATAATTTGTTTACATTTTAAGCAAAGTATTAAAACTCTGCCGTAATAAGAAGTAACATTATATCACTTGCCCTGCACCTACCTATAATTTACCAAATTAAAGAGAAAAAGTAGGTAATGGTTATTTCACAGTATTGGGCTGTTCTTGTTTTATTGTTTCCTTTTTTAACGGATTGAACCGTTATACGATGACAATTTCTCCGCTCACTTCTTTGCTTATTCTGATTACAAGGCGTAGAAAGCGTCACTGCTTATACAACTCTTTAACAGTGCGCGCGAGTGACAGCCCCTGACTCCGGGCTACCAACAATGTCTGCTGATTTGCGATTACCTCTAGCTGCCGACCGAGTTCACTGACCTCGCCACGGCATATGCAGTACACCCAATTCAGTTACGGCGCCAAAGTTACGTAGTAGATACAGTCATGTCAACTAGATCAAAGAACACCGGTTTTATTTGATGAACTATGAATGCCTTGTAAGTAAGTGATCATTTGTAAATTATGCGATGCATTGAGCTACGCCTTATATGGCTGAAGAGTCGTTTATATTTGTACCTACGAATGCTCGTAGTCCGAGTACAATATGGCCACTCAACAGCCTATGTACCTGACCAAAGGAACGGCTACGCAGCCTTTCACGTACTTATTTTGGCAGGACCCCCGTCTCGCCTCACCCGCCGCGCTCCCCTCGTCGCAACATCGAGAGAAAGTAGCTAGCCTACGCAATTCTAGGGTCAACGACCGAACTCGAAAATGCTTACTTCTGACAAAAAGTGACACATTAAAACTGCGTGCATTAATTCATATTCAGTATGTGTGGTCAGTTTCTTGAACGGATGTTGAATAGTCGATGTGATTAGGTCAGGTAGTGGACGGACGACTATTGTTGCTATGAGCCCGTGTGGGCATACAAATTTATTGGACCAGCTGGTACTAAACAATAGACATGGCCTGCCTGAATTTTACGCTTCAGTTAAATGTAATAACTTTTTGTTATTTTAACCGTGGACGCTGTCACTAAGCAAAACTTTTAAAATCAATATTATATACTGTTATATTCATATACTATGTGTTTTCACATGTAAATAAAGAAAAGCATCATATTTTTATTACCTACGAGTACTTATATACTTTATTACCCGACGAAAAAAAACGGAGGAGGTTCTCAATTCGACACGTAGGTATATATTTTTTTTACGTATAACCTAGTATAAGTTTTTGCAGAATTGTACGATTTTGACAATTCTTTTTTTATTAGAAAGGGCACACTTCCAATGTAGTCCCATAGTCGTCATGTTAGGATCTAATGATGATATCCTGGGAAAATTGAAGGAAGTTTTGAGTCGGTTCTACTTTTTGGGAATTTTAATAAGAACAGATATAACCAAATTTTTGTGCCATAAAAAAAATCCGCAATTTTATTACATGGACAAAATCGCGAACGTCAGCAAGTAGGATCTACTTTAATTAAGGATCATGTTCGTTCGCGATAATCTGTAAGACTACTGAACAGATCTTCTCGCAGTTTCGCAGGTAATACTTACATTGGAGTAACATTTAATAAAAATATGCTTTAATGATATTTTATTGATTAAAAAAAATACAAAAAAGGTTTTTTGACAAAATGTCCTGGGAATGAAGAATTATCTACTGTTTTGTCTGCTTATTTCATCTATGGCAGTACCCACAATCTAGCGCTCTTGCGTACCTATGTAGGTACCTATCTGAGCACGATGTGATGTTTGCAAATTTTGAATTTGTGAAGTAATTTACTGTCGATAATTAATATGTGCATAAGATATCGTAAAAATATAAATATACCTATATAGGTACCTATCTGAGCACGATGTGATGTTCACTACAATTATAGGCTTCTGAGTGGACAGTCGTGTTGCATTTTGTTTTTACAACGAACACGCAAATGTGTTAGACTTTATTTTCTTTGCCTTCTATTTTTCTTTTACGGGCAATGTAGTATTGTTTTGATTTGATGGGTATGTTTTGGTATACGTTGTTTCCTATCTGCAATATCGGTAATATTCGTCCAATTTATTGTAAAAGGATGAAGTTAGGACGATGGTTTTAAAGGCTATAAATACTATAGCCAATGTAGTATTACGGCAGTATTACTTAACTCTTTGTCTCAGCGTATTACTGCCGCTGCGCGGGACCATGTCCCATCTGAGGATCTTTAAATTAAGAGAATAAATTTTATTTTATTTATAAAATATATGGTAAAGAATATTTGACCACCTCATATTTAACTTAACAATTTAATAAACTTTTACCAAAGTCAATGATTAAAATAAAAAAAAAACCACGGAATCTGTTTTGTACAACAAAATTGAACACCAAAATTGAATTACATTTTTTTTGTTAACATAAAAGAATAACAAAGTAAAACGTAAATTGAAACAGCGAGCTAAATTAAAAAGTTAATATAAAACAACGAAGGGCTCTAAGCTTAACAGCGGCATCAGAAAAAGTAACCGTATTAAAAACATAACAGAATAGTGTTCCACTGATCCAGAAAGAGCATAGCAATGCGGAGCTTCAGGCGGTGTCGAATTATTATAAGTAGATTGGAATAGAGACCATCGCTATTTTTTTTAACACGTAAGCCGTTTGTCATAAAACACATTTGGCAAACGATTACTAGGTATTAACCTCCATATTTTGATATTTATGAGGTGTAATACTACTATACTGTAATATTTTTCTTGACTAGAAACGTAGTTTATTAACCAACTTCAATAACAGGATCTGTATTTGAGCCGAGTGTATGTACCAGAATTCGTTAACTAAACTAATAGCTTTTTTATGAAAAAATATATTAATGTATTAAATCGAGCAACTTAACATTGGACAGATATTTTATTTGAACACCATTAGATCTCCATTTGAAGTTAAGTTTACTGGCAATGGGTACATTTTCATATTTTGTAGACTAGTGTAAATCAGGTTAGGCTCCAAAGATGTTTTACTACATTTTTGTATTAACTAATCTGTTAATGGAAAATATTAATTATATATTATAATATGAAACAATATCAATTACGGAATAACAAAATGTATTGACTCAACTAATGCACTCATCAGCTTAAATATATAAACATTTTATTACGTACTGCGTCGAACTTTATTTAGATTTGATTAGCGAACTAGTGCATTAACGTCATAGATAATAGTCAAATAAGATAAAACGATGCAAAATAACTTTAATTGGCGGAGTTTAATAAACCCATTTACGTGGTACCTACTCCGATACCTACTAAACATTATATTGCAGATTTAATATCGCTACAACCAGAGATTATTTATATGAATTAGGCTCGCGCTTGACTATGTTTCGATCGATCGAGTATCGAATTAATGTGGCATAAAGTAAAACGCGCTCGCCCAAAAGAAGCTCTTACTATTGTCATAAAATTCTCTCTTCTTAAACACTCAGGCAGAACCTAAAAACCTAATATACCTACTACCTACCTAGTACCTAGAAATGTCACCTGCCTCTCAAGTTCTGATTAATTAATCGCGCAGTCTTGGCTGAGTGGACGTGATTGCAATGATCTGCAATGGCGGCAGGTACCAGCTCAAGTAAGGTTTTTGTAGCCCACATTTAGCAACCAAGTTTCGAACTTTAAACACCCTTCTTTTTAAAATCTCGTTTTATAAATATATAATGATATGATAATATAAAATGCCACACGCGTGAAGTGCTATGAACCGCCCGCGACATCTCACGTGCGCGGCACCTCGCCATGGAAAATCACAGAAAACAAGGACACGATGCAATGGTTCATTCAACCGGACGTTATTATTCAACGAGCGCACTGTGATGAAACAACGCAGATCTTCATTATTATTAACAAAGCCCAGCGTTTCGAAATGCTGGACGCAGGTACCTTCCGCGCATCAGCCCTAGGAAAGGTACGATAAGAAAGTTCCGTTGGTAGCAATACCCTTACACAGTTAATAATATTTTCATCGGTACCTCAACAGTTTCACACACTGTACCTACTTGTGTATTGTTTATAGGTGAACGCACATTTTCAGTTACTTTTGAGTGCGTTGCGACGTTTTTACGTTGACGATATGATGTAGCGATGTTTCCATTCCTACCTCTATAGGATAAATGGAAACCCTTATTCGCTATATAGACATTACAATTATTCACATTGCTTGTAGCTTTCGTTGAATTTGAAAATTCGTTCATTATCATAATGTGGGAAAGTATAAATACTGCTTACATTTAAATGCAATATTAATGCATGCAAACTTGATTACTGATGAAGTTGTTCGAGATTTATGTATAGCAACAATATTACGGAAATAAAAATAACCCATGTTACTTCTTATAACTTTTTTTTTATCGACTACAAGTTGGCCCTTGACTGCTATCACACCTGATGTTAAGTGATGATGCAGTCTAAGATGGTAGCGGGCTAACTTGTTAGGAGTGGGACGAAAATCCACACCCCTTTCGGTTTCTACACGACATCGTACCGCAACGCTAAATCGCTTGGCGATACGTCTTTGTCGGTAGGGTGGTAACTAGCCCCGGCGAAAGCAGCCAGACCAAGACAAAAATAAGAAAAATCTCAATCTGCCCCGCCGGGAATCGAACCCAGGACCTTCGTCTTATAAATCCACCGCGCATACCACTGCGCCACGGAGGTCGTCAAAAATAATAACCATGATCGACCAAGGCTTGGATTAAAAAAAAACTTATCATATTAACATATATTATCCCATATAATATTCCCCATTTTTCCACATTTTCCACTGATTATTCTCTCTGGTTGTAGCGTGATGTTATATAACCTAAAGACGTCTTCGTAAAATGGACTACCCAACACAAAAAATTATTTTTTAATTAGAATCTGATATTAGCGATTAGTTCACACAATACAATATAGTATTAGGATAGATATGTGTTGTTGAAAATTTACTTTCAATATTCTCTTTAATAATTTTGAAGTCGTAACATTTCAGAGATTATTTTTCTTCAATAATTTATACATGAATGAGGCTACAAGCCTTAGAATGCTTTCATAAATCATAAGCTACACACAAAAGCTATCAGATTAACAAGACACCGCCTTTTTCAGTTAAGTGCTAACAGCTTATTATTAAGAAAATGAAAAGATATTTTAAGGCCTGTGTGCACCAAGAATTCGGTTATCATAACCAACGGGTCCAGCAGGTCTGTAAAAGGATAGACTCCTATATATAGCTGATAGAATAGAATTTGTTTCAAATCTTTTTTCTCGTTATGATAGTATTATTATCTATTTATTATTAATTATCCATTTAATTAATATAAATATATTAATGATGCTAATAAAGTGCCATATAAGTTTCTGTCGATATAGCAATTAATACCTGCTGTGACTGGCGCCTAGTCCTTCTCTGTTTAGTTAATTAGTAATTGCCAATTAATAGATAGACTTAAGGGTTTTAATAAAGTGCTTATCGATTACCGTAACTTCTTAGGGACTTGCCACACCTTTTAAATAATAAATGAACGTTGGGCATTTCCGTCCGACTTCAAGTCGCATTTTAAATGAATTGCCAACTTATCGATCAATAAACTGATTCGTTGACTTGAAGAATATGATTTTAGGTCACTTTAACAATTAAACATTTTTTTGAAAAGAGATATTAGATTATAGTATAGAGAGAGAAGAGATATTTTCTGAACACTGGATTCGAAAAACGATATTCAAAAATATTTATTATAAAACTCATATTTTTGTGGAAAGGTCTTAGATTCATTTTACGATTTGCATTTTCCTGCTAATCACATAAACATAAAATATAGGAACTGATACGAAAGTGAAATTAAAACAAAGAATAACATATTCTTGATATTATACGTGTCATATAAAATGGACACTGGCTACTATACAATCGTACTTATTTATAATGAAAAAATATGGATCCTTTCGTTGAGGAGCTTAAGGAACCGTGGTTAGAGTTGAATACTGGCCTTTGAATCCAAGCCTTGGTCGATCATGGTTATTGTTTTTGTGATCATGAGACCATGTGAATATAAGTGCATTTTATTTCTCACATAGCTCTATGTTTTAACTAAGTAATTTGTTTTTTTTTTTATATAAGAAGCCATTATTTGGTACTTACTTACCTAGGTACACACTACCTATTTACTTTATAAGTGCCTGTTTGCATTCCAATTGATCTAAACAATACCCTTGTCTATTTGTATATCCTTTGAACTGGCGCTGGTTAAAAAAAATTAACAGCATAGAACAAAATTTTATTATACTAATTAAAACATCAAAGAAAGAATACTTTGAAAGCTTAATAGAGTAGGTAAATAAATAGTTATATTTCTAATTCATCTTAAGGGCGTAACCGAAGACCAGCGCGGTGGTCCGTGGGGTACAGCAAAATGCTGAGTGTCAGCCCTTTTGGACGCACAAATTTATTTTCCAATTAATTATAGTATTTTACTAAAAAAGTTACCCTTCCTATTTTAGTAAAATATTATAATTGTTTAGAGTCATCACTCTTATTCCGTGGCACCTACAACATGAAGCTGCGGTTTTTTCCCAAAAACATTACTACGCACTAAAATCGGAATCAACATAAATGTTAACGACCTGTGAAGTCATTTTCATAATGTCTCAATAATTTTCATAAATTAAGATCACCGGTTTTGAAATTAATGCGATATTTGTATTAAGAAATACGGAATATTTTAAAAGTGCACGCAAATTTTGCTTTTACGTAATGTGTGGTCAGGCCTACGAATTCACGATTTAAATCCTTGCGTAAAATAAATCTAAACTTAGACAAAGTTTACGATCGTTTCGATATAACAAGTTTTATTTTTAAGTAAAGATGTCCTCGATCAATATATATTTATTCATCAAAAGATTATACCGTTCTTACTTATATTTTTACACTGAAGTAATACGATTGAGACATTAGGGTCAGCTGGATTATTTGCTAATTCAGTGTATTTCAAAAAAATAAGTTTTACATTGCAATTTACTAGGTACTTACTGCAAAATAACATAAGCATATTTTGTTATACAAAACGATTAGTTTCACATACAATGGTGTGTCCTGTCAAATAATTTCGATGGCTTTTATTATCTGAAAGAGACTAAGTAAGCAAATAGCTCTGCTAGGCTTTTAAACATAGGTATAAAACTTATAAACCTCATTATCTTGAAAAAAACCTCATTTACTTGAAAAATTACAGAGCTTTTGTAAAGTAGGTAGAGACGAACAATCATATGTTCATGTTGAATGTAATGAGATATTACATCTCATAAAAATCTCAATGTTCAAGTCTAATCATTACCAGCTAAAATGAGTTTTTTTTTTATAAAAATGATTTAATTCACACGAATTATTTTAATAAATGTATCGCTATTTTATTACAATAATAGATAGAGAACTTCATTATGATTTTACAATAGGTTCATAGGTAAATAAATCATTAACCAGAACTGCCCAATGCGCGTACGCACCCAAGTAGTAGATTGCGATACAAGTGCCCAAGTACTCTAAGCTCGCTACATATAGCGCGGTGAAATCTAAACACCACAGCCCTAAATAAAACAGTGATTTGTATGCATACCGTAGCGACAAACGCAGCCAAAACCGAGCAGCTGCTTGATGGTGTAACCGTGAGTGAGGTAGTAATGGGCCGGGTTCGTTCGCCCATAAAAGCGAAAGTGCGTTCACTGGGACAACGACCGACTCCTGCGAACAGCCCTGCCGGCTTCCTGCACCCGGCTCATCATACGTCATCGGCGAGACCGCCGCGTGCGCATGAACCACTCTCAACTTGTTGATCCGAGCTCAACTAATGACTACTTTGTATATTTATAACCTAGCAAACCGTTTTTCATTACTAATTTCTGTAGGGTTTGTAGTAGTGTCGACAGTGGGTTTGATTGAACTCCGAATTTCTGACAATGTCAAGCCTGAGGATCTAAGCGAGGTAATGGGCTGGATTCTTTTGCCTATAAAAGCGAAAGTGCGTTCACTGGGACAACGGCCGGCTCCTACGAACCGCACTGCCGGCATCCTGCACCCGGCTCATCAGTACGTCACAGACGCGATCACCGTTTACGCATAAACCATTCTTAACCACTCTCACGTGGTCTGTTCGAGATCGTCTATTAGTTGCTTTATTTATTTACGACTTAGACCATGTTTTTCAATTAGTAATTTCAGAAACTGTAACAAAAAAGTAGTAGGTAGAAGAGGTCGTTCGAAAAAAACAGCGTTACAGCGTTCCGATCTAAGAGCATGGTTGTAATTTCAAGTAACCTTGGCATAGGGCGAAAACCCCTGGAAAGGCGCAGAAATTAAAAGCACAGAACCACATACAAACAATACCTACTTAATTATTATTTAGAGAACACGTCTGTAGGGCACAGTTATGAACTTTAGAAACTCTCATCGAGCGCATAAAAGCTGAAGAGGAAGAACTTTGTCCAGCTGAAAGATAATAATTAATTGATGATGAAGGTAATTTTGATATGTCAATGACTCCCTGCAGTCGTTCCTTCATGACTGAAGATCGTGGTCCTGGTACGATCCAAGTCTCGAACGATTCCACGCCTTCCACCTGCTCCTGTTGGTGGCCATCTTTGCTAGCAAGTAGAATGACTGCTTGGTCTCGCTCAGCTGATCAGCTCATCGTCTTGGGGAACGGCCTCTAGCTCTTTTTCCGTCCATTTGTCTTTTTCAATGTCTAACCTAACGGAATACCCAACTAAATTCAATAGAATTGAAACATGTGGATAATTCAAGATATCAAAAATGGATGATGAAATCGTGACAAGCGTACAACAACTTTATAAAAAAAATATATTCCCAAAGTTATAGTGCAAATATTGGAATAACTCAGTTTGATACTAGCATTTTAATTTTTTATATAGGTATTAATGTTTTCACACATATATGTTTTTATATACGAAAAACGTTATGTCTTTTTAATTTGCCAGGCGATTTCAGTCTCTACTTTTAGTAGGCAAACTCTAGCACTAACCTCCCATATGCTAATTATTTCTCCAGTAACCATAGTCGACATATCAATGCTACTTGTAAGTACAACAATAAGCGAGGCGGTAATTCTTAGAACATGCACTGACATAATAAATTATAATAGGTAATTTTATAAGTCTTGACAGTCAAGACTTTTTAAATTACCTATTAGCAAAAAAGAAATATCTTCAATTAAAAATTGCGACAAGTAGATTTACCTACGTTCATGCTAACTGTAGTCCTAGCAAATTAAATAATTCCTTACAACAATTGAGCATTTTGTTTACAATAAATAACGCACCTTTGCATGTATAACATGCATCAAAAGACAGGCTCACCTACTCGTATTTATTTAAATTGTTGCAAAAGTTATCCATAAATGCCTGTTACAATAAAATGTATAATTTGTTCACCTAAAATATCACACATAAACTTTAACAAGGCGCTTTATAAACTTATTTACCAAAATCTGCTTGCGTATCCAATATACTATTTTAGCACTCTAGTTAAAGCACTAAGCCGATTTTGTTATAGGTTTCATCAATGAATTGGCCATCGTTTTCTGTAATTACAATCTCGTCATGAACCATATAGTAGTCATCCGAACAAGCTAAACATTCAGTAAGTATTTAACGGACATTTTAATAATCATTTAAATGCTTCAAAATCAGATCGTTAAAGTGTATCAATGTCACCTAATTAAAAAAAATAATTGCAGGTAACCCTGTAGTTGCAGTAGGTGCCTC